>CM051824.1:0-2500 GCA_028451465.1 Erethizon dorsatum
ATACACAATTTTTTTTCCCTTTCCCTTCTTTCTTTTCCCTATTCCAGTCTCTCTTTCCTTTTGACCAGTTTCTTTTTGATTCACCATAACTATTGTACATTTTGGATCTTATTTACTCTTTCAGTTTCTCATACTAGAGAGATAATACGATGCTTACACATGTGCTTCTGGTTTATTTCACTTATGAGTATTTTCTCGAGTTGCATCCATTTACCTATAAAAGTCTCCAGTTTATCCTTCTTTATGGCTGAATAGTACTCCATTGTATAAAAATACCACATCTTTCTTATCCATTCCTCAGTTGATGGGCATTTGGGTTGTTTCCAAGATCTGGCTATTACAAATTGTGCTGCTATAAACATGGGTGCACATATATCGCTGTGGTACGATGTTTTTAATTCTTCTGGGAAGATGCCCAGAAGGGGAATAGCTGGGTCAAATGGGACCTCCAACCCTAGTTTTCTGAGGAATCTCCACACTGACTTCCACAGTGGCTGTACCAGTCGACACTCCCACCAACAGTGAAGAAGGGTTCCTTTTTCCCCACAGCCCCTCCAGCATTTGTTATTAGTTGATTTCTTAATAGTAGCCATTCTTTCTGGAGTGAGATGGTATCTCAGTGTTGTTTTAATTTGCATCTCTCGAATGACTAGTGATGTTGCACATTTTTTTGTATATTTGTTTGCCATTAGTATTTCTTCATCTGAGAAATGTGTATTCATCTCAGATGCCCATTTTTGGAGTGGGTCTTTAAATTTGGGAGGTCTGATTTTTTTGAGTTCTTTATATGTTCTCGATAGTAATCCTTTGTCTGAGGAACAGCTGGCAAACATTTTTTCCCACATTGTGGGTTGTCTCTTCACTCTGTTGGTGGTTTCTCTTGCTGTGCAAAAGCTTTTTAATAAGATGAGATCCCAGTTATTGATTCTTTGGGATAGTTCCCGTGCAGTTGAATTTTTATTCATAAAGTCTGAAAGAGAAATTAGGGAAACAATACCTTTCACAATAACATCCAAAAAAAATGAAATACCTAGGAATCAACCTCACGAAGGATGTAAAAGACCTCTATACTGAAAACTACAGTACTCTGAAAAAGGAGATTGAAGAGAATATCAGAAAATGGAAAGATATCCCTTGCTCCTGGATAGGAAGAACCAATATAGTGAAAATGGCCATACTTCCAAAATTGTTATACAGATTTAATGCAATTCCAATCAAAATTCCAACAGCATGTCTCACAGAATTAGAGAAAACAATCCTAAAATTCATTTGGAATCAGAAGAGACCTAGAATAGCAAAGGCAATTCTGGGTAACAAAGGCAAGGCAGGGGGCATCACAATCCCTGACTTGAAATTATACTATAAAGCTACTGTGATAAAAACAGTGTGGTACTGGCAAAAAAACAGACCTGAAGATCAATGGAACAGATTAGAAGATGCTGAAACAACCCCAGACATACTAAGCCACCTTATCTTTGACAAAGGTGCCAAACACATTCGCTGGAAGAAAGATAGCCTCTTTAATAAATGGTGCTGGAAAAACTGGCTCTACACATGACGAAGATTAAAACTAGATCCATATCTTTCACCATGCACTAAACTAAATTCAAAATGGATCAGAGATCTAAATATTAAAACAGAAACATTAAATCTGCTAGGAAGGTAGGATAGGTAAAACCCTTGGAGACATTGGTGTAGGCAAAGACTTTATGAATAAAAACTCAATCACCTCTTGTTTTGCTGGTCCTCCTCAGAGTTGGGGTGGAAGAACCTGTACCTAGAGGAGCCAAGAGGGAGTGACCTTTCCGCACCCGTGTCCCCACCTGCCAGGATGTCTAGGGGACGATCTGATTCCGGGATGGGAAGGGAAGCAGGGGAGGCTGAGAGGTTTCCCTGTGCTGCTCCCTGAATGACAGGGAAGTGTCAGGAAACGTGTCCCCGCACGGTAGGTGGCCCGTACACATTTGTGCAGTGAACAAACCCAGCCAGCTGTGCCCACATATCTCAGTATGCCGGGGTGCACGGTCTGCCCCTAAGGGTCCCCCCTCTGGATTCATCTAGGTAGGAACCTAGGAAAGTGCGGCCCCACCTAGACAGCTCCTTCATGGGGCAGGGACAGCCCCACAACCCCGGGCCACTCACCCTGTACAGAGCCAGACCTGGGGTAGGTGCTCTGGGGCCTCAGCCTACTTGGTCCTGACTACACCCTCTGAGGGGGGGATTCTCTGAGCACCCCAGTTTCCACAGAGCCAACCGGGACTGGGAATGGTGCAGGGTATTCCCAAGAGCCATCGGGAGGCGGTGGGTCCCCTGCCTTGGAGGAGGGGCACACCTGAGGAACAGCAGATCCAGCACCTGCCGCGTGGTGGCGAACCTCCTGCAGGAGGTCAGGAAGGCGGGCACGAAGATGGGGTCGCTGTGGCGATGGGCAGGCACCAGGTGGTTCACCAGCTTCTTCAGTATGCCTGGCTCCAAGGTCCCCACCCTACCGGCCTCCTCC
>CM051824.1:7500-18275 GCA_028451465.1 Erethizon dorsatum
TTAGGGTTAGGGTTAGGGTTAGGGTTTGGGCTTCCCTGTGGTCAGCCCCAGACACCCGGCCTCTGGGAGCACAGGCTGACCCTGGAGCTTTGGGACGGCCTGCACAGGGCTGGGATGGGTGGAGCCTCCATACCTGAGGGCTTTCCTCGCCCACTGACCTGAGGAGCCATGGCGCCCGATGTACAAGCCCGGCGGGCCAAAGCACCAGGTCCAGGCTCACCTCTGCCCTGTGTGGCTTTGCCGGTCCGTGATGCGTCGGGTGGCCTGAAGGTGAGGCACAACCCCTCTCTCCTCAGGGCAGACACGGGGTAGTGGCTGCTCCTCTCTGGAGTCCCCAGTGTCCCCTTCCCCATGATGCGACCACCACAGCGAACCCCGAGTGCAGCTCACTGCACAACCCTGCACTCAGAGCTGCACCACCACCCGCCTCGGGTCTCCTGAGGTTCCATGACAGACTGAGCGAGTTTAAATGGTGCAGATGTGAGCGTGCAAAGCCAAGCGGAATCTGACTGAGGGTGGAGAGCAGAGGAGCAAACACCATAGGCAGACAGAGGAGGAGCTCTTAGTCCATTTCAGTCAGCCTTCTGATTCCTGGAGGCTCGGGGAAAGGACGGTGTTCTTAGCAAAAGCAACCTGAGCAGCCTTGGTCCACCAGGCAGCTGCTCCCGTACCGCCCCCATCAGAGGTGCTGTCCACGGCAAACTGATAGCGCACTGCCCGGCTAGATGTCCGGAGTTTTCGGAGCACTGAGAGCTGGTGAAGCGGAGCGTTTCATCCGGTTGCTGCTTGGTAACTGTTTCTCACTTCCTGCCCACCTTCTGTGCCTGTGGCTCAGGGGTCTCCTGGTGGGGCTGGGGAAACACACGGTGCTGCAGAGAGAGGGCTGTGGCTCAAGGCACCCAGGACATGACATTGTCACACCAGCCATGTGTCCTGCCACTGTTCCTCCCGAGCTCCCTCTGCCTCAGTGAGGTCAGCTCCCCGCTCTCTCAGTGAGTTGGGATATTGCCCAGGCCCTCAGGTACCTGCCTGACTTTAGTAGTGAACCCTGGCATTGTGTCGGGAGGGTTTCAAGTGCGCATTCCCATCGGTGGGCTTCCTCCCGGGCCATCCCCAAGATACGAGTGTGAAATTCCCCCAGGCTCTGCTCTACCACTTACCTTCCAGGTTATGCTTCTGGAAGAGCTCAGCAGTCATGTCCGAAAACTGCCGTGGCTTTCTACCTCCTCCATAGAATTAAATCCCTCCCGAGCATTTGCTTTCCCCCGTCAAGGCCTGCAGCTGTACACTGTGCCCTGGGAGTGGGCCAGCTGGGCCTCAGGGTGGCACAGAGCTCTCCATGGGATGCGGAGTGCTGCCCAGTGCCTAGCATAGGCCTGGGCCTTCAGGTGCAGGGCCCCAGCACAAGCCTCGCCCCTTGCCGGCCTGTCTCCGTGCCCTTCTCAGCACTTGAGAGTCCCCATCACACCGGGGTCTTCCCAGTCCCTTCCTCCAGCACGTGCTGTGCATGTCTTCCCCACAGGACCCAGGGGCTCTGCTAGGGGCTCTGGGATGTAGCTGGGCAGTGCCGTGGGGTGTGCAGCATGGTGTGAGGATTTAGCACCCCTAGATGTGCATTTAAAATAAAGAGAGTTCCATTTTATTACACTCCAACTTTGTTCAATTGATCCAATTTTAATAAATATATTAAACTCAAATTTCCTATCCATGCCAAACATAGATTGGAAAACCACAAGACCAAAATCTGACTTCTCCATGTGAGGGAGGGAGAGCCATGTCCCTGCAGCCCTGCAAGGTGGGGCGGCCTGAGTTGTCCCGCGGGTGGATGACCAGCTGCCACAGAGGAGGGAGAGAGGGGAATATGGGGTCATGCTGCGGGGCCTCTGCTTGTGGAGCTTCAGATCCCGCAGTGGCAGAGAAGGCAGTGGCGGCTCCCGTCCTCCCCCTGCTCCTGGGTCTCTCTTCAAGGCTGCTGCTCTGGAAGCCGTTCTGACCCTAGCGGCAGCAGGAGAAAAAATTCCTCCATGACAGCCCTTCCCTGAGTCATTCCCAAGGCAGAACAGCCTCTATCCTGCAGAGAAGCACCCCCCCAGCCTCTGACCCCTCAGCAGGACATCGTCCCAACTGGGGTCCGCCGCCATCAGTGGTCCCAGCCTCTTCCTTCTGCTCCTGACAACAGCACCTTCTGGAGCCTCCTCCTGGTGGGGCCCAGCGTGACCCCTGCTGCCCCTCCTGGGGCACCCACCCTGGCGTCCTCACCCTCGGGATCTGTTCATATTTAGCGAGCTCCGGGTTACGTCAGGAGTCTGCACGCTTGCAGGATGATTTCCGAGTCTGGCAGGTTGATGAGTGCATAGGCCACGAGCTGCTTCAGGCTGGCCAGGTCTGGGCACTGGCAAAAGTCTCCTGGGTATCGGAGCAACCAGGCCTCCAGGATGGAGCTCAGAGTGCTAGGGGCAGGAGGGCAGGAGAGTCAGAGGCCTGGCCTCTCCCCCTGCCATAGCCTGTCACGGACCCTGAAGGGAGGGCTGTCTGGCAGAGCCCACCCTGTCCCCGAGCAGCTGGGCACAGAGGGCAAGGGTGTGGGGCTCATGCGTGAGTAGTCTGCACCCCACACCTCCCGTGCAGCCCCCATACAGGATGGCGTGGGCTGGCCTGGCTGGGAAGGGGCTGTGTGTAGATGGGTCCTCACGGGGACCTGCGCTGAGCCCCGGCAACCCCTTGCTTCCCGCATGCACAGGACCCCCACCACAGCTCTCTGTCATCCTCCTCCTGTAGGTGCAGCCCCAGACCCCAGCCCTCTAGCAGGAATCAATGAAAAGTGAGTGAGCCCGGGTTTTCCCAGCCCAACCGAAGCCCACTTCCCAGTTACCCGCCCTGGAGACAGGCGCTGACCCTGTTAGCCCCAGGCCCTCTCACCTCTTGTTTTGCTGGTCCTCCTCAGAGTTGGGGTGGAAGAACCTGTACCTAGAGGAGCCAAGAGGGAGTGACCTTTCCGCACCCGTGTCCCCACCTGCCAGGATGTCTAGGGGACGATCTGATTCCGGGATGGGAAGGGAAGCAGGGGAGGCTGAGAGGTTTCCCTGTGCTGCTCCCTGAATGACAGGGAAGTGTCAGGAAACGTGTCCCCGCACGGTAGGTGGCCCGTACACATTTGTGCAGTGAACAAACCCAGCCAGCTGTGCCCACATATCTCAGTATGCCGGGGTGCACGGTCTGCCCCTAAGGGTCCCCCCTCTGGATTCATCTAGGTAGGAACCTAGGAAAGTGCGGCCCCACCTAGACAGCTCCTTCATGGGGCAGGGACAGCCCCACAACCCCGGGCCACTCACCCTGTACAGAGCCAGACCTGGGGTAGGTGCTCTGGGGCCTCAGCCTACTTGGTCCTGACTACACCCTCTGAGGGGGGGATTCTCTGAGCACCCCAGTTTCCACAGAGCCAACCGGGACTGGGAATGGTGCAGGGTATTCCCAAGAGCCATCGGGAGGCGGTGGGTCCCCTGCCTTGGAGGAGGGGCACACCTGAGGAACAGCAGATCCAGCACCTGCCGCGTGGTGGCGAACCTCCTGCAGGAGGTCAGGAAGGCGGGCACGAAGATGGGGTCGCTGTGGCGATGGGCAGGCACCAGGTGGTTCACCAGCTTCTTCAGTATGCCTGGCTCCAAGGTCCCCACCCTACCGGCCTCCTCCAGCTTTGGGCTGGACTCATTTTCACCCTGAGCTGGTACCAACAAGGGAGAGTTCAAGCTGGGAATCTGTAGCACACTCGCAAGAGCTCAGCACCCAAGAGAAACAGCATGGAAAGAAGTCCCCTTGATTCTCACACACCCACACACGCGCACTCAGCCACACACAACCCAGGCAGCGGTCTGGGGCCTCCCTGGGTGGTCAGCGTGATGGACTGGCTGACTCTGACCTGTTCTGGGCTGTCCCGTGTCACCTTTGGGATCCTCGGGTGACTTGGCCAGAGGCGCCGGGAGTGGCAGCTCTCCCCGCGTGTCCGCGTTCAGACAAGACCCCCACTCCACCACCTCTTGTGTCCCGAACCTAGGAAATTTGTGATACAACACGAGAACATCCTGCCTGTGGCTGAGTCTCTCCACAAGTAACTGGAGCCAACCAGCCTCTGGGGTTCCGTGTTCTGTTTGGTGCGTTGTCAAGGAAGTGAGGTCACTTCCTGGGGTCCCCCTCCCCCTCCTTGTCACCTCCAACTGCCAGTTCCCCCTGCCCGACCTGCTATTGGCAAAACTGGACCCACCAACCCAACACACCCCGTGCTATTACCCGCACTCACACCCCAGTGCAGCCAGCTCCCGCTGGGCGGAGACGCCTGGCCTGAGAACGGTCCCTCCTAGTTAGAGTTCAGGTTTAGGGTATAGGGAGAAGGATTTGAGTTAGGTCTGGGTGAGGGTTAGGGTGACGGGTTCAACCCAAGGGAGGTGTTTTATCTCAGTCTCTGGTTATGCTTAGGGTGAGCGTGCGGGTGTGGCTTTCAAGTGGGTTTGAGTGTTCATTACAGCGGGTAGGCTTCGCAGTTTGGGGCCGGGTCAGGTTGAGACATTTATGTGAAGGTCAGCGTTAGGGTTCTGTGTCATGTGAGGGTGTTCGTTAGGGTTAGGTCTGTTTGGATTTGTTCACTGCTCATATTAGGGCTAGGGTTTTGGTTAGTGGGCACGTTGTATATTATTTTCATCACTAAGCACATCGATAATCAAATTCCATGGCAGTAGAGGAAATGTAGGGTTAGCGTTAGGGATAGTGTTAGGGTGAGGGCGAAGGTTAGGGTGATGGAGAGGATGAGGGTTAGTTTCGGGCTTCAGCTGAGGGTTGGTGACAGGGTTAGGGCGAGTGGTGGGTTTAGCATGAGTATAAGGAATTCAGCAAGAATTAAGATAAGGAGTTAGCCTTAGTGTTAGGCTGATCTTCCCGGTCCTGGTTAAGGAATAGCGTTAGGTTTTCAGGGTAAGGGTCACTTTTAGGATTTACTGTTGGGGTTAGCAGTTAGGGTTAAGGTTAGGGTTGGGTTTTAGGGTTCAGGTTTATGTTAGGTTAGTTCCTAGGGTTAGGTTAGGGATAGGGCTATAGCTGGGGCTGGGATTAGCATCGGATTTAGGTTGGTATTGGGATCGAGGTTGGGGTTTGCTTTAGGGTTTTGAGGGTTCAAGTTAGGGGTTAGGTGTTGGGGACAATGAATTAAAAATGGAGGCTGGGGCCCAGAGGCCTTCATGTAGGCAGGCCTCAGCGGTCCGGTGATACTGCGACGCCCCAGGGAAAAATGGCATCAGCTGAGGGTGTCCTGGTTCCAGGAGAACCTGGAAGGAACAAAAATAGGCTTTCACTTTGGGGAAAGGACGAATTCCTTCCTAAACCGCCATCTCTCCCCATTGTCCTCATCAACATAAAGACCCTCATTGGCCTGAGGTCACCACCACCCTCTGAGGCATCCTTAATCCCTCCCATACGGTACACACCCTATAAATAGTGGCTCGCTCACAGTGGCTTTGTCTTTGCCCTTTCTGAGGCATTGACCTCCCAGCCCCACTGCCATGCATTACTAAATTTGTCTCTGGTTTTGATATTGTCTTTTCTCCATAGCCCTCGTGCAGGCAGTTAGGGATCTTGGCCAGGTCTCTGATAGTTAGGCTTTCTGTTTGACTTAGGTTTCGATTTACTAGTGTGGTTTGTGTTTCTATGAGAGTTAGTGTTTAGGGGTTAGGCACATGGTTGAGGTTTAAGGTTAGGCTTAGGATTACGGTTTAGGGTTAAGGTCAAGTTGGAGGCTATCCTCTGGCCTAGGTCACCTCCAGTGCCAGGATGACAGGTGTACTTCTCCACACGTCTAGCTTCTTCTTACGTTTAGAAGCATGAGATTTGTTTCTCTTCCTTCCAAGTCTTTCAAGGTGAGAAATTTTAGTTCATTCCTTTGTGAACGATTGTGTGGGATTTTTGGAGGCCGCTGTTGCATTTTTTGTTTTTAAATCACTCCTTTCTCAAGACTGAGCAGTTGGAAGGTGTGTACAAGTTGTGTGAAGATGATGTTATCCCAGTGGTTTCAGGGAAAGGATTCTGAAATTGCTTTGGTGGCTGTGGCTCGGTTGTTAGGTGGGGACCTGTGTGTGAGGTGCTGGGGATGGAAGCCAGGGCCTCTTCATGGTAAACGCTCCACTTCTGAGCTACTGACACCCACAGCCATTTTTCTGGATCATTGCACCTGAGAAATCTCCATTTTACTAGTCTGTCTGCTGCCAGGAACTCTGGGGTGCAAAGGACAGCAGTGCCTCGTGCCTGTCAGGCCACTGCACCCCATGTCCCAGGAAGGCAGCCCCCAGTGCCCAGTGGTAGCTGTGACCTCCTGAGAGCAGATGCCAGGGAACCAAAGGAGTCAAGTGCAGAGTGACCTCCCTGGTTTGTCACTGTGAGAAGACTCCAGCCCCGTGCTCCTTGGTGTCTCATGCCCTTAGGACAACTCGTAGACGTGACTTGAGCCCTGTTGAGCATTCCCAGTGGATCCCTCTCACTCGGGCTTTGCCTGGCTCCTCTGCCACCCTGGGGACACTTGGGATTCCTTAGGGAACCGTCATCCACGTGGCAGCAGTGACCTGCTGCTTCTTTTGTTCTGAGAAGCTGCTGTGTCCTCAGCACAGACCCGAGCTCCCTTGTCCCTGCTTTTAGTGGGACACTCCAGGACCACAGCAGACCTGCCCCACTCCCTACCCGGCCCCAGAGAGAGGGGAGGCCCATGTGCCCCACAGACCACAGCGCAGCCAGCAGCCTGGAGGCCGGGCAAACCCTCCGTGATTGACCTTATGCAGTTTCAGCCAAAGATTTTGCTTGCATGGGTTACGGAGAAGAATTCATTTTTTACAAATCAAAGGCTGTGGCATAATTTAATGTTCATTTTGCTTTTGGCTTGAAACTTAGAGTATCTTTTGGTTTTAAAGGCCGCTCTTTTTAATTTTGAGACAGGGTCTCAACAAGTCACTAATTCCCTAGGCCAGGCTCAAACTTTCCATCCTTGGGCCTCAGCCTCCCACAGTGTTAGAATTACAGGCCTGCGCCGCCCTGCAGGCTTCCTGGTACTTCTTTCCTTCTTCCTATCATGGGACTAACACATGTCTGAGTGCGTTAGGCGACATGTTGCTTGCATCCATGGAAATGTATCTGAACGAAAAAAGGTGTTTTCAAAATTACTCCTTATAAAAAAAAAAGGGCTGGAGATATACAGCTCAGCGGCACAGCACAAGTGGCTGCCTGGCAAGCGCAAGGTCCTAAGTTCGATTCCCTTTACAAACAAACAAACAAACAAACAAACAAACCCAGGACAGAAAGGATAGAGCAGACAAGCGCTCCAGGCAGCACTGCCCCTCCAGTGTGGCAGACACAGGTTCACTGATCTACCGGAAGCTGGGAGTCCGGTCCCAGCCATCCCCATTCCTCCTGGTACCAAGTAATGATGGGAATTTGTGCCGCCCTTATTCGGAAGATGTTTCGGAGATGTGAAAACACATAGTAAGAAAAGAAATTTGGAAGCTGGCCTTGCCAGCGCACGCGTGTGATGCTAGCACTGAGTCTGAGGCGGGAGGGCTGTAACGTTGAGCCCAGCTCTGGCATTAGTGACCATCGGGGACCCTGCACCAGATGGAAAGAAACACACACAGTGCTGGGGTTGTAGCTCAGGGTGAAAGCCCTCACAGGGTTCACCTAGAGTACCACACACAAAAAATGATGCACAATATTGTAAATAATTCTTTTGACTTGCTTTAGAGCACATTATCATGTTTCTAGAAAAGAGGATTTAAGAATGTTTAATTCTAAAACAATTAAACATAGGATTTTTGTTGGTTGGTTGTTTGGTTGGTTTCCGGACTCTGTGATGCTGAAGCAGGAGGATCCAAAGTTTGAGCCCAGACTGGCCGACTCAGTGAATCTCTGTCTCCAAATACAAAATAAAAAAGGACTGGGGATGCGGCGTAGGGTAAAAGCAGTACGTTCAACCCCCACTACCACCAGCAAAAACCAAACAGGAATAACTGGGCAGGCACTGCACCAGCGCCCCAGCAGCTTCAGGTTCGCCAGTCGCTGACCAGGAGCCGGTAGCCAGGTCCCTGCCCCACGTGCAGTCGCGAGGTCCCCACCCCCGACCCCGCCTCCAGAAGCGCCCAAGAAGGGCCTCGAGGAACCCAGGGGAGCCCAGGCCAAGGCGGCGCCCACCCCGCCCCCCGAGTCCTCCCACTTGGCGCCACCCCGCTGTTCCTCCCTGCACCCAGCCACTCGGAGCTCAGACGCCGGTGCCTTCGCGTGCCCTGCGTGCTAAGCGACAGCACCGCGGGATGACGTGGAGGCCAGCAGAGGACACAGAAGTGCGCAGAATAAAGTCAGGCCTCCAGCGCAGATGCTCAGGTCCCCTGATTTCCTCCACACACACACACAGACACACACACGCACGCACGCACACACGCAGAAACATACACAAATCTAATAATTTCCGTAAAAGTTTTTATGAGGCATATCACTTGTAAGATTTTGCTTTTCAAAGAGTCATTACATGAAAAAATTCAAAACAAAAATTTAAGAGTTGGCATTCATGTATAAAAGCCAACTTCAGGGAAATGAAAAGTTTATGCAACGACCTAGTCTCAGTGATACCCAGGACACAGAAGTCTCACTGTTGGTTTTTATAAATTTGGCAGAAGGGTAACTTCTGAATAGTAAAATGCAGGAAATACCGTTGGGGGCAGTCTTGAGTACTGGAGACCCTCTCCCTGACTGGGCACACGGAGAAGAGCTGGCAGAAGCCCGGGAGCCCCTGCTGAGCATCTCTGCCAAGGACGAGATTCTAGGAGCAGAAGGATGAGTCCAGGAGGAAGGGCGGTGCTGACCTCCAAGGCCAGGAAGTGCTGGGCCCACAGGGAGGCGGCCGCTCTTGGCCAGCAGAGGGCGCTAGGCTCTTGCCTAGGTGAGGAACCAGGGGCTCCCAGAAGCCCTCCTGCTGCGCGGTCCTCCTGAGGATTCCCTGGGCCCTCCCTGGCCTCTGGTCCCTCTGCCCTGCCCCAATCGCTGGTGAGATTGCCCCCTACTGGCGGTTGTTTACACAAGGGAACCAAGACTCAGACCCACACTTCTGCACCTGAAAGGGAGTCCAGAGGGCCAGGCCTACACCTATCCTGACAGCTGGAGCCACTGGTAAATTCACTGGTTAGTTGGTGAGGGTCGAAAGTGCTGCTGTGCCCTCCTGGGATGGCGTCCTGGGCAGGCACCAGGGTTGCAGCAGCTCGGGGCTGTGCGGAGAAGGTATGGAGTCTAGACCCCTATGTGGGGTCCATGGGGCTGGGCTCCTGGCCATTCCAGAGGGACACATGCCTGGCAGAGCAGGCCAGGAGGGTGGCATAAGGCAGAGAGTTGAGCTGTGCAGAGGGCACAGAGGGGTGGCATGGGCTTAGGGTTAGGGTTAGGGTTGGGGTTGGGGGGATTAGAGTTAGGGTTTCGGTTAAGGTTAGGGTTAGAGGTTAGGGTTAGGTTTAGGGTTTGGGTTCAGGTTAGGGTTAGGTTTAGGGTTAGGGATTAGGGTTAGGGTTAGGGTTAGGGTTAGGGGGTTAGGGTTAGGGTTACAGTAAGGGTTAGGGTTAGGGTTAGGGTTAGGTTTAGGGTTAGGGGGAATAGGAGGTTAGGGTTAGGGTTAGGGTTGGAGGTTAGAGTTAGGGTTAGGGTTAGGGTTAGTGTTAGGGTTTGGGCTTCCCTGTGGTCAGCCCCAGACACCCGGCCTCTGGGATAGCCTGCACAGGGCTGGGATGGGTGGAGCCTCCATAGCTCAAATAAACAACCTAATGTTGCACCTGAAGCTTCAAGAAAAAGAAGAGCAGGTCAAGCCCAAAGCCCATAGAAGGGAGGAATTTATAAAGATCAGAGCAGAAATTAATGAAATGGAGACTAAGAAAACAATACAAAGACTTAATGTATTGAAGAGTTGGTTCTTTGAAAGAATAAACAAAATTGATAAACCCCTAGCCAACCTTATCAAAAAAGGAAAGAAAAAACTCAAATTGATGCATTGAGGAATGAAGAGGGGGAAATCACTACAGATCCTGTGGAAATTCAGAAGATCACCAACACCTACTTCAAAAATCTTTACTCACATAAGATGGAAAACACAGAAGAAATGGACAGATTCCTAGAAATGTATGAATTACCAAAGCTGAATCAAGAACATGTAAAAATTCTGAATCACCCAATTTCAGTTACTGAAATAAAAAAATGTAATTTAAAACTTACCAACAAAGAAAAGCCCAGGTCCTGATGGACTTATGGCTGAATTCTATAAGAAATTTAGAGAAGATTTAGTGCCAATACTCCTCAAACTCTTTAATGAAATTGAAAAGGAAGCAATTCTCCCTAACTCATTCCTGGAGGCATGTATTACCCTGATACCAAAACCAGAGAAGGACCCAACCAAAAAAGAGAACTACAGGCCAATCTCCCTAATGAACACAGAGGCAAAAATCCTCAATAAAATACTAGCAAACAGAGCACAGCAAATCATCAAGAAAATCATACACCATGACCAAGTGGGATTCATCCCAGGAATGCAGGGATGGTTCAACTTACATAAATCAATAAATGTAATATAGCATATCAACAGAGCCAAAGATAAAAATCATGTGATTATCTCAATAGATGCAGAAAAATCTTTTGATAAAGTCCAACACTCATTCATGATAAAAAACCCTACAGAAAATCAGAATAGATGGTCCTCTACATCAATCTGATGAAATCCATCT
>CM051824.1:18375-40875 GCA_028451465.1 Erethizon dorsatum
AGAAAGAGAGGAGAAAGCAAAGGGGGAAGGGGCGGGGAGAGGGGAGGAGGGACGGGGGCGCAGAGCCCAAGTGTGGGGCTCCCCGCCGCACCGAGGGTCGGAGATGCCTGGGAGCAGCGCCGAGCAAAGTAATGGCTGAACACACAGGTCTCCTTTAGAGGGGAAAAAAAATAACTCACCAAGCAGGCAATAAATCAGAATAGCGGAATGCTTTGATCAAGAGACTGGGAGGCTCCGGGGAGCCCTTCCCGCGGCCATTCTCTGCCGCGCCCCCCCAAAACGCCTGCACACCCTCCTCCCCCCACCCCACCCCCGGGATCCAAAATCGGGTCCGAAAAGGTCGCGGGAAAAGTGGGGGCAATGAACTTGAAAACAACCCCCCCCCCGGGCCACCTCTCACACACGCCTCGGAGAAAACTCACTCCCAGGCTGCAAAATTTTTAAGAAACTGCATCGAGGGGAGACCAGCGTCGGGGAGCGATCTGAGAGGGGCGAGACCCCCCTCCCTGGGAAGGAAGCATAATAATAATAATGCAATCATTAGCGGAGGAGAGGGCGAAACTGCGAGGAGGTTGGAGGAGAAGGGAGGCGCAGGAAGGGGAGGAAGGAGGATGCTGGAGCAGTTGTGGGGTTTGCTTTTCGGTCTTCCAGGGGGGAGGAGAGGAGAAGAAAGAAGAGAAGAAGCAAACCCTGACGCTGCCGCCCGCCCCCCCCACACACACCCTTCCCTCACAAAAAATATTTTTTCCAGTCCCAGAGAAGAAGTCACCCTTCCTCAAAAAAATAATAATAATCAGGAAGGGGGTGAGTCAGTCAGTCGATGAGGAAAGCAGAAAGAAATCTCCAGCGAGAGACACCGGTGAGCCCGTGCCGCCGCCGCCGCCTCCGCCGCCGCCTCCTCGTCGTCCCGCCGGAGGGGGAAGCGCTGACGGAAACGCCGCTCTCGCCGCTAACGCTGCCGCCGCCGCCGCCGCCGCCGCGAGAGCCCCGAGCCGGAGGGTGCACGGCTTGTCCCCGGGCGGCTGCCGCGGGAGCCCGGCACGGCCCCATCCTCCGCCCGCCCGTCTGCCTCGCTCAGTCCCGCCCCTCCCCCTCCGCGGCCGGCCTAACCGCCGCCGCCCGCCTCAGCCCAGCCTCGCGCGCCCGTCCGCTCGCTCTCGCACGCTCGCACGCCCGCTCTCGCTCGCACGCCCGCTCTCGCACGCACGCCCGCTCTCGCACGCACGCCCGCTCTCGCTCGCACGCCCGCTCTCGCACGCTCGCCCGCTCTCGCACGCACGCCCGCTCTCGCACGCACGCTCGCTCTCGCACGCACGCGCCCGCGCGCCCGCCAGCCGCCCCCCTCCCCGCGCCTCGCTCGCCGCGCGCTCCCGCCTTGCCGCCCGGGCCGGCGGGATCACGTGGGCAAAGGCTGGGCTCCCTCCTCCTCCGCCCCCTCCCCAGTTGTAGAGTGTGTAGAAAGCACAGGCTGGGGCCCGGCCGCGCGCTCGCGAGCCCAGGGCGTGCGCGCTGGGGCGGCCCGGCCTGCGCACTGGGGGCGGCGGGGCGCCGCGACCGGGGTGTTAGGGGGCGCGGCTCGCGTGGGGTCGGACACGGCCGGGCGGAGTTGACGCGCGAGAGTGTGGAGGGCGGCGGAGGAGCCAGCCGGCCGCACGGAGGACGCGTGCGGGGTCGCAGTCCCTGCGCGCGCGTCCCCCGCGCCTTTCTTGGGACACTTGCTCCGGGTCTCCTGTCCCCGGCCTCCCGGGGCTCCCAGACGTTCTGTTTCGGAGTCCCGCGGGGTGTTTTCCCCGGGTGACCTTTGCAGACCGGGAAAGGAGGAAATTCAGAGAAGGAACCTTCGAGGGGTGGGGGCTTTTCGGGGGACAAGTTGCGACTTGAGGCGACAGAAAAGGGAGCGGGTGCCCGAGAGCGGGCCTCTGCTCCGCCCTGGTGCATTGAGAGGCCCAACAGGCGAAATTGGAAACTTTTTCCCCCACGTGGTAGCACAGTGCGTGGCCGAGTGACCCCGCGCCCGCGTGACCTCTGGGTCCCCAGGCCCCATCATCCAGCGAGGGACGCGCGGGCAGCTTGGGACTGGAGAGCGCGAGGCCGACCCGGCGAACTTGAACCTCGGCAGCGGCCACGGGCGAGGGGCGGGGACTGTCCCAGCCCTGGGGCCGTTAGACCCGCAAACCGCGGTCCCTACCGCCGCCGGCTCCTTTTACTTTTTTAGGAGGGGACTGGTGTGCTTTCCCTACTGCTCCCACCGCTACCCCTCCTCCCGCCGCAATGTAGCTGATGCTTATAAAAAGTTGTATTAAAAAGCTGACTTCAGCCTAGAATCGATCAACAAAAGCAACCAGTCTTGCTGGGTAAAATAGCTGTGCGTTTTGCGGGGCACTGAAATTGATCTCTACCGGTGAGGACACCGACAGGCCTCTTTCGCCAGCCTCTTAAGATACTCCACTGTCTAAACACATAAAACACCCTGGCTCATCACCCTTTACCCCTCCGAGCCAAGCCCACACTTGGAAAGGAAGAAAATAAACTGACATTAATTAAAATGAGCCAGGCACCGTGTTGCCATGCTTTGTACACTATGTCTCCTCTTTAGAATCCAAATCTGCATGCTTTATTAGTACTAATGGAAGGAGGTGGGAGATCGCGCTGACATCTCTAAGAGTGATAGATTTTTTTTTTTCCCATTTAACACCGGTCAGGGCTTACCTAGTTTACCAGGCACTGCTCTAAGTGCTAAGAATACAATGGTACCCTAAAGGAGAAGGGCCACGCTCCCTCTTTGATCTTTTGTTCTAGCGGGCAAGCCTCTGCCTTTTACACTAGTTAACAATTTAATGGGTGGTCACTCCCTTGTTTTAAGTCACACTCCACCTTCCCTATTCTGGTTCCCCAGTCAGGATCTTTATAAAATCTGGGTGGGAGATGGGGGGCGGGGAGAGCGAGAGGGCACCAGCAGCAGAGATCACTGGATTGTGAATGAGAAGACAAGTTTTACCCTTGTCCAAACAACAAACCATTTGACCTTAGGCAAGACTTCTAAATGACTGGCTTCCTCATCTTGTAAATCAAAGAAGTTCAATTAAATGTTCAAAAAGTTCTCTTTCAGGTCTACCACAGTCTTAAATAATGACATCTTTTCAAGTAGATTGTGTGCTTTATTTCTTGAGAATAATGACTGATATATGGCATCTGATTCATAGGAATCAGATTGATAGGAACACAGTGTCACCTTCCAAAATTACCTGAGCTGACTGAGCCTGATGCCCCTGGAGCAATTAACTAAAGTGGTATCCCTGTACAGAGCGTACTTGTGTTAACTAATAGGGCGCTGATCTGGCGGCTGCTGAAACCCACGCTAAGGTCATCACATTCACCCTATAAAATAAACCCACATTCTTTGTCATTTAATGCAAAGACATGGGCTCATCTTTACGATTTTTACTGATATGAAAGTTGTCTTAGGTACAAGCCAAGAATCTAGGAAAACCAGGAAGTAACGTTGCAATTACAATCACTATTCAAAAACTTTGGAGACTGGGTTGAGAAAGGTGTGAAATTGGCAAATATAATAAAAGGTATTATATTAGTGACTTTCCAGAGTAGCCCTTGGCAGTCCTGTCTTTAAAGAGTAATGTCTGGGAGAAAAAAAAAAAAAAAAAAGCATGGTAATACTCTATCTAAGAACCTTGCCTCTGGCAACAGTAATTTGCAAACGCATTTGAGGATAATGTTTGAGTTATTTTTTTTTCAGGGTCCAAGTGTAGTACTCACTGGAATTGGTAATGCCTGTTGGGTCAGAGTTTCATAGTTTTATTCCATCAGAGAATTTGTTTGTGGGTTGTGTTACTGATGTTTTTTTCTAATTCTCCATTTTGTCTTGTAATCACTAATGAGAAGTTAACAACTACCATATAATAAGCTAAGCATTTACTATGTGTTAGTCACTGTTCCAAGTACATTAAAATGATTTCTCAATTCTCATAAATTTCAAAACTTATCTACTCCAGTACTTACTTTACAGTTGAGTAAATTGAGGATTTAAGTTAAGTCTCTCGTCCCGGATGATGTGGCAGTTTAGGGGTAAGCTGATTCAGTGATTCCGAAAGTTGTTCTCTTTCTCCAGTGCTGGGGATCAAACACAGGTCGTTGGGCATTCTACCAAAAGTGTTTCTCTTAAGAGTTAGGCTGAAATGCCTTTCTTAGAATGATTCCTCTAAAAGTCATGTGCTATATAAATTGTACAATGACTTTGGAAAATTGTTTGAAGTATCTACTACATATAAACATATGGAAATCCGATGGCCCATTCTTGGGAATGTACCAATGTCAAATGTACATCAAAAGTGCTACTCAGATTAATACTACTCATAATAACTCACAAACCAGAAATAACATAAATATTCAAAATAAAATAGATAGTTTGTGGTGTATTTCTATCACAGAACACATTCTACCTGTGCTAGGAATGAGCGGTCTCTTTCCAAATACAATAGCATAGGTGAATCTCCCAAATATGCTCAGTGAAAGAAGTGAGACATACAAGAATGTGTTTCACAGGACTTCGTTGATATAGCATATAAAAACAGACAAAACTTACTTATGCTGTTTAAAGTCAGGATAAAGCCAGGTGCCGTGGCAAATGCCTGTGATGCCAACACTCTGAAAGGCAGGAGGATCACAACTTTGAGTCTGACCTGGACAATTTAGAAACTCTGTGAGACCCAGTTTCAAAATTTAAAAATGTAAATGATCTGGGACATAGCTCAGTGCAAAGGCCCTGGGTTCACTACCCAGTACCACAAAAAGTAAAGTCAGGCTAGTGGTGATGACTGAGAGAGGGGGCACAAGCTTGAGTCAGTACTTGTATGTTCAGTATGTGAAAAGCCATACTATTCTGGTATATGCATCTCTCTATATATTATACTTCAATAAAAAGCTTTAAAGTGCTGTATGTGTATAAATGTGTGCGGGTATTTTGTATATATGAATACTTATATATATTCTTTCATATATTTATAACACTATTCAAATGTTCATCAACAGTAACAGAAATGAGCTATAATAGTATTCTCTGAATAGGCAAGGTTGAATGGGGAAAAAAAGCTGTGGTTGATTCACACAGAATTATACAGTGTGAACACAGTAGAATATTGTATAGCAAACCAGAGTAAAACATAGCAGATCATCAGATTTCTTACTGGGTAGAACAAAAGATAAAGCTTAAACTTGATATGGGCAATATGAATGACCTCGTACTTCATACTAGCAAAAGCTTAGATGAATTAATTCCCCCAAAGATTGTAGTTGATAAATGAATAAATCTAAAGAAATGATTCCAAAAGAAGGTGCTTGTTTAGTAATGAAAACATTTAATTTTTCTGCAATACACAAAGGGAAAACCTGACATCTGTGTTCAGGAATACACTAACTACCTAACCCATGACAGTTTCTCCAGTTGTGCCCTGTTTCACTCAAATCAGTGATTAATAACTCAATATTCAACCTTCGCTATTCAGAGAATACTATTATAGCTCAATGATTGAACTAAACCCTGAGCTTTTCACTAGTGAAAGATATTTTTGGTACTAGGTTTTCTAAATTACTAATTTTTTTTAACAATTAGTTTATTGGTACATTTTAGAGATACATATTGATCATATTCATCATAGGGAATTTGTACCTGTACATGATATGTTTTATTCCTGTTTTTTTCCCATCCCCCTTTCCTCCCTTCAACCCCTCTTCCCCTCCCTATTTACAAAGCTTTGTTTCCATTTTACCCTGTTTTTAAATTACTAAATTTTTATATCCATCTGTCTTGTACTCTGCACACTGCCAACATGGCAATGATTAGCACATCATTCTTGATATTGCATACCAGTATATAATATTTGAACTTAATTTATTAGGAAAATTGATTTTTAACCCAAGGCAACTAAGGTTTATGTTTTGGTCATTTATAGTTTTTTGTATGTGTGCATCTGCGCTGAGACCAGACATACAACTGAGGTGGTTAATAGAGCTATCTCTATGCCATTTCCAAATGAGCAAGTAAGGAGACTAACATGTCCCTTCTTTAACCCTTGTAAGATGTTTTTAATAATAGCTTTTCCTGGGGAGAAGCGATAACTTGAATTAACTGACAGGTAGACCATCAGCAATAACATTGTTGTAACTTTGCCCTAATTATCACCTGCTGTTTTAATTTTTTTTCCTCATTGGAAGTTGTTTTTCAAACTGCAGTTTTAATGTTAAAAAGAAAAAAAAAACACAATGAGGGAAGGTATGGTTCAATTTGCTCAGTGCTGTGTCTCCTTCCATAATATTGTATGATAAACTTTCATCATCTCTGCAGGTGTCTCTGACGAATGACACATCGATCAACCCATATTTTTCAGACTTTGCCATATGAAGCCAATGAAAGATACCTGCTGGTGACCAAATGATGCTCATGTAAAAAAAAAAGTGGTTCTGAAAAATTTAATAAGCTTTAGATTAAAAAAAAACAATCTTTCTATCCTTCTCAGAGCGATGTTTTCTATTTGGAGTTTCACTTGAAATGATCAGGTGGAAAAATTAATGAATAGTCATAAGAAAAAGCTTCAAATGACTCTTTAAATTGACCAATGAGAGATCTTAGTATTTATTACCAATCAAGAGACTGAGGATGAATTTTTCCCAGTGGATTTGGTAGATGACACGCAATGAATTATTTAGAGAGTAGTATAGATGTAGAAGAGACTCAGATAAGATTAACATCCCAGGGCCAGTGAGATAGCTCGGCGGCATAAGCACCTGCCTGGCAAGCGTGAGGTCCTGAGTTCGACTCACAGTACCCAATTAAAAGGAAAAAAGGGCCGGTGATATCGCTCAGCGGCACAAGCGCTTGCTGGCAAGCACAAGGTCCTGAAGTTGACTCCCAGTACCCACATAAAAAAAAAATTAATATCCCAGTACAAAAAATGTATACACCTTTTGAAATTACATAAAAAAATATAATTGGGGCTGGGGATGTAGCTCAGTGGTGGAGTGCATGCTTATCATGTACCTGACCCTGGATTCGATCCCCAGTAAAACACACACACATAATAATAATAACAACAACAACAATAATAATAATAATAATAATAATAATAAAAATCCTGACCTATTTGCAAGCTTCTATTTACAAAACCTAGTATTATATTTCTGCCATGTTCAAAGCCTTTCACGGTCTGGTCCCAGTTGCCTAATTAAACTCCTTTACTCCAGGAGTATTTCTGTGCTTTCAAAGCTAGCTCTTTCCAAAACACTTCCACACCTTTGCCCATGCTGGTCCATCATCTCAGAATCTGTCTTCCTGCCATCCAAACTCAATAAATTTCCTCTCACCTATCAAAACTAATTTAACCATTAAGGCTAACTAATCCAGAAAGGTTATTCTAGTTACTACTTATTCAGAATTAACAACCTGTTCTCTGTATGTGTGGCAATTTAATTTATATACTTATTATTGCATACTTCAGTACACTATAATGAAAAATCATGTACTCTCCCAATAGTTTAAGAAGTAATATATTCCCAAAGTATCTGAGCCCTTGTATGTACCTCCTCTGAGTTCCTGTCCTTTCTCTCCATTCCTAGCACACCTCCTTCTTCCTTTCCTTCTCCCCAAGGAATCATTATCCCAAATTTCACCTGTATCATTCCAAATATTTCTCTAATTTTTTACTACATGTGTAAGTATTCTTAAATTCTTAAATATAGTACTCTTTTGCATTATTTTAAATCTGTGTAAATGATACCAATCTATATATGGTCTTCTACCATCTGTTTTGTTTTGTTTTGTTTTTTTTCATTCGGTGTCTTATTGAATGGGTATGGTATTCAGGGTCTTATTCAATGACAGCGGTTGATGTTGATACATATAGTTGCTGTGCACTGCTTTTCACTGTTGCCTAGTATCCCATCATTAACTATTCTACAGCTTCTTTACTGATGTCTTATTCATAAGTCTTTAGATTTCTTACGACTTTTTGTTAGAAATAATATACATCCTCAAGGGAACAAGGCTCCGCTCTGTTTGTACCACTGTCGCAGGGCTTACACTATTAAATTGTTATTACGTACACACTCTGTAGAGAAGTGTGGCTGTAGGGTCTCACTGTTCTTGGTAAGTTCTAGAGAACTGAGGGTGAGCAGGCAATGGCAGACTCTCAATAAATGTTAACTGATTTAAACACTTGTCCTTTCGGTGTTTGAATTTAGATTAGACTCAGGCTCGAATCTTTGAATTTTCATACTTTCGCTTCAGAAATCCTAAAAAGAAGCCTGAACAACTTAAAGCTTAGTATTAGAATGAGTTCCTACCAAACGTCTGTCCTTTAAAATGAAGTGGTCCTATTTGTGAAATCTGTAATGCCTCTGTCAATTTAGGAACAAAACAGATGTCTGCCTATGAACTTAGGAGGATCCAGTGATCACATTTCTCTTCAAGGGCCATAGTGGTTTGAAAGATCCAAGAAAAGAGGAACCATTTCCATCTGCAATGAAAATTTCTTAATTTTCAGAAAAAGCAAATACTTTGTTGCTTGAACTATCCATATAAAAATATTGCCCAGTTTCTCTAATATTGCCCAGTTTCTAAAATATTGCCCAATTTCTGGGCTTACATTACCAGGAAGTTTCATGAAATAGCTAAGTAGAATGGTATTTGATAAGAAACTAGCTATTGGAAGAATTTATTCATAAATTTAAACTGCTTATATGTAATCAGTATAGTTCTACCCTACCTATGTGAAATTTTCCCTAAAAGTTTAATTTCCTATATTTGAAGAAGGAATATTATGTGTACAAACGTATTTATAACATTATAATTGGGGGGAAAGACCTACAACAACTATAATGGCCTATAATGAAGCATGATTAAGTAACATATAACATGGAGATAAGTTAGAATTTAATGGATTCATTAAAATTATACATATAATTTTGGGAGAATATGTATTTATTAACTAATAAACATAGAATTGTACATATCTGTGACTACTATTACTTTTATTTGTAATTGTTAAATTCCATATTATTTGTTTGTGTAAATTTTAGAAGGAACAAAACTGTGTATGTATATATATATATATATATATATATATATATATATATATATGTTTTATTTTACTTTAGTGGTAGTATAGATGAAGATTTGTCCTTAAGTTGCTTTTTCTTATGTTAAATTATTATAACCATAAAGGTTTTTTAGATATAACACTTTTTTTTCAGAACTGAGGATTGAACCCAGTGCCTTACTGCTGTTACACCTTCAACCTTTTTCTTTCTTTTTTCTTTCTTTCTTCTTTCTCTCTTTCTTTTTCTTTCTTTCTTTCTTTCTTTCTTTCTTTCTTTTTTTCTTTCATTTCTTTCACTTTTTTAGTTTTAGGACAGAGTCTGGCTAAGTTACTAAGTTGCCCAGGCTGGGCTTGAACTTGTGATCCTCCTGCTTCAGCCTCACAGAACACTGGGATTACAGGTATGTACCACCATCCCTGGATAAGTATAACACTTATTTTAAGTGAACTGTGTAGATTAGGGTAAACAAGTGTCCCCTTTACTTGAAAGTGATGAGTTGCCCAGGATGCATCACATTAATTACTAAAACCAGAATCATCCTGGGCAAACTGGGATGGTTAGTCACCCATAATTTATCTTTGATTGGTAGGAGAAGGTGTCAAAAATTTAACTTTTAAAATTCTTTGATTGGTAAGAGAAGATATAATTTAATTTTATCGTTAAGAAATAAACTAAATACCACTTTGGTCAATAATCAGAAATTATTTATATTTAAAACTCTTCTGGGGCCAATGAGATGGCTCAGCGGTGTAAGTGCCTGCCTGGCAAGCACGAGGGCCCGAGTTCGACTCCCGGAACCCACACACGAAAAAAGGGACGGTGATATTGCTCAGTGGCATGGGCACCTGCTGGCGCATGAGGTCCTGAGGTCAACCCCCGGTACCCACAAAAAAAACAAAAAAACAAAAAAATACTCTTCTGTACTGTAGCTACTTTTGGAAAATTGCACAAAAATTCTTAAAGAGACATCCTTCTGCTAATTACATATTCACCTGGTATCCATTCCAACAAATGAAATTACTCTCCGTACACATTAATTGACATAATTACTGAAACACCAAATCAGATTAGCCACTGTAGCTCAAAAAATAATAGAAAAAAAGAAATTATTGCTCCAGCAAATTGCTAAAGTGTTAAAGGGCGGGGACTCAAAAAGCTTGTTCAACTTGATAATTTTAAATAAAGCTAATAAAACATAGCTATTGCATTATTCATGCATGAGACAATTCCAGGTTCTTAATAGTGTTTTTTGGGTATACTGCAGTTTAAAAATTTGTCTTTATACTATCCTGCACTTGGTTGGTTTTTTTGTAATCTCCATCATGCATGTTTTAGTGGCATAGTACTATTTTCTAAGAAAAATTGTATCGATGACTTTTTCTATGTTCATAATTAACAATCATACAGTTATCCTAGAAGCACAACAGTAGCACAAATAATAACCCCATTGTATTTGAGGAAAGCTTTCTTTTCAAATTCCGGGCTTTTTTTCCTTAAATGCTGACATCATAGGAAAACGTTATTTTCTCTGTTTTGGGTTCAAATTATCTGATAAATTAGAGAAACACTAAGCTAGCAAAAAAAAAAAAGACATATGTCAGTACAATTCTGCTAATATTTCTTTATTTCCATTGTTCGATTACATGCAACATATTGTTTCTTTCTCTTTCTTCCTAGTTTGCTGTGCCGGATTATTCTTGTCACTTAAAATGTAATCAATTGTACAACTCACTTTCCATGGATTCTGTTCCAGTACTGTTATCAAAATACCTTTGCTTTCCAAGCTCCTTTATCAAATCTCATTAGTATTCTTCATCATCATGATTATTGCTTTTGCTCTTCCCTGAAGAATGTTTTCTCCCCACTGCAACATTTGGTTTATTCTTCCTACTATTCAATAACAAATCCTACACATTGATTATCAGAACTCTCTGATAAATCAGAAAAACATGAAGAAAACAAGTGTAGAATTATTGTACAATGATTCAAGATAAGAATAGAGACATACTCAGATTATTTATTACTCTCCCTTATCACAGGAAATCTTCACTATCTGTAAAATCTATCGTAAACTTTAAAATATTTTTTATTTTAAAAAGAAAAACAATAAATATGATGATACAGAATTTCAAAACAAGATAATAGGAGATTAACAATGGTTAATATATTGCATATTGTTATCTTCAAAGTAGTTGCTCAGATTACAAGATATAGGCATGAAAAATTGATCAAACAATGGAAGCACAAACCCTTCTTTTCAATGAACTGATAGAAATTAGTAATATAATTATCTTATCTATCTTGTATGTATATGTGTATATGTATAAGATCATTTCCCTTCTTTCTTTTTTCCTTTCCCCCATCCCAGTTGTTCCTTCCTTTTTAGCAGGAAAAGGAAAGTTGTTTCTTCCCCTTTCACTTTCACAATATCTATTGTACTTTTTGATCTTATTTACACTTTCATTTTTTTACACTAAGGAGACAATATGATGTTTATACATGTGAGTCTGATTTATTTCACTTATGAGTATGGTCTCAAGTTGCATTCATTTACCTATAAAAGCCTTGAGTTTCTCCTTCTTTATAGCTGAGTAGTACTCTATTGTATAAAAATACAACATTTTTTTTTATCCATTCCTCAGTTCATGGCATTTGGGTTGTTTCCAAGATTCAGCTATTACAATTTCTGCTGCTATAAACATGGATGCACATATATCACTGTGGTATGTTGTTTTCAGTTCTTCTGGGAAAATTCTCAGAAGAGGAATAGCTTTGTCAAATGGGACCTCCAATCTTAGTTTTTTGAGGAATCTCTACACTGATTTCCACAGTCCAGTCTACACTCCCACCAACAGTAAAGAAGGTTCCTTTTTCCCCACAGCCCCGCCAGCATTTGTTATTGGTTGAATTCTTGATGATTGCCATTCTTTGTGAAGTGAGATGGAATCTCAGTGATGTTTTAATTTGCATCTCTCAAATGACCAATGATGTTGAACATTTTTTCATATATTTATTTGCCATTTGTATTTCTTCATCTGAGAAGTGCGTATTAACCTCAGATGGCCATTTTTGGATTGGGTCTTTGAATTTGGGAGGCCTGATTTTTTTCAATTCTTTATATGTTCTAGATAGAAGTCCTTTGAGAGACAGTTGGCTAAATTTTTTTCCCATTCTGTGGGTTGTCTTTTCGCTCTGTTGGTGATTTCTTTTGCTGTGCAAAAACTTTTTAATAAGATGAGATCCCAGTTGTTGATTCTTTGAGGTACTTCCCGTGCAGTTTTTTTGTTCATGAACTCTCTGCCTACCCCTATGTCTTCAAGATTTCTACCTATTTTCTCTTCCAGTAGATTTAGTGTTTGTGTTTTAATATTTAGATCTTTGATCCATTTTGACTTTAGTTTAGTGCATGGTAATAGACATTTGTCTAGTTTTAGTCTTCAGCATGTGGAAAGCCAGCTTTTCCAGCACCATTTATTAAAGAGGCTATCTTTCTTCCAGTGAACATGTTTGGCCCCTTTGTCAAACATAGGTGGCGAAGCATGTTTGGAGTTGTGTCTTCATCTTCTAATCTGTTCCACTGATCCTCGGGTCTGTTTTTTTACCACTACCATGCTGATTTTATCACAGTGTCTTTGTAGTATAATTTCAAGTCAGGGATTGTGATGCCTCATGCCTTGCCTTTGTTGCCCAGGATTGCCTTTGCTATTCTAGGTCTCTTCTGTTTCCAAATGAATTTTAGGAATGTTTTCTCTAGTTATGTGAGGTATGCTAATGGTATTTTGATTGGGATTGCCTTAAATCTATATAACAATTTTGGGAGTATGGCCATTTTCACAATGTTTGTTCTTCCTATCCATGAGCAAGGGATATCTTCCCATTTTCTGATATCCTCTTCATTCACCTTTTTCACAGTACTGTAATTTTCAATATATAGATATTTTATTTCCTTTGTTAGATTGATTCCTAAGTATTTCATTTTTTTAATGCTATTGTGAAAGGTGTTGTTTCCCTAATTTCTCTCTCAGTGAGCTTGTTGTTTGTGTACAGAAATGCTATTGATTTTTGAGTGTTGACTTTATATCCAGCTACACTGCTGAATTTGCTTATTAAATCTAGTAGTCTTTTGGTGGAGTTTTTGGGGGTCTTCTATGTATAGTATCATGTCATCTGCGAATAATGATAATTTAACTTCTTCCTTTCCTATCCTTGTCCTTTTTATTTATCCCTCTTTTCTGATTGCTCTGGCTAATGTTTCCAGAACAATATTGAATAGGAGTGGTGGTAGTGGACATCCTTGTCTTGTTCCTGATTTTAGAGTGAAAGCTTTCAGCCTCTGTCCATTTAGTATGATGTTGGCTGTTGGTTTGTCATAGATGGATTTCATCAGATTGATGTAGAGACCATCTATTCTGATTTTCTGTAGGGTTTTTATCATGAATGTGTGTTGGACTTTATCAAAAGATTTTTCTGCATCTATTGAGATAATCACATGATTTTTATCTTTGGCTCTGTTGATATGCTATATTACATTTATTGATTTATGTAAGTTGAACCATCCCTGCATTCCTGGGATGAATCCCACTTGGTCATGGTGTATGATTTTCTTGATGATTTGCTGTGCTCTGTTTGCTAGTATTTTATTGAGGATTTTTGCCTCTGTGTTCATTAGGGAGATTGGCCTGTAGTTCTCTTTTTCGGTTGGGTCCTTCTCTGGTTTTGGTATCAGGGTAATACATGCCTCCAGGAATGAGTTAGGGAGAATTGCTTCCTTTCCAATTTCATTAAAGAGTTTGAGGAGTATTAGCACTAAATCTTCTCTAAATTTCTTATAGAATTCAGCCATAAGTCCATCAGGACCTGGGCTTTTCTTTGTTGGTAAGTTTTAAATTACATTTTTTATTTCAGTAACTGAAATTGGGTGATTCAGAATTTTTACATGTTCTTGATTCAGCTTTGGTAATTCATACATTTCTAGGAATCTGTCCATTTCTTCTGTGTTTTCCATCCTATGTGAGTAAAGATTTTTGAAGTAGGTGTTGGTGATCTTCTGAATTTCCACAGGATCTGTAGTGATTTCTCCCTCTTCATTCCTCAATGCATCAATTTGAGTTTTTTCTTTCCTTTTTTGATAAGGTTGGCTAGGGGTTTATCAGTTTTGTTTATTCTTTCAAAGAACCAACTCTTCAATACATTAAGTCTTTGTATTGTTTTCTTAGTCTCCATTTCATTAATTTCTGGTCTGATCTTTATAAATTCCTCCCTTCTATGGGCTTTGGGCTTGACCTGCTCTTCTTTTTCTTGAAGCTTGAGGTGCAACATTAGGTTGTTTATTTGAGCTGTGGAGGCTCCACCCATCCCAGCCCTGTGCAGGCTATCCCAGAGGCCGGGTGTCTGGGGCTGACCACAGGGAAGCCCAAACCCTAACACTAACCCTAACCCTAACCCTAACTCTAACCTCCAACCCTAACCCTAACCCTAACCTCCTATCCCCCTAACCCTAAACCTAACCCTAACCCTAACACCCAAACCCTAACCCTAACCCCCTAACTGTAACCCTAACCCTAACCCCCTAACCCTAACCCTAACCAAACCCTAACCCTAACCCCTAACCCTAAACCTAACCCTAACCTGAACCCGAACCCTAAACCTAACCCTAACCTCTAACCCTAACCTTAACCGAAACCCTAACTCTAATCCCCCAACCCCAACCCTAACCCTAACCCTAAGCCCATGCCACCCCTCTGTGCCCTCTGCACAGCTCAACTCTCTGCCTTATGCCACCCTCCTGGCCTGCTCTGCCAGGCATGTGTCCCTCTGGAATGGCCGGGAGCCCAGCCCCATGGACCCCACATAGGGGTCTAGACTCCATACCTTCTCCGCACAGCCCCGAGCTGCTGCAACCCTGGTGCCTGCCCAGGACGCCATCCCAGGAGGGCACAGCAGCACTTTCGACCCTCACTGACTAACCAGTGAATTTACCAGTGGCTCCAGCTGTCAGGATAGATGTAGGCCTGGCCCTCTGGACTCCCTTTCAGGTGCAGAAGTGTGGGTCTGAGGCTTGGTTCCCTTGTGTAAACAACCGCCAGTAGGGGGCAATCTCACCAGCGATTGGGGCAGGGCAGAGGGACCAGAGGCCAGGGAGGGCCCAGGGAATCCTCAGGAGGACCGCGCAGCAGGAGGGCTTCTGGGAGCCCCTGGTTCCTCACCTAGGCAAGAGCCTAGCGCCCTCTGCTGGCCAAGAGCGGCTGCCTCCCTGTGGGCCCAGCACTTCCTGGCCTTGGAGGTCAGCACCGCCCTTCCTCCTGGACTCATCCTTCTGCTCCTAGAATCTCGTCCTTGGCAGAGATGCTCAGCAGGGGCTCCCGGGCTTCTGCCAGCTCTTCTCCGTGTGCCCAGTCAGGGAGAGGGTCTCCAGTACTCAAGACTGCCCCCAACGGTATTTCCTGCATTTTACTATTCGAAAGTTACCCTTCTGCCAAATTTATAAAAACCAACAGTGAGACTTCTGTGTCCTGGGTATCACTGAGACTAGGTCATTGCATAAACTTTTCATTTCCCTGAAGTTGGCTTTTATACATGAATGCCAACTCTTAAATTTTTGTTTTGAATTTTGTTCATGTAATGACTCTTTGAAAAGCAAAATCTTACAAGTGATATGCCTCATAAAAACTTTTACGGAAATTATTAGATTTGTGTATGTTCCTGCGTGTGTGCGTGCGTGTGTGTGTGTGTCTGTGTGTGTGTGTGTGGAGGAAATCAGGGGACCTGAGCATCTGCGCTGGAGGCCTGACTATTCTGCGCACTTCTGTGTCCTCTGCTGGCCTCCACGTCATCCCGCGGTGCTGTCGCTTAGCGCGCGGGGCACACGAAGGCGCCCGCGTCTGATGTCCCCCTGGCTGGGCGCGGGGAGGAACAGCGGGGTGACGCCAAGTGGGAGGACTCGGGGGGCGGGGTGGGCGCCGCCTTGGCCTGGGCTCCCCTGGGTTCCTCGAGGCCCTTCTTGGGCGCTTCTGGAGGCGGGGTCGGGGGTGGGGACCTCGCGACTGCACGTGGGGCAGGGACCTGGCTACCGGCTCCTGGTCAGCGACTGGCGAACCTGAAGCTGCTGGGGCGCTGGTGCAGTGCCTGCCCGGTTATTCCTGTTTGGTTTTTGCTGGTGGTAGTGGGGGTTGAACGTACTGCTTTTACCCTGCGCCGCATCCCCAGTCCTTTTTTATTTTGTATTTGGAGACAGAGTTTCACTGAGTCAGCCAGTCTGGGCTCAAACTTTGGATCCTCCTGCTTCAGCATCACAGAGTCCGGAAACCAACCAACCAACCAACAAAAATCCTATGCTTAAGTGTCTTAGAATTAAACATTCTTAAATCCTCTTTTCTAGAAACATGATAATGTGCTCAAAAGCAAGTCAAAAGAATTATTTACAATATTGTGCATCATTTTTTGTGTGCGGTACTCTAGGTGAACCCTGTGAGGGCTTTCACCCTGAGCTACAACCCCAGCACTGTGTGTGTTTCTTTCCATCTGGTCCCCGTTGGTCACTAATGCCGCAGCTGGGCTCAACGTTACAGCCCTCCCGCCTCAGACTCAGTGCTAGCATCACACGCGTGCGCTGGCAAGGCCGGCTTCCAAATTTCTTTTCTTACTATGTGTTTTCACATCTCCGAAACATCTTCCGAATAAGGGCGGCACAAATTCCCATCATTACTTGGTACCAGGAGGAATGGGGATGGCTGGGACCGGACTCCCAGCTTCCGGTAGATCAGTGAACCTGTGTCTGCCACACTGGGGGGCAGTGCTGCCTGGAGCGCTTGTCTGCTCTATCCTTTCTGTCCTGGGTTTGTTTGTTTGTTTGTTTGTTTGTTTGTAAAGGGAATCGAACTTAGGACCTTGCGCTTGCCAGGCAGCCACTTGTGCTGTGCCGCTGAGCTGTATATCTCCAGCCCTTTTTTTTATAAGGAGTAATTTTGAAAACACCTTTTTTCATTCAGATACATTTCTATGGATGCAAGCAACGTGTCACCTAATGCACTCAGACATGTGTTAGTCCCATGATAGGAAGAAGGAAAGAAGTACCAGGAAGACTGCAGGGCGGCGCAGGCCTGTAATTCTAACACTGTGGGAGGCTGAGGCCCAAGGATGGAAAGTTTGAGCCTGGCCTAGGGAATTAGTGACTTGTTGAGACCCTGTCTCAAAATTAAAAAGAGTGGCCTTTAAAACCAAAAGATACTCTAAGTTTCAAGCCAAAAGCAAAATGAACATTAAATTATGCCACAGCCTTTGATATGTAAAAAACGAATTCTTCTCCGTAACCCATGCAAGCAAAATCTTTGGCTGAAACTGCATAAGGTCAATCACGGAGGGTTTGCAGGGTCTCCAGGCTGTTGGCTGCGCTGTAGTCTGTGGGGCACATGGGCCTCCCCTCTCTCTGGGGCCAGGCGGGGAGTGGGGCAGGTCTGCTGTGGTCCTGGAGTGTCCCACTAAAAGCAGGGACAAGGGAGCTCGGGTCTGTGCTGAGGACACAGCACCTTCTCAGAACAAAAGAAGCAGCAGGTCATTGCTGCCACGTGGATGACGGTTCCCTAAGGAATCCCGAATGTCCCCAGGGTGGCAGAGGAGCCAGGCAAAGCCCGAGTGAGAGGGATCCACTGGGAATGCTCAACAGGGCTCAAGTCACGTCTACGAGTTGTCCTAAGGGCATGAGACACCAAGGAGCACGGGGCTGGAGTCTTCTCACAGTGACAAACCAGGGAGGCCACTCTGCACTTGACTCCTTTGGTTCCCTGGCATCTGCTCTCAGGAGGTCACAGCTACCACTGGGCACTGGGGGCTGCCTTCCTGGGACATGGGGTGCAGTGGCCTGACAGGCACGAGGCACTGCTGTCCTTTGCACCCCAGAGTTCCTGGCAGCAGACAGACTAGTAAAATGGAGATTTCTCAGGTGCAAAGATCCAGAAAAATGGCTGTGGGTGTCAGTAGCACAGAAGTGGAGCGTTTACCATGAAGAGGCCCTGGCTTCCATCCCCAGCACCTCGCACACAGGTCCCCACCTAACAACCAAGCCACAGCCACCAAAGCAATTTCAGAATCCTTTCCCTGAAACCACTGGGATAACATCATCTTCACACAACTTGTACACACCTTCCAACTGCTCAGTCTTGAGAAAGGAGTGATTTTTAAAAAAAATGCAACAGCGGCCTCCAAAAATCCCACACAATCGTTCACAAAGGAATGAACTAAAACTTCTCACCTTGAAAGACTTGGAAGGAAGAGAAACAAATCTCATGCTTCTAAACGTAAGAAGAAGCTAGACGTGTGGAGAAGTACACCTGTCATCCTGGCACTGGAGGTGACCAAGGCCAGAGGATAGCCTCCAACTTGACCTTAACCCTAAACCGTAATCCTAAGCCTAACCTTAAACCTCAACCATGTGCCTAAACCCTAAACACTAACTCTCATAGAAACACAAACCACACTAGTAAATCCAAACCTAAGTCAAACAGCAAGCCTAACTATCGGAGACCTGGCCAAGATCCCTAACTGCCTGCACGAGGGCTGTGGAGAAAAGACAAAATCAAAACCAGAGACAAATTTAGTAATGCATGGCGGTGGGGCTGGGAGGTCAATGCCTCAGAAAGGGCCAAAGACAAAGCCACTGTGAGCGAGCCACTATTTTTTTTTTTTGTGTGGGTACCGGGGGGTCGACCTCAGGACCTCGTGCGCCAACAGGCACCCGTGCCACTGAGCGATATCACCGGCCCCTTTTTCGTATGTGGGTTCCGGGAGTCGAACTCGGGCCCTCACACTTGCAAGGCAGGCGCTTACACCGCTGAGCCATCTCACCGGCCCAAGCCACTATTTATAGGGTGTGTACCCTATGGGAGGGATTAAGGATGCCTCAGAGGGTGGTGGTGACCTCATGCTAATGAGGGTCTTTATGTTGATGAGGACAGTGGGGAGAGATGGTGGTTTAAGAAGGAATTCATGGGGGCCGGTGAGATGGCTCAGTGGCATAAGCGCCTGCCTTGCAAGCGTGAGGGCCCGAGTTCGACTCCCGGAACCCACATACGAAAAAGGGGCCGGTGATATCGCTCAGAGGCATGGGTGCCTGTTGGCACGTGAGGTCCTGAGGTCGAACCCTCGGTACCCACAAAAAAAAAGAAAAAAAAAAAAGAAGGAATTCGTCCTTTTGCCAAAGCGAAACCCTATTTTTGTTACTTCCAGGTTCTCCTGGAACCAGGACACCCTCAGCTGATGCCATTTTGCCCTGGGGTGTCGCAGTATTGCCGGACCGCTGAGGCCTGCCTACATGAAGGCCTCTGGGCCCCAGCCTCCATTTTTAATTCGTTGTCCCCAACACCTAACCCCTAACTTGAACCCTCAAAACCCTGAAGCAAACCCCAACCTTGACCCCAATACCAACCTAAATCTGATGCTAATCCCAGCCCCAGCTATAGCCCTATCCCTAACCTAACCCTAGGAACTAACCTAACATAAACCTCAACCCTAAAACCCAACCCAAACCTTAACCCTAACTGCTAACCCCAACAGTAAATCCTAAAAGTTACCCTTACTTGAAAACCTAACGCTATTCCTTAACCAGGACCGGGAAGATCAGCCTAACACTAAGGCTAACTCCTTATCTTAATTCTTGCTGAATTCCTTATACTCATGCTAAACCCACCACTCACCCTAACCCTGTCACCAACCCTCAGCTGAACCCCGAAACTAACCCTCATCCTCTCCATCACCCTAACCTTCGCCCTCACCCTAACACTATCCCTAATGCTAACCCTACATTTCCTCTACTGCCATGGAATTTGATTATCGATGTGCTTAGTGATGAAAATAATATACAACGTGCTCACTAACCAAAACCCTAGCCCTAATATGAGCAGTGAACAAATCCAAACAGACCTAACCCTAACGAACACCCTCACATGACACAGAACCCTAACGCTGACCTTCACATAAATGTCTCAACCTGACCCGGCCCCAAACTGCGAAGCCTACCCGCTGTAATGAACACTCAAACCCACTTGAAAGCCACACCCGCACGCTCACCCTAAGCATAACCAGAGACTGAGATAAAACACCTCCCTTGGGTTGAACCCGTCACCCTAACCCTCACCCAGACCTAACTCAAATCCTTCTCCCTATACCCTAAACCTGAACTCTAACTAGGAGGGACCGTTCTCAGGCCAGGCGTCTCCGCCCAGCGGGAGCTGGCTGCACTGGGGTGTGAGTGCGGGTAATAGCACGGGGTGTGTTGGGTTGGTGGGTCCAGTTTTGCCAATAGCAGGTCGGGCAGGGGGAACTGGCAGTTGGAGGTGACAAGGAGGGGGAGGGGGACCCCAGGAAGTGACCTCACTTCCTTGACAACGCACCAAACAGAACACGGAACCCCAGAGGCTGGTTGGCTCCAGTTACTTGTGGAGAGACTCAGCCACAGGCAGGATGTTCTCGTGTTGTATCACAAATTTCCTAGGTTCGGGACACAAGAGGTGGTGGAGTGGGGGTCTTGTCTGAACGCGGACACGCGGGGAGAGCTGCCACTCCCGGCGCCTCTGGCCAAGTCACCCGAGGATCCCAAAGGTGACACGGGACAGCCCAGAACAGGTCAGAGTCAGCCAGTCCATCACGCTGACCACCCAGGGAGGCCCCAGACCGCTGCCTGGGTTGTGTGTGGCTGAGTGCGCGTGTGTGGGTGTGTGAGAATCAAGGGGACTTCTTTCCATGCTGTTTCTCTTGGGTGCTGAGCTCTTGCGAGTGTGCTACAGTTTCCCAGCTTGAACTCTCCCTTGTTGGTACCACCTCAGGGTGAAAATGAGTCCAGCCCAAAGCTGGAGGAGGCCGGTAGGGTGGGGACCTTGGAGCCAGGCATACTGAAGAAGCTGGTGAACCACCTGGTGCCTGCCCATCGCCACAGCGACCCCATCTTCGTGCCCGCCTTCCTGACCTCCTGCAGGAGGTTCGCCACCACGCGGCAGGTGCTGGATCTGCTGTTCCTCAGGTGTGCCCCTCCTCCAAGGCAGGGGACCCACCGCCTCCCGATGGCTCTTGGGAATACCCTGCACCATTCCCAGTCCCGGTTGGCTCTGTGGAAACTGGGGTGCTCAGAGAATCCCCCCCTCAGAGGGTGTAGTCAGGACCAAGTAGGCTGAGGCCCCAGAGCACCTACCCCAGGTCTGGCTCTGTACAGGGTGAGTGGCCCGGGGTTGTGGGGCTGTCCCTGCCCCATGAAGGAGCTGTCTAGGTGGGGCCTCACTTTCCTAGGTTCCTACCTAGATGAATCGAGAGGGGGGACCCTTAGGGGCAGACCGTGCACCCCGGCATACTGAGATATGTGGGCACAGCTGGCTGGGTTTGTTCACTGCACAAATGTGTACGGGCCACCTACCGTGCGGGGACACGTTTCCTGACACTTCCCTGTCATTCAGGGAGCAGCACAGGGAAACCTCTCAGCCTCCCCTGCTTCCCTTCCCATCCCGGAATCAGATCGTCCCCTAGACATCCTGGCAGGTGGGGACACGGGTGCGGAAAGGTCACTCCCTCTTGGCTCCTCTAGGTACGGGTTCTTCCACCCCAACTCTGAGGAGGACCAGCAAAACAAGAGGTGAGAGGGCCTGGGGCTAACAGGGTCAGCGCCTGTCTCCAGGGCGGGTAACTGGGAAGTGGGCTTCGGTTGGGCTGGGAAAACCCGGGCTCACTCACTTTTCATTGATTCCTGCTAGAGGGCTGGGGTCTGGGGCTGCACCTACAGGAGGAGGATGACAGAGAGCTGTGGTGGGGGTCCTGTGCATGCGGGAAGCAAGGGGTTGCCGGGGCTCAGCGCAGGTCCCCGTGAGGACCCATCTACACACAGCCCCTTCCCAGCCAGGCCAGCTCACGCCATCCTGTATGGGGGCTGCACGGGAGGTGTGGGGTGCAGACTACTCACGCATGAGCCCCACACCCTTGCCCTCTGTGCCCAGCTGCTCGGGGACAGGGTGGGCTCTGCCAGACAGCCCTCCCTTCAGGGTCCATGACAGGCTATGGCAGGGGGAGAGGCCAGGCCTCTGACTCTCCTGCCCTCCTGCCCCTAGCACTCTGAGCTCCATCCTGGAGGCCTGGTTGCTCCGATACCCAGGAGACTTTTGCCAGTGCCCAGACCTGGCCAGCCTGAAGCAGCTCGTGGCCTATGCACTCATCAACCTGCCAGACTCGGAAATCATCCTGCAAGCGTGCAGACTCCTGACGTAACCCAGAGCTCGCTAAATATGAACAGATCCCGAGGGTGAGGATGCCAGGGTGGGTGCCCCAGGAGGGGCAGCAGGGGTCACGCTGGGCCCCACCAGGAGGAGGCTCCAGAAGGTGCTGTTGTCAGGAGCAGAAGGAAGAGGCTGGGACCGCTGA
>CM051824.1:1245875-1575875 GCA_028451465.1 Erethizon dorsatum
TATTATTAATCTCCAATACCTCGCCCTTCATTCTGTCCCAATTTGTCAACACCTCGTCAATATTCATGAACTGATTCTTTTATCTTTGTCCTTCTTTGCCTCTCGTAACACTTTAGAGTATAGGTCTGTTTTTCTGGTGTCAGGGTTGCCGTGACTTTGCTGTGTGCTCCTCGCGTGCAATATCGATTTTATCACCCTTGCACCCCTTTAGGTACTTGGGTCTCAGAGGAGTCTCTTATACACAGCAGACAGAGCTGTTTGCCAGTCTCTGCCCTTTTCATTCAGATAGTTTGATCCATTTACCTTTAATCATTGATAAGAAAGGACTTGCTGTTGGCCTGTTGCTACTTGTTTTTCTGTTATGTCTTACAGCTTTTTTGTTCCTTATTTCTTCCCCTACCACCCTCATTTCTTTAGTGTGTTCATTTTGTGTGTGTGTGTGCTGTGTGTGTGTTTGTATGTTTCATTCCCTTCTGTTACAGATCAAATTGTATTTCCATTGATTACTATATTATAGCTCTAACCTTCGGTGTAACTATATTTGGAGGTAGAGTCTTTAAAAAGATAATTAAGGTTAAACAAGGCCATAAGGGTGAGAATCTAGTCTCATAGCACTGGAAGAAGAAGAAGGAGGAGGAGAAGGAGGAAGCGGAAAAGAGCAGAGGGAAGAGGGAAAGAGAGAGGGGGAGGGAGAGGGGAAGGGAGAGAGAGAGGGGTAGGGAGAGGGAGAGGGGGGAGGGAGAGGGAGAGGGACAGCCGCAGGAGGGAGCAGTGCAAAGGCAGCTGTGCCACTTGAGGAGAGAGGCCTCAGGGGACATTAGACCTCTGTCACTCCCCTTGGACTTCCAGCCCCCAGAACTGTGAGAAAATGAGCATTGACCGTCTTGGCCATCTGGCCTCCCAGGATGTGGTTCTGTTATTGCAACAAAACCTGGCTAAGGCAGATCTCAGTAGTGAGGTACAGATCGCAGCTGGGTGGACCCTAAACATCTGGAAGTGCCTTTGAACTGTGTAACAGGTGAAGATCGGAAGAGTTTTGAGATGCTTCTAGAAAAATCCTGTATTAACCCAGGTGCTGGTAGAAAATGGACATTGAAGGCAGAGCTGGCAAGCAAGGGCTCGGGAAGAAAAGAGGAGAGCTGCAGGGAAAGCTTCCTTATCTTCAAGGATCCCTATATGATTGCAAGTAGGATTCGGGAGAAAAAGGAAACTCACAGGAGTGGTTGGTGAAGCTCCAAGAGCTGCAAGCATCCAGCCAAAGATGAGTGCCTTTAATGCTGAAGGTGCAGTGGGATTTGCCTTGCTAGGTGTGACTGTTAATTGTGATTTGTCAACTGGACTTGAGTAAGGACCACCTAGCAGATTAGTAAGGTTCTGGGCATGCCTGCAGATAATTGACACGTAGACCACACACTGAGGAGGGAAGACCCACACCAGATGTGGTTACAGCCAATAGGCTTGTAGCCTAGATGGAATAAAAGGGGTAAGAAGGAATTTCCTCTTTTGTCTTTGGAGGAGCTCCAGCCTTTGCCTTTGTCTTTGGAGGATCTCCAGCCTTTGCCATTGCCTTTGGATGTTGATCTCAGCTTCACAACGTGGACTCACACCAGACTCTCTCTCTGCAGTTAGCTCCAGGCCTTTGACCTCCAGCTGGGTCCTCAGCTCTGTGGTGTGCATATGGCCATTCTGCATTCCCCTACCCCAATTCCAAAAGCAGCCAGACACTGGGACTCTTCTGCTTCCAGTCCCGAGGCTTACCTAGTAAATCCTTTGCACAATCATACATTTTTTGACAAACCTGTTCCTCTCGTGAACCCTAACTACTGCTCTAGATTTGGACTTACTGGGCACCATCACCCTTTTCTTCTTCCCAGTTTCTCCCTTGTGGATGAGAATGTTTGTCCTTGCCTGTACCATCCTCATGTTTCAGAAGCACCTATGTTGTCTGATTTCCAGCTTCACAACTGGCAGTGTGTTTCACCTCTAGATGAATCATACTTTGTACTGCCTCTAAGACACAACACCCAACACTCACATCCTAGAGGAGGAGAAGTTTGATTCAGCTCATGGTTTCAGGGGATTCAGTCCATATCCAGCTAGCCACAAGGCAGGAGCATGATGGCAGAGGAAAGCTGCTCACCTCATGGTACCGGGGAAGCAGAACCAAGGAGCAGTGTCAGAGGGGAAGGAGTGAGGGATTTGATATGGTACCCAAGATCATGCCTCCATGACCCAACTAGATACACCCAGAAGTGTGCCTTACTAATCCCTGGGGGTGGCTCCCAAGCCAACTGTGTTGACACAGTTAAGCCCCCAGCTGATTCAGATAACAATGGGATGCAACGTTGGGCTTGGAGTTGATGACACAATGGGTTAAGGTTTTGGTGGTTGTTGGAATGGGGTGGATAAGAGAAGGACGAGGAGGCAGGGCAGAGAGTTCTGTGTTATGGGGCTGAACTGTGTCCCTCAGTCGATAGGATCTGTGTCCTTCATATGATGAAGCTCCAACATCCACAGTCCTGCGTTTATAGATAGAACCTTGAAGCTATGGTTAAGGTTAAGTGAAGTCGTGAAGTGGGGCCCTAATGTGACAGGTCTATTGTTCTTACAAAGAAGGAGAATCCAGAAGGTCTCTGTCTCTCTGCAGATGCAAAGACATACGACCGTGTGAAGATGGAGCGAGAAAGGGAGAGAGATCTCACCAGAAGCCAACCCAGCACCTTGACTCTGAACTTCCAGCCTCCAGACTGTGAGAAATAAATTCCGTTGTTTAAGCCACTCACCTTGTGGTGTTTGTTGTGGCATCTTGAGCAGACTAATATACATGCTCATTTTCCTTTGTGTTTATTCTGTAGATATGCTCCCACGGTTACCATGGGGAATGACACATGGTATCCTGAAGTTATATCAGTCTAATTGCCATAGGTAACAACTGCAGTTGTGTACAAAACTACTGTCTATAGCTCTTCTCCCGTCTTGCTGATGTCATAGATCACCTTGTTCTGCATGCTGTGCCCGGTAACAGACTTGCAATCATTTGTACAGATTTCTCTTTAAAATCCAGTGAAAATAAAAAGTGGAGCTATAAACCAACACCATAACCATATATATATATATATGTATGTATGTATATATATTTACCAATAGAGTTTTCCTTACCAGAAATTTTTACATCTTGAAATGAGTATGCAGAATACATTTATTTCTAAGAAATCCTTCAGTATTTTCATCAGCGTCATTCACCCAGCTTCGCTGTTCATTGTTAGGGACAGTTTGCAGGATATAGATTTTCTTTTTGACCCCAGCACTTTGACTATATCATCCATCTTCTCGCTAGCTTCCAAGCTTTCTGACGATAAATCAGATCATAATCTAAATGAGGGTCCCATGTCCACGAAGAGTTGCTTCGAAGACTTGGTCCTCGTCTTTAGTTTACAAGAGAATGTCGGGCGTCTCTCTTGGTGTTGGTTTCCTCATACTCCATGCTGTTCATTGAGCTTCTTTGATGAGTGCATTTAGGTCTTTGGTCACCCGCGGGATGCCTGTGTCTCTCCCTGCCTGGGGTCTGTGCAGGGCACATGCTGGTCCCCTCCGCGTGGTCCCACAGGTTCCTTAGGTTCTGTTGACTCTTACTAATCTTTATAAAAAGAAATAAATTTTGGCTTTCAGACTTGGCAATTTCAATTCTTATCTTCATGTTTACTGATTCTTTCCTGTGCCTGTTCAAATCTGCTGCTGGACTCTAGTGAATTTTTTGTTGTTGTTTCAGTGATAGCACTTTCTGTTTCGTTCCTTTTATAATTTCTATCTTTTGGTGCTCTCATTTTTGCTATGTATAATTTTTTTGGTTCCCTTTATATCTTGTTACCTTTTCTTTTTGGTACCAGGAATAGAACTCAGGACCTTGTGCTTGCCCGGCAGGTGCTTGTGCTGCTGAGCTATATCCCCGGCCTGGTTCCCTCTATATCTTGAAGCATGCTCTCTACCAAGTTTGGTACCTTCACCTCTTCCAGGGCAGCATCTGCCCATGTACTCTGTTCTTCCAAATGAACATGGTTCCTGTTTCTTTGTGTGTTTGCGACATTTCATTGAACATTGAGCATTTGGTAATTGGAATGTGATAACCCTGAGTGAGTATCTGCCTTCCAAACCATTTTGCAAATTTATGACATATGACACGTGATCACTGAAGCTTCTGTGACACAGCTCATTTTTAGCTAATGTTTTGACAGAAATTTCCTTGAATACTAAAATGTGGAAGTAACAAAGACAGAAAGGAGAGAAGATGGGGAGGAGAAGAGGAACAGGGAGAGGACAGTGAGGAGCCGCTGGCGTCGCAGACCTGGTGGCCCCCTCCACCCCAGGCTGCTCTGAGCCCTGACCACCCTTGGTGAAAAGCTAATTTCTTCATGGGACTGTTATGGACCTATGTCTGGGGTTTTCTGATGTTTCCATGAAGGATCATGGACTTGATATTTCCTAGTCCACAGTTTTGCTGACATCTGTGCTCTGTGTCCGTGTCCCACACCCTTGGGATGTTGTATTGGCACATTCTTTAGTATCTCAGAGTTTCTTAAATTCCCTTATGACTGATTTTAATTCATAATTTTAAGTGTGCTGTTAGTTTCACGTGTTGTGAATTTTTTTACTTTCCTTCTATTATTGATTCCTAGTTTCATTCCATTGTGATAGGAAAATATACTTTATGTTATTTCAGACTCTTACATTTTGTTAATACTTATTTTGTGGCCTAAACATGTGCTCCCTTGGTGGATGTGTGGTCTGTGTACCCTTGGGAAGCAGGTTCATTGCGCTCTTGTGGGCGGAGGGTCCCCCCACGCCCGTTTGGTCTACTTGCTGTTGGCTGGTGTTGAAGTGGTCTGTTTCTTCGTTAAACTTACTGTTACACTTGTTAATGAGAGTCAGTTATTGATGACTTCAACTATTGTTTTAGAAATATTTCTCTCTTTAACCCTGTCATTTGATTTGTATAGTTTGGGGCTGTGTTGTTTGGCCCAGGTTGCTTATAAATTATATAACTGAGCCTATCATAAGTATAATTCTGACTCGTGTTACAATTACCGGCTTCAGGTCTCTGTTGGGTGACAGTGTAGCCATTTCACCTCCCTTCTGGTAACAGTGTGTGGGGTCTCCTTCCGTCCTAAATCCATTTCCTCTCTGGTAACTGTGAGGTGTCTTCCTGCATCGTTTGTCTTTCAAGCTTTTTGCTTCTTTGGATCTTGACTGAGTGTGGTATTTAGACGATATTGTTGGAATATTCTCCCTAACAGTTCATTGCTCTGAACTCTGTATTTTAATTAGGTTTCATCTATTTACACCTAACCTAATCAGAAATAAGGCAGATTTACCTTTGCCATTTTACTACAAGAAAATGTTTGCAAACAGTAGACATAATTCTTCTGAATTTTGGAATATTTTCATATACATAATGATATATCTTGTGGATTTGACACAAGTCTAATATGGAATATTTTTTTCCTCATATATGCCTTTTTCATATAGCATGAGATTAACTTTATGCATTATTTTCAATACTTTTTTGTGACACAAAATTTTGTGGTGAAGAATTTTCAACTTATGGCATTATGTTGGCACTGAAAACATTTTGGATTTTGGAGTACTTTCAATTGTGTATTTTTGGATTGGTGACACATGACCTGCATTTGTGGTTTGTTCCCTGTTTTAGACTTGTTCATTCTCCAGTTTTACCATATTTGGGTTTTTTCTTTTCTATTTTGGCATTCTGATTTGTATATATATATATTTTTTTTTTTTCTTGGTGGTTACTCTAGAAATTACAATTAGCATTCTCAATTTATAACAATCCAGCTTGAAATGGTGCGGGTTCTCCTCAGCAGCGCGTAATGTCTGTTTCTAGATAGCTCTTCCTCTCCTCTGTGTTAGTTCAATCACGAATCACATCTTTAGATGGTAACATGGTTGGGTCACCATTTTTATGAATTTAAACTTGAAGTCCTATAAGAAATAAAAATACAGTTACAAAATCAAAATTACCACTTTTTCCTGATACAGCATTCACTTGGTTGCGGTCAACCTTTGTCTTGCCCATTTCTGTTTGCTTTTACAGTAGTTGAGGCAAGACTGGAGCTTGGGCTTGCCACTCTCCCACCTCTCTGATATCCTTCCAATTTTCCCAGTACACACTTGAAATGGCTGATGTAAAACTAAAATATTTGGAAAGCATTCAGGAGGAAATCGTCAAGACACCGAGCTGAGCAAATTGTTCTGAGACTTGACGTCAGAATCGTGTTCCACAAGAAGTTAATAGGTAAATTGGACTTCGTTAAAATTAAAACAACAAAGATACTTTGTTCTCTTTGAAAGACTCTATTAAAAGAAGCGGAAGGCAATCCCTAGACTCAGAGAAAATATTTACAAACCACATAGCCATAAAGAGATTAGTACCCAGAATATATTAATAACAGAAACCCAGCAATAAAGATACAAACAACCCAGTGAAAATGTAGGCAGAAAGCACGAACAGACATTTTACTGAAGATGACGTATGCACGGCCAATAAACACACGAAAAGATGCTCACATTCCTTGCTATTAGGGAAATGCAAATTCAAACTACATATCCAGTAGAACACATAAAAATTATGGTTACAAGAAATCAGGGCTTCTAGGCCTCTCATATATTGTACATTGTGGAAAATGTAAAATTTCCATTTTGGTTGTAAAACATTAGCATCACGTTGGAATATAGTTCGGCTATTCCTTATAAAATTAACATGTAATTACCATTTACCCCAACTTTTGCACGATCAGGTGTTTACACCAGGAAAAACTTTTTGTATAAAACCTGTACAAGGATTTTCATAACTTGATTTATAATGACCCCAAACTGAAAAAAATATATATGTCATACCACATGTTGTGTGACTTCAAGGAGAGAGGACAGCCTTGGTGAGTGTAAGCATGTGACATTCTAGAACTTGCCTGCCCGCTCTGCGGGGAAAGTAGCATAGTGGTTTCATCTGTGCGTGTTCAGAGCACAAGGGACCCTTAGAACAATGGCAACGTTTGACTTCGTGACAGTAGTTGGCCAGGAATCTGTGTGCCCGGATTTGCTAAAACCTTGCAAATGTACACTGAGATTCATCTGTTTCACTTAGTAAATTCTACTTCAAAAATGCGTAAACAAATCTTTACCCAAGGTTAATGATACGCAAAGTGAAATGTTTCTGGGTGAAATGTGCTAATAACTTACTTCGAAATCCAGAGAAAATAAAGTAGGTCGATTAACATAAAAATACATAAATGAGCAGACATTTGGGTTTGCAAAAACCACAAAATGAGCTGTGGAATCCAAGTGGTGAGGCTAAGTGTTCACTGCAGATTATTTCAGTTTCCCTGCACCTTTGAACATTCTCAAAACAAAGTGGAGATGGAGAAGAATCCGACAGGCATTGCTCCCACTAAACTTATTTGGCAAAAATTTGTAAAACAAATTGTATTTAAGACAAATTTATCCCTTAATATACTTGGTCAGTGCAGGAATCTTTCCATTTGTGAGAAGGGGTCATTTATAACTTCTGTAAAATCCTTTCTGTCACCTGGCAGTTTGGGCAGTGCTGTTACTTAGGTCCTCAAGAAGAGCTAACAGCTCTACCAAGTCCTCATTTCCTACTGGACTCCAGTAAACTATGGATACAAAGGTGACTGGAAGCAGCCCGTGGCGTGGAGAGCTACAGCATAAATCTTCAAACTCTTCTAATTGATTTAATTTTCTATTTGATGCCTTCTGGTTTACGTGATTTAATTGAAGGCAAATAGGATAGGTGGAAAAGTATTATCTACTGTTTTTATTCCTTTAAAAATAAGTAGTATAAGAAAAGTCCATGAAGGTAATTGGCTATAATATAGATGAAACCATATGAGTTTGCCCAAAATTTATGCTTGCTTTTCATAGGATCTGGGCTAAGTATCTGACATTTTTTCTTATATAAACCATTTCTAGCTTTTTAAAAAATCAAAAACATATTTTAATAAGTTCCAAGGCTGTTAGTAAGTTATAATTATGTTCCGTCCCACCCCTTTATATTTGCTTGGTTCTTTTGTATAAAAGAGTGTGTGTTCTTTGCTTTTTCAGTTAAAGAGTTAGGAAATAAAGACTTTTGTTATACTTCATAATAATATTGATTTCTCCATGTGCATATGTGAAACTATTTATTTTTTATGGTACTATGTGTTACTTTAAAAGCAGAAGGCCTTTATTTTTCAAAAGTAGAGTAACATTTTCCTTGAATCTGAGAACTTTCTCCATTAAATTTAAATTAGGCTCCTGCAAAAGCACAGTTTTTCATGTGCTTTTTTATTGATTGCAGAGGATTCCATTTTCAGAGCACACAGTTTTTCACCATCTGAAATGGATGGGCTGTCACAAGGATTAACCAAGCTACTGCGAAAGCAACAGCGGAATGAAGGACTGGGCGAGCTCCCCCGGCGTTGGCCTGACTGGTTTGTGACGGGAGGAGCGCGCTGGATTTCTAACCACCTTTTTTTTTTTGAGAATAGTTTAGATTCACACCGCCACAGCCTTCCACGTTCAGCGTTTCTCACCCAAGTGGCGCGTTGTTTGTGACTGATGGGCCTAAATCTAGTGTTATCCCCAAAGCGCGTGGTTTGAATAGGGCTCAGTCTTGGTGCTGCACGCGTGGCCAGATGCGTGCTGAGGGCACCGGGATCACGGCCCGGGGAGTTTCGCGCAAGTCCTTTGCGGCCCACTGCTGCCCTTCCTCCCCTCCAGCGCCTGCCGATCGCTGATCTCGCCGCTGTGGCTGTAGTTTGCCTTCTCCGGGAAGGGCGGCAGCTGCACTCATGCACCGCCCGTCCTCCTGGTCCCCGTCCTTCCTCAGAGCCGTGCGCCGCCGTCTCCTCCGGGTTCCCAGCTCGGTCCGGAGTCCGCGCCTCTAACATCGCAGTGCGCTGAGGAGGCCGTGCGGCTCCTCCAGCCTTGTTCTGCAGGCAGCGCTGAGCTGTCGGTTCTGGGCCTTTTGCCTCTCTGTATAAACTTTAGGATCAGTTTTTCAATATCCACAAAATAACTTGCTGCAATTTTGATTGGAATCTCAGCAAATCTATAGATCAAGGGGGGGGGACTGATGTTTTTGACAACTTTGTCTTCCTATCCATGAACATGGACTATATCGCCATTTATTATTATTTTTCTTTGATTTTTGTCCTATTTTAGTAGTTTTCTTCACATATATGTGTAGAATTTTAAATGTATCCCCTGGTATTTATATTTCTGGGTATTGGGTTTTAAATCTCAAATTCCGTTGTTTGCTGCTGACACATAGGAATGTGGTTAACTTTTGCATATTAATCTTGTATCCTTCAGTTTTGCTATAATTGGTTATTAGTTTTAGGAATTTTTGTTAATTCTTTCAGATTTTTTGCATAGATAATTATGTCTTCTGGAATCAAAGATGGTTTTATTAATTCCTTTCCAATCTGTCTATCTTTTTTACTTACTGCATTAGCTGGGACTTCTAGTATGATGTTGAAACATAAGGTGAGAGGGTATTTCCTTGCTTTTGATAAATCAAATTAAATTTGGACTGAAGATGGCTCCACACATTGAATTCCTTCACAGTAAACTGCAACCCAACTTAGTATATAAACAAGCTGCTGTGCAGGTTAAGGGCATATTCCTGTAATAGACAGCAGAGTCAGCCAGTCACAGCCATCAAACTGATCACGCCTGTCTACAGGAAGTAGGTTTCTCATCACGCTATGCCCAGATAAGGCAAATGCCCAGCCTAGCCAGTCTAGCTGTTTTGGGTTCCTCTTTCTGTCTGTGAGTGCTACCTGCCTGTATTGCTGGGTGGAGCTTTCTGAACTTCAGGTTCAAGGCTGTGCACAAATGGTGAATCATTCTTTGCTCAAATGAACTGTTAAATTTAATTTGAGTGCAGTCTGTCTTTTAACTTCTTTCTTTCTTTCTTTCTTTCTTTCTTTCTTCTTTCTTTCTTTGTTAGTACATGTTTGCAGCACATATGAATACAATTATTGTGGGGAGTTGGTGTGTATACATGACACATCTTATTTCTTTCTTTTCTTCTGTCTTTTTTTTTTTTTTTTCATGCCTGACCCTTCCCCTCCCTCCCTGCTCCTTCCAACTTTTGGTTCCCTTCCCACTTACACAAGCTTTATTTTCATTATATTTTTCCATCCTCCTTCCATCTTTTGTTGACAGAGACAGAGTTTCTCGTATAAGAGAAACCATGCGATATTTAAGCTTGTGTGTCTGCCTACTTCACTCAACATTACGATCCAAGCTGCATTCTTTTGAATGCTGCCTGCTTGTTTCTGATCTTATAGGAAAGCTTCCAGTTTCTAAACACTGAGTGTGATGTTAGCTATAGATTTTTAGTAGCTGTTGTCTATCCAGCTGAGAAAGTTTTCTTAGATTACAGACAATTTTTAATTTTTGGATTATGAACAAGTGTTGGTTATTTTCAAATGTTTTTCCTGTGTCTATTGATATGAGCCTGTGATTTGCATTCATTGATTTTCAAATATGAGCCCACCTTGCATACCTGGGATAAAGCCCACTTGGGTGGTTGCTAAGTATTATTCTTTATGTATTGGTGGATTCAATTTGTTAATATTTTGTTGAGGATTTTTTTTTTTTTTTGGTGGGTACCGGGGGTCGACCTCAGGACCTCGCACGCCAGCAGACGCCCGTGCTGCTGAGTGATATCACCGGCCCCTTTTTCATGTGTGGCTTCCGGGAGTCGAACTCGGGCCCTCGCGCTTGCTGGGCAGGCGCTTAAGCCGCTGAGCCATCTCACCGGCCCCCTTGTTGAGGATTTTTACATCTATGTCATAAAAGATAATGTTGAGTTATAACTCCAAGTATAAACTCAATGCATGAATTCATGCTAATATGAATTTATTTATTAAGTTGAGGAAAATAAGTAAATCATCCACACAGAAGAATTCCAAGTCATTTATGTTGTTCATCCCCTTGAACTCACAACCCTACACATCTGCCTGTGGACAAGAAGCCAGATGTGGGTTTCTCCTGCTGTCTGCAGCTCTAACCCAGGAGTGCGAGCGTCAGCTGGGCCTCCACCTTCCTTAGCTGCCACTCCCTGCTCTACCGTGAACAACTCAGCTTCTGCCTGCTTAGAATTCTGTATTTAAAATGATAAAACCCTAGATTTTTATAAAATAAATTTTATGAAAACTGGAAACTAAATGTATAACTTAGTTATCTTTATTTTTTTCTGTCAATTTTCTTGGTATTTTAAAGCTTAGTGAGTCTGTAAGATTTAACCTTAAATTCAATTTTACAAAAATCCTGTGACTGTAAATCTAATGGGCCATTTGGCATGTCTTTTATGATCATGACAGTGAGAGAATACTCCTTAGTCACACTGAGAATTGTTCATACCGAACATCACTTTTTCTATAGTGTAATCGATTATTGAAATCTGATTTGTCCATTCATGTTGGGAGCAAATATTTTGTCAGTGAAAGTTTCTGGCATTAAGCACTGCTGTTCACTACGGAAGAAAATGGAAATGAACATCATTATTATTATTATTATTATTATTATTATTGTTATTTAACCAATGATTAAAAATCTTACTAAATGTGCATATTCAGAAGATATTCAATATAAAAAGTAGCAGAATTTATCCTTAAAATAATTTATATTACTGGCTGGTTAACTCTTTAAAATATATAAATGAACAAATAGAAGATTTTCAGATTTTATTAGGGATAACCATTCTACCTATACTCCTGAAAGTCTTCTGTTTGTTAATTCATTTCATTTAAAGAGTAATACAAATTATTTCAGTGTTAAACAGAAATTTGTACTATATGCAAAGAACTCAATTTTGGTCCAAATTGTTAAGATACCTGGCACATAATTTTGATGAGTTTATTTATTTGACATTTTTATGTTTCTATTTGGACTGAATTTTATTAGCTGAGTACGTCTATAATTAGTGGCTTTTAGATGGTTTAATAAGTGTTTATGTAATTTTAATGATAGCTATCTCTGACAAATTCATGTTCTTTGTTGAGCATGGTAAGATAACCCATTCAGCTTTTTAACAAATATATATGCAGCAGTTTATATGTGGCAGGCCTGATGCAGAATAGCTTTTGAATTTGTTTGTTTGTTGTTGCATTCACCATGGAAGTTGAAATATAAAAGTATTTAATGATGAATTGCAGTCACACAGCTGTGATTCTCTGCCCGTGGACACCATCGCACTTTATGCTGGTAATTTGAGTAAACAAACAACACAGCATCATGCTCTTATTTTCCTCTGAGAGTAGCCGGTCCTGTGACCTGGGGACCACAGGATGTCACACTGTGCGTGCCCAGCTCTTGGCCAAGGACGGTGACCCTACCCTGTGTTTTCCCTGCCTGAGCACGCAGGTACAGTAAGCCCAAGTGTGGCATCGTCATGGAAAGATCAGCAGTGAATAATCTGGAAAGTGAGAGGCTCAGGAACCTGGTCCCGCCTTGCTGGGCTGGGGCCCTGTCCTGCCCGCTTCCTCAAGGCAGTCAGCAGATCCGGAAGCCCAGCCCTTGGTGGGAGGATGTGACGTCTTCATTTTTCCTGATGTGCGCAGGACAGAAGGCATCTCACACTTACTTCCTGAGTCTAACTCGCTGTGGTACCCGTAGGGCCGGTGTGACTGTGTGGTAACCGTTTGGTGTGATGCCCACATGGCCCGCGTGCCAAAACACTTACGTCGTGAACCCTTCAAGAAACTTATAAAAATGTGTTTTCCAGAAGGTATAGTTTTACCATAAAGAAAAGTATCTTCTTAACCGCCACAGGATTAGCACACATTATTTGTACGCCATATAAGATGAGCACACGTTGTTTGTACCAAACTCCTCACACCAGGGAAGACGAAGCCTCCCGCTGTCTTCGGCTGGGTCTTCTGGCTCTGCTGTGGACTCTGCCCAGTGCTGCTCTTCGAGCTCTGCAACCATCTGTGACGACAGTCACTGCTGTCTGGGACGCCCGCCGGGCTCCCAGCTGTGCTGGTGTCCTGATCGCTGCAATCCAGTGCTGCCCGCTGGGCCCCGCATTAGGAAGGCCGTGCACCGTGGGCGCTGCCTCCGCTTCCGGCTTATGCTGTGGGGAGCCCCCCTCCCCCTTGCTGTGCATGTGACAAATGCTCGACAAACCGCTGCACTGGGGAGGTTGGGACTCTTGAGATCTTTGTTTGGCAGATGCACCAACTCCCTTTGGCTCCTCTGAGCCCCGGAGTGGCCTAGCTCAGAGGGCCTTTTGGCCTCGAGAAGGCCTCCGTGTCCATTCGCGACGCTGTCGTTTAGGTTTATTATGGGAGCCCACACCTCTGCTTCAGTGTGCACTATGGTTTACTGCCGCTGCCATTTCTGCCGCTGTGAGTTTCAGGACCAGCGATGAGTTCCCGGGGAGCAGCCACTGCTGCCCCTCCGTGGCCTGTGGTGTGGCGGCCCCGGTGACACAGTTCCTGGCAGCCAAATGATGTTCCCGAGCTGGATCCAGGTCTGTTTTGTTTGGGTCAGGAGTTTGGGCTTACCTGACTATCTTAAAGTCAGATCTCACGTAAAAATTCAGATTTCTCCTGAAAGCGGAGAATCTGGCCTGCTGGTTGTTGGTTTCCTCAGAATGATGGGGTGTGTCGAATGACTGCTGTTCCTCCAAATGGGGGCCACAGACCTTACCACTGGCTCTGTTTTCCTTTTCTTTTCTCCCTTTTTCCTTTCATTTTATTAAGTTAGTTTCTCTGTTTTGTTATAAAGGGGTGAGTGGCACTATCCTTAATGTTTCCCAATTAATTTTACGTTCTTCACAATATACTGGTTCCTATTGTGTGCTGCATGATAATACCACAGCCTGGAACTGAATTCTCTGTCTCACTAATAATTACCACAAAAAATACAAATATTTTGGTAGAAACAATATTCAAAACTCCTAGAATTAAAGGTACCCCCCCATTCAAGTCTGCAGAGAAAAATTTCCAACCCTTATTGATGGTGTGCATCTTAAAATTACCTGAATAACTAGTAAGGGAATAAAATTATTTCTATCAAAGGAAAGGTAATTTCTGATGAGAATTATGGAATAGCCCATAGAGGAAAGGAAAAATTCTAGCAGAGAAAAGGAGATCAATTCATCTGTTATTTGAACATTAGTCAGAGTCAGTACATTTTACCACTGATGGATTTATAAAATTGTTAGGGAGGGAATATTTTAAATCATGTGCAAACATCTGTCTTCTCAAGCAGGCTTTAGCTCGCTAGCTCCCAACAGTCTCATTATACACACCGGGGATTCACAACATGACGGGTTTCTCTTTTTTAATCCCGCTTTTGGACAGAGCCGGAGGAGAGAAGCTGACTTGTAAATCACAGTGGCAGTGGCTTTCACTGTTGCTCCTACAACTTAAAGCCGTGGACGGTGGCTCTGTCGAGAGCTGATGCCCCTCACAGTGACTGTCAGGGGAGGCTTTCCCTGCAGACAGTGGGGCTGAAGGAGCATTTTAGGGCTGTGTTAGGAGGCGACTGGGAGGGAACCACTGGGAAGGTAGAAATTCTCAGCCATCGGGAACTTGCTGGCTCTGCAACACAGCTATACCTTCATTTTCTGCTTTCTCTTGAAACTTTTGCTGCTTGAAAGTGGCCCAAGAAGAGCCAGTTGTATTAATTTAGGATAATGTGAGGACAGCAGCTGTTTAATCTGAGGCCTTCGGGCTGTGGAAAGAGCGAGTCCCGTGATTGGGTTGTTCCTCCTGCCAGGAGCCTTTCTCTGTTTAGAACACAGGTCATGTTAATGATTTCTAAAATAACCTGAAAGATCACCTCTCATGCCTGCAACTGGCCAATATTAAAGTCGTGTAAAGAGTTCATAATGTATTGTGTGAAATCTTTCCCCTTCACTGCCTCGAGCCGCACTGGGAAATGGTTTCTTCACACTTCTCTTCAAGCAAATGATCTTTGCAAGTAATTTTCTTTTATACTCAGGCTTATCTATAAACTGTCTTCATTTCACAGCAACGTTAATTATGTTATTAGATTTCTGGGGGATGAGCCAAAGGCGCCACCTGCATGCTGAAGCCTGAGCAAGCAGCCGCTGCTGAGACAGTGCTCTTCAATCGCCGTGTTCTTTGCTCTCTGGGTAAAGTTGCAAACCCACGGAGGGCTCGACATCTCTTGGGCACCCCGTCCTCCATTGCACGATCACTGCCTGGGCTGGACAAGGTCTGGGTGCCCCAGGGACAGGAGCCGGGCCCTCTCCTGCCCTCACTGTGGCTCAGCGTTCTGCGTCAGTCCACTCTGGGTCAGGTGCTTCCTTCAGTAAATCCTTTATTGAGCCACAGCCCCACAGGCAGGGTCGCTTTCCTCATTCCTCCGATGAGACGAACCCGGCCCTCTTGAAACTAATTTGCCTGAAATCACACAGCTGGCCAGTAAGTGGAGGAGCCAGGACTTCAGTGCAGTTCTCCAGAACTCCAATGGCAGCTTGGAATCCCAGCACAGATCCGATTCCAGGACAAGACCTGGTCCCCGGGGTCCCTCCTCACTCGCTGAAGCTCAGACCCACGGCCCCTAGCGGCTCTGCTCTGTTCCCGGATGCCTGCCCAGACATGACGCCTGGCTTTACAGGTGTGGCCACGTCACCAGGCAGGGCCCTCGCAGCCTCACAGGCCCACTTGACTGGGTCTCATCTGGGATGGATGTACCGTGTGGGCTGAAATTGTTCTGAGGGTGCTAATAACCGAGGACTGAAAGAATAATGAGCGGCAGTACAGGAAGGAGATGGGCTTAGGAGAAGTGGATGCCTGGTTGCTAGAGCTGGAGAAGGAGAGGTGAGAGATGAGATGAGGCTTGTCCTTGTCCCCTCAAATCGCTATCTCTCCTTAATTTTGTTTAGAATGTTTTGAGAAATTGGTGCTCTCCAATCACGCTTTGGGAAACGTGGATTTATATTAACAAAGACAAACCATAAACAGTTGTCTCTCTTCCTCCGAGACACGAAAAGCCGCTGCTGAAAACCAGTGTCCCCTACCTTCCTCCCCTTGACGTCTCTACTCTTCCCAACCGGTTTCTTCTTGCAATAACGATCCTTGTGGACCTCAGCTCAGATTTTGGGTGAACTGCCCGTGACTAATTGCAGAGGATTCTCATCCTATTGGAGAGCCTCTGGATGTGGCCAGCACGGCTCTCCTCTCCCGGCGGACCTGGCACTCACGCCTTCCCACCAGTGTGCCCTCTGTCCAGCCTGGCCTGGTCCGAGGGGAGCACGGTGAGGCATCTTGGGCTGCTGAGTGAGGCGTCAGGGGCTGGAGCCCTGGGTGTCATGCCATGGAGGAAGCTGCCAGGCTTCTCGGTGTGGCCTCCCTCACTGTCCTTCCACCTGTCATCTGTGACGATGGGCAGCGTCTCTCTGCAGACAGGAGCACCAGTCAGCATGGGGTGCTCGTGCAGCTGGGCACGGCCACATACACAGCATCCACACAGGCTGGCCTCACCTTTCATGCTATGAGTGTGCGCCAGATTGCAGGACTTATCAGCACATTGCAAGATACCAGTGATGTTTAGAAAAAAATATATTTTTTCTGCAGATGAAAAAGATAGCATTAATTGATTTTGGGTATCTAAGTTTACGTATTTGGATGTCTTGGAATTGGGATAAAGGTGTTTAAGAGGTAGAGTCACAGAGTCACTTTTCCTCTGAATGTTTCTAGTCCCGCCTATTCACCCACCAGGGTTACCTCTATTCATCAGTGTCTGCATAAGTAGCTGCTTTGGAAATGACTCTCCTCGCAATTAATTTATCATCTGAAGGAACTCGAATCAGAAATGCAGACCGTGTGTTACTGGGTGCACGCTAACCACGTGCGGTGTCTGCTCATGGTTAGGAGGCACAGGGACACGCTTTCCCCTGCACTGCTGCCGACTGCATGTCACTCCCCGCCCGGGAGACCAGAGTGTGGTGACAGCCCAGGCGCAGCCCGGCCTCGACAGGTGTTAAGGAGCTGGCCTTGGCTTCCCTGGGTGTCCACTGGGGTATGCATTCCCCTTTCCTTATGACCGCAGGTCCAGGTCGGATGCTCAGAATTTCCCAAAGACCCCGAGCGAGGATGGAACCGGGAAATCACACGGGTCACCTGCCCTTTTTGTAAATGGCAGATTCCCACGGGACGAGGACTTAGTCTTTCCTTCTGCTGTTATAACTGAATGCCAGGGATGGGTGATTTATAAGGAATGGAAGCTTTTTTGGCTCGTGGATCTGGAGGCTGTGAAGTCAAGAGTGTGGGGCCGGCATGGGCTTGGCAGGGGGCGAGGCCTTCCTCCTGCATGGCAGTGTGGCGAGGGCACCCCGTGGCCGTGGTAAGACGGAGCGGGCGTGACAGTGGGGCCCCTCCGAGCCCTGTGGAGTCGCTCACGCCCTCATGACCTCCTCTGCTCCTATTCCCTCAGTTCTGCCTCCAAACACCACTGATTTGGGGAACAGGTTTCCAGCACGTGGACTCTTGGGGGGCAGCCTCGGAGCAGAGGAGGGGGATAAAGGGAGGGAAGGAACCCTTGCTCACCTGTCTCTATCTGCCAGGCCTAGAAATGTGGCGCGCTTCCTTGGCCACTCTTCGTCCACCCACTTGTGGCCTGGAACCACACGATCACAGGGAAGAGCCACGGCAGTGCTGCTCTGGCGGAGGGAGGGGTAGGGCACGGAGGACGAAGGCGCCCCGGGGTGCGGCAGCTGGTCGCCCACTCCTGGCCCCTCTGGCCAGTGCTGTGGCCCTGAGGGCTGGAAGAAGGCAGGTTGAACACCCTGCAGCCAGGCTGTCTTCGGAGCATGGTGTGGGGCACTTGCAGGACCCCACACACTTGCATCCAAGACTCGCCATGTCCAGCAACTAACTGAAGGAGGGTGGACACCGTTTAGGTGACTGTCTTGGTTACTTTTCTCTTGCTGCCGAGACAAAATACCTGACGCCCAATATTAAGGAAGGAAAGTTTTATTTAGCTCACAGTTTGTGGAGGTTTCAGTCCATAATCAGCTGGCTCCAAGGCAGAGTGGCACATGGCATGGGGCAACCATTCATGGCGGCGGAAGACAGCAAAAGCAGCAAGAGCAGAAAGGGAGAGAGCAGAGAAGACTCTTTCTGTCCCTGACATTGTACTCAGGCTACCTGCCCCAGGGCAGGTATAGCCCTCACACCCATAATCCCAGCACTGGACCATGAATCAGTCACAAACTCTAGAAGCCGCCCCCATGACCGCATGAGGCTTTGGGGGGACGTCCAGACCCAAACCATAACCGTGCCTATTCACAGTCTAGAGCCAATAGGATCGGTGTTCTTTGCTTGTAGCTTTAGTGTTGAGGTTTGAAAGGAAAAGTGCATCACGCCCAGCTTGTGAGGGCACCGTCTCCCCACATCCTTGCTGACACTGGTTACTGCAGCCTTGCCCGCTACAGTTGCCCTGCAGTGTGTGGAGGACCCCCCAGAGGCCGCGAAGGATGTTAACATCTTTTCCTGTGTTTACTAATCAACCCTACATATTTTCTTTGGCAAAATGTCTGTTCATACATTTTTTAAGCAGTCCTTGGGATTGAATCAAGGGCCCATGGCCTGGCACTGAGCTACATCCCCAGCCCTTTTTATTGTTTTTACTTTGAAATTGGGTCCTATTAAATTGCCCAGGCTGAGCTGGAATTTGTGATTCTCCTGCCTCAGCCCCTCACATAGCTGGGATCATAGGAGTCTGCTACTATGCCTAGCTCTTCCAATCTTGTCCACTCTTTAAAGATCAATGACGCGTCTCCTCATTACTGACTTGTAAGGATTCTTTATACATTCTAGATCCAAATCTGTAGTCAGATACATCGTCTCCAGGTATTTTCTTCCAGTCTGTTGCTTGTCTTGTCTTTCCCTAGTGATGCCATTTTCAGCCCAGCTTTGTAAAAATGTGAGGAAGTCTGACACGTCGGTTCTGTTGTGAATTCTGGTTCTGGTGTTATGTCTTTTACAGAGTTGGCTTTTTGTTACTATTATGGAAAGAGGTCCGTGTGCCTCGCAGGTGTGGAGTGGGAGGCCCACACTGCACCACCATGGTTTGCAGAGGCCCTGCGGCCGCGCCCCTCGTGCTGGGCGTGGGAGCATCATCGCTTGGTCTGTGTGTTCTCGCCCCTCTCCTTCCAGACCACTGATTCACCACGGGGGCTCAGTGTAACAACCTTGTCTAGTGCGGTCTAATCCTGCCCCAAAGGCTCTGCTTCCAAGGCTGTGGGAACTACACTCCTGCGGAGTTAATGTTACTGAAACCATGGCACCTTCCCTTCGCCCAAGGACGCAGAGATTTTCTCCTGTGTCTTTTAGTAGAACTTTCACAGTTGTTGCTCTTACAGTTGGGTCTCTGACTCATTTCATTTTCACATCTGGTGTAAAATAGGATCTGAGGTCGTTATTCGTCTTGTGGCGAATGGACCTAGAGCCACTTGTAGAAAACTCTGCTGCAGTTTACAGCTTGGATGTCCTCCATGGCCAAGGCACTCGCGTCTCTGTCCCCAGCAAGGTGCTACTGGGAGGTGCAGGGACTTCCAAGGGATGGGGCCAGTGGAGGGTCTTAGGTCATGGTTGTGTGCCCTTGATGGGGACGGTGGGATCCCAGACCCTGCTTCACTCACTTTTGTTTCCAGCGTGAGGTGAGTAGTTTCCTTCACCACATGCTCCATCCATGATGGGTTCAAAGCAATAGGGCCAACTGATCACGGGCAGAACCTCCAAACTCTGAGCCAAGACAAATGTTTCCTTCCACAGGGTTATCACCTCGGGCGTTTTCTTTTTTCTTTTTTTTTTTGTGGGTACCGGGGGGTCGACCTCAGGACCTCGCGCGCCAGCAGGCGCCCGTGCCACTGAGCGATATCACCAGCCCCTTTTTCGTATGTGGGTTCCGGGAGTCGAACTCGGGCACTCGCGCTTGCCGGGCAGGCGCTTAAGCCGCTGAGCCATCTCACCGGCCCCCTCAGGGGTTTTCTTACAGTAATGGAAAGCTGATTAACACACTATCCTTTCTCCTGTTCAGTGACCTTGGAACATTTGTTGACCACTTGACCAGAAATGGGAGGATTTGTTACCCGGCTCTCACGTCTGCTTCATTGCTGTACATGATTCTTCTTAAGCCAGTACCACGCAGGGTTGATTTTGTAGTTTAATAAGCTGTTAACTCAGGTAGTATATTTATTAAGCTTTAAAAGCTGTTTGGGTTATTCAGAATTTGCCCTGCCATATAAATTTCAAATGCCGTTCTAATACTGAGCCAGTTTGGAAAGAATTGACATCTGTGTGAGCGTGGGTCCCTTCCTCAGACCTCGAATTTCTCTCATCAGTGTTTTGTAGTTTAGTGTGCATGCATTGTACTTTTGTCAAATTTATTCCTAGATATTTTATTTTTTTAATGTTATTGGGAATGAATTTGTTTTCTAAATTTTATTTCTGAATCCATCCCCTGTATGTGATGAGTCATTTTTCTCTCTCCTCTTTTAGGATTTTCTCTTTGCCTTTGACTTTGGGGGACTAGCTCTGGTGTGTCTTCACTCGCTTCTCTATGCAGTTATCCCACAAGAGGTTCCAGATCAGCTGAGCTTCTTGGAGGTGTAGATTAATGGTTTTAATCTAATTTGGAAGTTTTAGATACCTATTTCTTCAAATATTTTTTCTTCCTCCTCTATCTTAAAATGTCTCACCAAGTTCTGATATTGTATAAATTCTTTATATTTTTCCATCTGTATTTTTTAGTTACTGGGTGACTTCTGTTGATCTATCCTCAAATGGTGCTTTTCTGCCATCTCGAATCTGTGAGACCATCCAGTGAGTTTTTCCCTTTGGTTGTTTTACATTTCAATTCCAGAATTTCTATTTGTTTTTTTCTGTTCTTTTTTTTTTTCTTCCTTAAACATTACTTCTTCATTAGGATAATCCCTTTGTTGAGATATAATTCTACTTTCCTTCAATTCTTTAAACATTCTTTCCTCTAGGTGTTCATAGTCTTTTTCTGTTGGGTCAAAGCTCTGAATCACTGAAAGACAGCACCAGTCGATTGTTTTTCTGGGTATGAGCCATACTTTTCTCTCTTCTTTATGTATCTTGTAATTTCTCCATTGAGAACTGACCATTTTAGGCAATATATTGTAGCAACGTTTTGATCCCCTTTTCCCTTTTCATTTTTGTTTTTGCTGTTTGGATTTTTTAAAGCATCTTGGCTGGGCAGTGTACCCCGTGGTGTGTCTCTGCAGAGTACCTCTTTCATTCTCGTCTCTATTTTTCGCCTGGCTTCTCAGGGGTTTCCGCCTGCGCAGACTCACAGCAAGCTTCGTGAGTGGATACCTTGCCTCGAGGATCTGGGCATCGCCGAGGGAACTGTGTGCATCTGGAGGCTCATAAACTTCAGGCTGTGTCTCCCGTCCCCTGTGTATGTGTAGATTTACGTAGAAATGTGTGGTCGGCTTGGACCTCCTCTGATTGCTTCCCTGCATACTCAAAACTTCCCTGAAAGCCCAGGACGCACGGGGTGTCGTCAAGGCTGGAGACCTGCCTCATTTGCTGTGTCTCCCTGTTAAACTGTGGCCGCTTTCTGCTCTAATTTTGCCCCATCCAGGACTCTGACCACAGCCCGAACTGCTGGCCACTCCCAGGTTTTGCACATGTAGGTGGCTGCTGCCCCTGGCTGCCGCACCGTGTGATGCTTGTGTTCTGCTCCAGATCAGCTGAGTCCTTCTTTGATGGTGAGTCCCCTGGCTGTCCAGCTTGTCCCTCCCCAGGAAGCCAGCACATTGGCCGGCGAGGAGTGAGCGGGAACACGGACTGGTCCTGGGCAAGAGCGCTGAGGCTGCAACTTCTCATGATGAAGCACTGTCCAGTTTGTTGTATGACTGGCTGATTCCCAGAGCATGGTCATGATTGTTTTGGGGGAAAGCAAACTTTCTGGGGGAATTCTTACTTGTTCTGCCGTATTACTAGCCTTGTTCCTGTGTTTTGTTGAACTGCTTTATTGACATATGATTCATATACCATACAATCTACCTGCTTAAAGTATGATTCGATGGCTTTTATAATATTTATGGAATTGTGCAACCATTGTCACAGTCAACTTAGAACATTATTTTATTTTATTTTTTATTTATTTATTTTTTTTATGTGGCTACAGGGAGTTGACCTCAGGACCTCGCGCTTGCCAGGCAGGCACTTATGCCGCTGAGCTATCTCACCGGCCCTAGAACATTATTTTAAAAAACACTTTTTAGAACATTTCATAAAAAAACTAACTCAAAACTCACACTCTTTAGCAATCCCCCCTCAATCTACCTCCACCACTGCCTTCCTTCATTCTCGGCCCCAAATAACCCCTCATCTGCTTGCTGTCCACACTGAGTTTCTCATCCTGAATTCTCACATGAGTGGAATCATGGAGTCAGGGGTGTCTTGTGCCTGACCCCTTTCACTAGCATGTTATTTCAAGGTTTGTCCATACGGTATCATGATGGGTGCATCATTCCTTAATGACCAAATAGCACATGACTGCTTGAGTGTTCCATGTTTTGCATATCCATTCATGCACCAAGGGACACTGTTGTTTCCAAACTCCAGGTGCTGTGGGTGCTGCTGTGTTTGTGCCCCTGTGTTTGGGTCTCGGTTTCCCTGCCTTGAGGACCTGTTGAGTTCTCCCTTTTGTAGCTCCTGGTGTCACAGATTTCTAAGAACATCTGTCCCTTGAGATTTAGGGGTGATAATGCTGCCCATTTTGATGCTGCTGGGACGCTTGACCAAGTTGTTTCCTTTACCCCTGCTTTGAACACGTAGGTAATCCTCCCATTCTGCTTCCCTCTGCCTTCCTCCATGGTCCACCAGCTGTTTTCCATGCAAATCCAGCTGAGCATCTTGGTTACACCTGAGGTACACGAAAATGGCAACAAGGATTCTGTCTCGGTTAGGAGGGAACCGTGGTTCAGCACCCTCAAACTGCTCTCACCAAAATGCAAAATTCTCTTCTCTCTCAAGTCTTCCCCCTTTATCTTGCCCATTCATTCCTGTGAGTGTTGCTCAGATATCTGGCAGCAGATTCGGTTAACTTTTATTCTTTATTTTGTTCTATAACTTATCTGTTGTTATACTTATGTGTCTTTTTTCCAGCTTCATTGAATAGGATTGACCAAAATACTGCAGAGATTTAGGTTGGTTGCACAGTTTGGAGTCGTGATATAGGTGTGCGTTGTGACATGATTGCCACCGACATCTCTGTCTCCTCATGAAGTTACTGTGTGTGCATGCGTGTGTGTGCGCACATGCACGTGTGTTGGGAACACTTGGCCTCCGCCCTGCTAGCAAATTTGGAGTGTGCGCTGCAAGATTAGCCGCTGCCCCACTCGGCAAGCAGTTCTCTGAGCTCCCCCGAGCTGAGGGGCTGCGCTCCGACCAAAGCTCGCTTCCCCACCCTCTCCGGTCCCGTGGCCCCCATTCTCTCCCTGTGCCCACACCCACGTGGAAGTGTGGCCACGCAGCGTTGGCCCTGTCACACCTGGCTTCGTTCACTTACGCTGTCCTCAAGGCTCAAGCACGTAGTGCACGGCAGCATTTGTTTCAAGGCCAGTAGCGCCCCAGTACGCGGATTAGTAATACTATAATCTAACACTTTAACCAGCTTTCAGGTTTTCCTTAGACTTTCATACTTTTCTGTTCTCTTCTCTCCTGTGTGTTCGTAGCCTGCGAAGAATAACAAGCGTTTCCCATAAAGCCATTCCATGCTTGATGTGAGCCATCTGAAGCCCGCTCGTCTCATTCCCTTCCCGGGGTGTCCAGCACGTTTCCCTGAGCCTCAGATGCCGGGTGAGCAGGCCCCCGAGTGGGGACGATGGGCCGTCTCCACGGCCTTCACCGCTTGGTTCCCTCATTCGGAGACAGCTTTGACAGCACACTCCCGGAGTTCTTTCCTATGCCGAGTCACGGCGCTCCCTTTCAGAGCGGCTCATGAGCCTTTGGAAGCTGATCTAAAACAACACGATTACAAGCGATGAGATACCGTTAGAAATAAGGGAAATGAGGACGTTTATTATAAATGTACCTAATCCCGTAGGAACTTTTTTCTTGATACTTGCTTCAAGAGTTATGTGTTTCACCTGCTCAGACAAAATAAAATCACTTTAAGGTTTAGCTAAGAAGAGTTTGTGGATTTTTCTTTTCAGGGTAATATTGGTAAAATGGAGAGAAACAAAGACAAAATCTAAAAGGGAGACAGACAGAGCAGGAGTAACCGGCAATAGCTGTGAAGAGCCTGGAGACAGAGGTGCTCATGGGGCCAGCAGGGGGACAGGGAGGGACACACGGACACTGGGAGAACCGTGGAGGCCGCGGAGAGTAAGCGACTGGCGATGAGCGCCGATGTCATTGGTGCCGATGTCTTCTTGTTGCCGTCTAGAAAAATCAAGGCCGCTGCTCGGGAGCGTACGCCTGACCTGCCGCGGACTCAGTGTCACAGGGGTGACGCTGCGACGGCCGGGTATGGCGGGGGACGCAGCCAGGCACAGGAGCACAGCGGCCCTTCTGCTGGTGCCGCGAGCGTGTGTGGCCTCCTTAAGAGCTGCTACAGACGACCGTGTTCCCGCACGCGATGCCCGGGCCCACCCTCTTGCCCACCGATAGGTCCCGCAGCGAGTCCCTTGGTCAGTGCGCGTTGGTCACCCTAGCATCGCGGCACAGAACCCGGGAAGGTTACGTCTGGAGCAAAGCGGGGTTTGTGCTGGGCACGGCGGGGCAGGTTCGAGTCCAAGGCCGGGAGCCCGGGAGCCTGGGCCTCCGGTGAGGGCGCCAGGTCGTGGTCGTGCGGGCTCCTGCGGGATCGGGACCAGCAGGCGCGGAGACTGGGGCCAGGCCCCACCGCCCCTCCAAGGGCCGCGACCTCGGGCCTCGCCAGGCCACCTCTGCTAGGTCCCTAGCACCACCCCACCCCGGACAAGCCTCGCCGGGGACCACAGCTGGGCACGTCCGGTCTCTGTGCTTTAATTCACACGGAAACTGTTTTCCAGGAAAACGTTACACAGCTTAAAGAAGCCCCGTTCGTACTGCGAGCGACCGCTTCACATTCATCCACGATGACTCTGACCTAGCTCGATACTCGTGTTATTTCATTAGACAGTAATTCTGACCTGATTTCACTTCTTTGATTAGTGTCAAGTTGATTTTTATGTAAATTTATCTAATTTAAATTCCTCTTTTATGACTAGTCTTTTCATAACAGTAGCTAATATTTTAGTGGTACCTTTTTGTTTTTTCTGATTTGCCACCCTGTCTTTTTATATATGAAACACACTAACCATCTCTTTTTCTCAGATTCATGGACAGATAATTTTCCCAGTTTATTTTTCTATTATAATATTTCACTTTGGAATTCTTCCATTGCATTTATAACTAGAAAATTGTTCCACAGAAGTCTGAATCGAGATTTAACTAATTCTTAGCCTAGATTTTTTCTATTATTTTTATTATTTAAGCTATTTAACTGAATATATAAAGACATATAATATCCAAAGTAACTATTTTCCAAATATCTGGCAAATTTTAAAATGAACCTTCATTGAGTGATCTTTCCTTCCCCCTTTGGTTTTCGGTGCAGCTGCTGTATCCGTACCCCCTTCTATCGTCTTCTATCGTCTGGGACGTACCTCTGTCTCACCTGCGCTGTCCTTTCACCTGTTACCCTGTCGGTCCCATTATCTTCCAGCACAGCTAATACCTTTCGGTTATTAGCTTTCCCTCCAAGTTTCTTGTCTATTTATTCTTTCACATAAGCTTTAGATTAACTAAAGTGAAATTTAAAACAAAAATTCTGAATTTAGGTGACGTTTGCTAGGCGAAATGACTACAGAAATACTGAAATCTCCAGAGTTTTTACCAATCTCCATTGACTTTCTTTCTCTCCCTCCTTCCCTCCCTCCTCTTAGAATTTTCATCTTTTAGGTTCTTACAGGGTTATTTCTAGTGTTTCTGGTTTTCACCCACTATGAGTAGAATTTCATATTATTGTCTGATTAGGTTTGATGACACTGCTGACATAGAAAATGTTTTGGGGAGTAAAATTCAAACTCTAAGTAGCTATGCCTTAGCAGATTGTAGGAACGTTTTCATGGCGTTTCGCGTGTCCCACGGGCACCCAGCACCATCGCAGCACAGGGCCCTGGAGAGAGCTCTGGCGTCTTCGCCTTCCGGGCCCCGTTCCAGCGAGGTGGGACGCATCTCCCTCACTCCTCAGACGGTAGAAGGGAAGTTTTCTGCTGGCCGTAAATTGACCCTTAAGCCATCGCGGTCCTGTGTTTCTGAGCCTTATTAATCCTGTCTTCTTTTTATGTACTTTCTGTTTCAGCCAAGTAAGCCCTTTGAAGTGTCCTCTATAATCTTCCAGGATTTCCTGCCTCCCCGACTTGGCTCCACAGCTGTCTTGCTCAGCCCCACTCTGTTCCCAAATCCTTGCTATTCTTCAAGGTTTAACCAAAATGCTGACTCGTGCACAGAGCCTCCCAGTGCTGTCAGACGCATCTCTCCTCCGAGTGTCAAACCACATCATTTCTTACTGCGTCAGCTGGGGGCTTCGGCTGTGGGCAGCGCGGCCTGTTTCTAGCTCAGGCCAAGGGAAGATTTAAGGAATCTGAGGGAACCGGTGGCAGGAAGAGGCTCAGTGGCTCTGGGGAGCGGAGAGTCAGAGGAACAGGTGCGTGAAACCGAGCCCTTTCTCTGGGCTGTTCAAGAAATCAACTCAGTGAACTAAGATAAGCTATTAGTATAAAGAAACAAATTAATAAATATACTAAAACATTTTTAAAACAGTGGAATATGCCATTTGTGGGTGTTATTTTTTTATAGAATCTTTTTTGGTTTATGCCTTATACTGAGTCACTACTTTGAAGATAACAATACACAGTGTAATAACTATTGTTATGCTTTTATTATTTGGTTATGAAATTTGCATTATTTTTTCATAAAATAAACAGGAAAAAATCAACTCAAAATAGAAAAGACTTAAATGTAGGACCTAAACCTATGAAACTACTAGAAGAAAGCATAGGGAAATGCTTTAGGACATCGGAATAGGAATGGGAAAGGGTTTTTTGGATGAGATCCCAAAGCACAGGAAATAAAAGGTGAAATACAGGAATGGGATTACGTCAAACTGCAAAGCTTCAGCTCAGCAAAGGAAACAATCAACCGAGGGCAGACACAACCACAGGATGTGAAAAAGTATTTGTAAAGTGCATACATAGGAAGGTTTTGACATCCAGAATACATCAAGAACGCCAAGAACTCAATAGCAAAAGCTTAAATAACCCAAATGCAACGTGGGTGAAAGATCTGAACAGACATTTCTCAAAAGAAGACAGGCAAGTAGCCAAGAGTGTGTGAAAAATGAGCAGCGTCCCTGATCATCTGGGAGAAGTGACTCAAAACCGTGGTGACACACCGGAGGAGCGGGTGTCGCGGGGAAGACGGAGCTGGCAGGTGCAGGAGCGGCGCAGAGGCTGCACCCCAAGTATGGCTGCCCCGAGCCCTACGCAGCTGCGGTGCGCTCTCCTGGACTGCAGCTCCGGAACGGCTGGAAAAGGACTTTTCCACTTAAAAACCACCCCTTGTGGTATTTTACTGGGGCCGCTCTAACAGAGCAAGACACAACTTCCCTAACATTCATTTTATTCAGTTCTTGAGAGATTTTTTTCCTGCACCTTTATTTATATTCCTAATTGTCAGCTTCTGAGCTTCTGCTCACAAATCATTTTCCTTCTTTAGAGTTTGAAGTTTGAGGAAACAGAATTCTTGCTCAGTGGACGGATCTTTCCGCCTTCCCCAGGTCTGTGACGAATGAGAATAAGAGGGGAGAAAAGGTTTATAACTTTTTGTTTAAATTACAAATGTAGTCACTGGTTCATATAGACAGAAATTTTAGTTTATTCATTTGAGGATTTTCATCCATTCATTCTTTCTTGTATTCATTCCCAAGTTTAAATTTCCGTCGTGTCCTCTGTTAGAGACGTGGGGACGTGGGTGCAAGGATAAGGTCTCGCCTTCGACGGGGCTGTGGCCTGTGGAGCAGGTGGGGGTGAGCGGAGCAGCAGGTCCAGGGCAGGCAGGACCATGCCTAGGGCCGTGCAGGGTACGCGAGTGTAGACGGCAGGCATGTCAACTTACACCGAGACTTAGAGCCAGGCAGGGACCCTGGAGGAGGAGGCCAGCACGACACCAAGTCCTGAGGGTCATAGAAGCTATCAGGTGCAGAAGCAGATAGACAGGACCTGGAAGGAGGGCAGCATGAGGGGCACAGAGGGTGCAATGCATTTAGGCTCATGTTTGTGTTCTTACTTAACTTAGAACTTAGCATGTGCCAGGCTCTGTCCCGAGGGTTTTATATTTCAGTTCATCTAAGGTCTTTTACTGCGTGTCTAGATGGCGGCTGGCAAACCACCAGCCCGCAGGCTGCATCCAGCCACAGTCCGAAGTATAAACCGCGTGGTTGGGAAGCGCTGCTCATCGTTAGTACCATCTGTGGCTGCCTTGATGTTAAAACGGCAAAAGCGAGAATCACAACGGAGAGCGTACAACTCATAAAGTCTCAGTTGTTATGATCTGGCCCTCATGTCAAAGCTCACCAGCTGCTTGTGTGGACCTTGGCCTGTGCAGGACCCTGAGGCTACAGGGACCAGGGGCAGGGCTACTGAGGGAGTCGGTTTAAGGAAGAAGACCGAAGAGCCAGTGCACGGCAGCCTCAGGTGCTGCGGCTGCATCTGACGAGCCACAGAGCCAGCAGTGCTCAGCGAGAACTGGCTCTGTGCCCTCAGACATGGCAGCTCCCGTTCCACGCACGCTGTGTATCTCTGTAAAGCTCTCTTCTTAGAACCCCACACAGCTTTTTAAGGAGGAAAGGCTCACCGTTGAGTCAACAAACCACGATCCATAAGTGCAACGGAGCAAACAGCTTGAGGACAGGAGACATAAAAAGTGCAAGCAAATAATATCTGTGGGATTTTTTTTTCAAAACTAACCCAAGCAGCAGGCAGAAATCATCTTTCTGAGAAGAAGTATGATTTAAACGAAGCCTGGAACTAGCATCAGAGGAAATCAATATGTTGTTTCTGTCTTCAGCTTTCCAGACAGAATAAAATGGGGGAGAGCAGGAGTGCGTGCGATGGTCCTGAGGAGGAGAGAGACCAGGAGTGGGGCCCAGGCGGCAGGGCCCTTGGCTGCTCCTCTGTCCCCATGTCCACTCCTCCTGAGCACTCCCTGCACATCCCAGAGGGTGCAGACTCCAGTCTCCAAGCTCACTCAGCCTCCTCCTAACACTTGTGGAAGGACTAGGATTAGATGAAGATGTCAAAGTTCCCATTTTGGAAAATGAACAACTCAGAACAGCAACTTAGCAGAGGGGAAAGACAGCTGGGAAGGAGGCGGACGACACAGGGGTGGCTGGGTCCCTGGCTCCTGGCTTGTACAGGTCTCCAGCCAAATGTGCCCGCAAAGCTGGCCCATTCAGCGATCTGGGGACATCTCAGAAAGCCTCCTCCTTTGTCTTGCCACCTGCATGTTGCAAATCCTGAGTCCCAGTTTGTGTGTCCCACAGGCAGGGGCCCAGCGTGGCTCTTCATGGCTTTCCACAGAAAGGCAGGAACGCAAGGTGACTCCCGAGTGTTAGACCACAGCCTTTCCCCCTTTGACTATGTCATCAGACGAGATCACTTCGGGGCGGTTCAAGAGCATGGCGCTCTGGTATGTTCTGGGTCTCCAGGCAGAAGTTCGTGCTCAGCCCTGTCGCTGATGGGGACAGCAGCTGTAGCTACTGCTATGGGCTGGTGGACTACACGGAAGCTCACAGGTGTCTCTAGGCGACTTCACAAGCGTGTTTGGCTGCTGCTTGTTCCTGCGATGTTCTGTGCTGGCTGAGGAGGAGAGGACAGTGGATGCGGGGTGACAGGTGGCGCTCATAAAGCTCTGTCACCCCCTTTGACATCAGCCACTGCACGCACAGGAGAATGATTCCCATGTGAGAAACATCAGGTCTCAGAAGATGGCTGGGCTTTGACAGGGAGAAGCATCGACTCCCCAGAGGACAGGGTGCGAGGACGCCTCCCTGTCCACCTGAGCTGAGTGACTTTTAGGACCCAGCTGCGAATTTTAAGCTGGCCTCAGAGCTTTGGTCCTTTCCTCTGTCCGCCCTGTGCAGTTTCGCAGGGACTGAGTTTGGCAGGTAGAAAGTGTGCCAGAAATATCCTCATATGTTTTGAGTGAAATTACCCTGTCAGTGCTGGCTGGAGACTACAACAATTTTTTCTCCTACTATGGGGATAAAATTGAACAGTTCTACAAATTATGTAAGCCAGCTTTATCAGAGTGCCAGAGTACAATCCTGTCCTGCAGAATAACAAACGGTTATTTACAAGGATGTGATCAATGATTGCTCTGTGCATAAGAACAACTTATAAATAATGAGACCATAGAACTCTGTCAGGCCCTTTGGTTTAGATCATAAAGCTTTTGCCATTGTCTCTGATAGATATGTTCACTGAAATTTATAAATAAATACCAGTTTGTAGACATCTCTTCTATCAGTCTAGGTGCAGGAACTCAAGCATGTTTCTGTAAACCTGAAAGATGTGTAATCATTGAGGGCGTTACAGTGAAACCTTGCTTTGCAAGCATAATTCATTCCAGAAATAGGCTTTCAATGCAAAGCACCTGGATATGAACTGATTTCCCCATAAGAAACAGTGGAAACTCAGATGATTCGTTCCACGACCCAAAAATATTCATATAAAATAACTGCAATACTGCAATATAATACAAAATAATAAGGAAAATACAAAATATAAAGAAAAATAAACAAATTAACCTGCATTACCTTTGAAAACCTTCATGGCTGGTGTGACTGAGACGAGAGAGAGGCGGGTCATCATGCAGGACGACTTTCACTAACACTAACGGAATCACTGATGTCTACTGGCTCAGTGGAATCTGTTTTTGTGCAGCTTTAACAAGGAACCTATCTGATGACACTTGCTTTTGCCTCCTTTTCAGAATTTTGTGGATACGTGACATTGCACTGTGGTTAAAAAGATCTATTGCTTGCGCTGTTACTGCCTTATTCAGGTGATGTTTTTCTACAAAATTTTGCACTGTTTTTCACATTTTACACGTGTCTCTAATCTCATTTGAGGTAAAGGATTCCTCCTCCTTTTTCTCCTCCATCTCTGCAGAGAGAATCTCCTCCATTACCTCTGGCTGTTGGGAGATGATAAGCCATAATCCTGCATCGAGGAAGGGAGACAGAGAGAGAGAGGGAGAGAAAGAGGCAGAGAGAGAGGAACCATTGTCTCAGTTGCGGTCATGTGACACTTGGCATCACATACTACTCATATTGCAAGACATTACTCGTTTATCAAGTAAAAATTTCTTAGAAATGTTTGCTCTCCTTGCAGAACACTAGCAGAACAAGTTACTCATAATCGAAGGTTCTGCTGTAGTTTTAATATATCTAAACAATAGACCACGAACCTGGGGAGACCAAACCTGGCTCTTGACTGCTCGTGACTTTTTCCTTTTATCTTAATTTTGATGAACAAAAAGTTTATCAAACTTCAACTTTTTATGAGTGTGACAAATGGAATTTTTCTGCAACTGGCCCTTCTGTTTGAAGCCACCGTTCTGCCGCATTGACATAATCCCATCAACACGAGGCCTTCTCCTCTCTGCCCACCAGACTACGTGAAGACTGGGAGATTTTGGAAGGGACACCATGAGAAGAGGGAGGCAGCAGGTCCTGGGATCACCTGTCCACAGGAACCCTGAGATGTTCTTTGTCCACTCTGTGTTTGGATTTTGGTGTTTGGTTTCAGGCCTGAGGGCTGGGGATGTGTGTGGCTTCCTGGCCATGAGATGCGGCTGAAACCTCTGAGGCAGCCCTGCTGCCTGGATGGACCTGAAGTTGTTATGGGTTCAAACTCACAATAGAAAGCCAGGCAGCCTATCTGGAAGTTTGATGAGCCTTTAATTAAGCTGACCAGCTGACCGATCTGTTCAGTCCATGCAGGGAGATCACAGGTCAGTCCCGGGTCTGTTCAACACACAGAATTTAAAGTAAAAACCATATCCTGATTAGAACAGAAATCAACTAGTCTCGGAACAGCGAATAATGGTTACGGCACATTGGCTTTTACATAAGGAACTTACAGAGGTACCTATCTATTACAAGAGAATAGAACAGCAAGTTTTTTTGTCCACTCTTGGTATGCAGTTTAGATATACTTCCTCAATGGTATTTTTCTATTGTCTAGTAACTATGTAGCTGGTAACCATGCAGCTAGTAACTATGTAGCTATGGGAGCCATCACAAAGTGTCACCCAGAACATTTAAAAATGCAAGTGCCAGGGCCTCCTCACTGACTTCCTAAAGCAGGAGCTCGGAGCAAAACACAGTCAGAAAACTGCAACCACTGCATGGCTCCACATTACAGAGGCTCTGCCCAGGAAGGTGTGGGCAGGCATTACTATTCCTCCTTCCTTTGGAAGTAGCAGGAGTAGAGGTCATAAGACAGATTCTAGTTCTTTATGTTGGTCAGCTTTCTGCTCCTATAAAACATATCTGAAATAATCAACTGAAAAAGAAGAAACATTTATTTTGTCTTACAGTTTTGGAAGTTCCAGTACATGGAAGACCAGCCCCCTGACTTCTGGGCCTGTGGCAAGGCAGCTCATTATGACAGGGTACAAGGGTGGTGAAAAGCTGCTCACCTCAGGCACGGCTGCCAGGAAACAGGAAAGGGTGGGTCCCAGAATTCCATGATGGGCACCCCAGTGACTTCACTTCCTCCCACCAGGCCCCACCTCATAAAGGCTCCACCCAATAACTCCCTGCAGCACCGCAGGCTGAGGACCAAGCCTTTAGCACATGGCGGTTGGGGACCTTTCAGATCCAACCTACAGCACACTTCTCGTTTTTAAAAGACTTACTGTTTTGAGCAGTCATTGTTCTGTGGGAAAGTTGAGCAGGTGGTACTGAGGCCATCGTCCCACTATTGTCTCAGCTTGGGGTCCATTTGTGAGAATTAGTAAACCCATGTTGATGCGTTATCCCTGAGTCTAATTCCCGTCAGCACCTGCTCTTCCTGCTGCGCAGCTCCTTTAGCGCTGGAATCGCGTACAGCCACGCGTCCAGTACCCACGCGGCACAGCACCCCGCAGAGCCAGAAACTCGGTCAGAATTGGGAGACCACGAAGTTTTCCCACGGAAATTAGCACAGCCCTTGATCACCCCTGAGATATGAAGTAGAGTTCAGGAAATACGATTGTTTATTAATTTAGAATAGTTTACTCCCTAAGAAGACAGCGTGAAAACACGCTGCATTTTAAAAGTTCAAATTTACCAGTTAAAAGTAGGCTGGAAGCAAACAACATTAATTTAGCTGATTTTTTTTTTTTTTTTTGGTCAAAAATCAAACCAAATAATAGTGTAGGCTTCTGTAATCCCAGCAGTCTGGGAGACTGAGGCAGGCGGGTTGCAAGTTCAAGTGCAGCCTGGGCAACTTAGTGTCTTAGCGAGACCCTGTCTCAAAAAAGTGAGTGAATAAAATGAGTAAAAAGTTAAAGGGGCTGGGGATGAAGTTCAGGGTGACGGCCCTGGACTCAATTCCTGGCGACTGGAAACAAAGCGAGACAGAACAAAAACCCCTAAATGGCCAATTTTTAGCCTTTAGAGAAATCAGTTTTGAACACAAGCGTTTTCCATATTAGTTATGCAACACCACTCTCGAGGGTCTGCAGGTTAAGTAGTGCGGCACCCGCACCCGCCGCTCGCAGCCCGCCCAGGCCCCGCGCGCCCGCGGCCGGAGGCCCGCTGCTGTGGGCGGCGCCGCCGGGTCGACCAGGTGGACCTGCGTTTCCTGGCCGCTTTTAAAGCGCTTCGCGGCGAAGCGTGGAGCCAGCGCGCCCCCTGCCGGCCGCCCGCGTAGACAACCGGTGACGTTGCGGAGGCCGCTCTGCCCACGGCCGTGGACTAAAGGAGCTCGGCGCTCGTCCTCGTCCTGCCCAGGTGGTTCTAATCCCGGGGTCTCGCTCGCGCAGTCTTGCTCAGTTTCGCTGCTTGCTCTTTGCAGTTTGCTCAGGGGCGCTGGTTTGCGTCGAGGACGACGACCGCAAAGCTTGGCTGCCGCTCGGAGCCGAGGCCCGCGACAGCGGGGAGAGTGGGACCCGGGCCCCAAGCGCCTCAGCCCCGCAGCCCGGGAGCCCACGCCCGGCCCGGGCCGCCCGGTTCCGTTTCCTTCCAGCCCGGTCGGAGACACGGCCGGGCCTTAGCGATGTGCACGGCGAGCTGCCCGCCTCCCTCCGCCAGACCTCGGCTCCGTCCTATCCTCGAGCCGTTTCCCAAACAAAACGCACACCGTAAGTGGCCCCGCGTCCAGCCAGGCGCTCCCCACACGCCCGGGGATCCAGGTGGATTCCTTCCCTCGCCCGCCCGCCTCTCACCTGTCGGCAAACCCCGCGCAGCTCAAACCCACCTGCGCCCGCGCTGCTGCGCCTTCTGCAGGAGCTGCTGCGGGGGTCCCGGCCCCGGCGTCCCCAGCCTGCCCCTCTCGCAGTCGCCAGGGTGGCGCCTTCAAACGTGAACCAGAGTCGGCTCTTCTACTGAACTCCTCCAGTGGCTTTCACTGCTCTCAGCGTGAATCCCCACTCCTCAGCCCTGTGTGGCCCCCACTGACCGCCCAGTTTGTCCCGGTCTTCAGTCCCCACCGTGCTGCCATTCCCACCCCGCTGCTCCTGACCCTTCACGGGGCTGCCCCCTCCTTCAGAGCTGGCCTTGTGCTCCAGGGCCTCCGAGGAGACCTGCATGCGCCCAGGCTGTCCTCGCAACTCTTCAACTCATCGCCCGCTTCTTCCCTTCCCAGAGCTCCCTGCAGTCAAGTCACCAGTGACCGTGCTCGGGGGCTCCCTACCCCCAGTGGAGAGGACCTGGTCTCTCCGGCTCAGGCTGCAGCCAGACACCCTGGGGAGGTTCTGGCTGGGAGCGGGCACCGCAGGGCTTCTTCCTGGAGGATGCCAACGAGACGCCACCTTTACCATCCGGCGAGACCCTGAGTTACTCAGGTTCCATTACCGCAACTCCTGGAGGTTGGTTTGGAAGTCCGGCTCGCACGTCCTTGGCCTTTCCAGACAGGCTCCCGCAGACAGTGGCGTGATCTCCCCACCGTGCCGCCCGGCCTGGCTGCGTCTCTGTGAGTTGACAAAACTACTTTACTGATTATCATTGATTTCACCGCCTCATGTTGCTGCCGCGGACAGTCTGCACCTTCTCCATAGACTTGGTTTCTAAATATTACCATGAAGGCACTTAGTTTGTTCCTGAAGTCCTAGGACGGTGTGCGTAAACATACCTGATAGATAACGTACGAATACCTTAAAATGTTTTAATAGACGGTGCCATGGCAGGACATACAACATGGAATATCCTTGGACAGTGCCAGGATGGTCACATACACACGCACACACACACACCCCCCCCTACCGTGTGAAATGCCAGTCTGCGTTCACTGGCCTTGTGCTCCAGGGCCTCAGAGGTCCTCATGCTCCCAGGTTGCTGCCTTCGTGTCTGTCCCATGCATGCTTTTCCGTCTCTGTCTGTAGCTGCCTTTGGGCGACCTCCACCCTCCACTGTGCCTCCTCCACCTCCTCATTCTCTGCAAAGGATCCACACCGCTAAGTGCTCACTTCCGAAGCCCTCTGGATTCAGGTGCAGCGGAAGTTAGCACCCGTCCTCCCTCCCTGAGCCACACACTGCACGCCAGCCGCAAGGGCTCCATAGTCCCTTTCTCCACCCTGCAGCTGGGAGCTTGGCAAGAACACACTGAGGTTATCTGCGATGCTGTTGACCTGGCTCTGTGTGGTGGATTTGTGCCTGCAGCCCGTGGGCCCTGCAGAGCTTGGCAGAAAGTGGGGTCATGGCTGTGTGGCCTGAGCACAGTCATCAGTGTGTCTTAAACACTGGCAGGTCCACTAGGCCTGTGACCTGCATTTCTAGGAAGAAAACAGTCGTTATGTCAAGGTGAACTGTGTGTCAGAAAAGGCTTGCTGGTCCTGACTTCGAGATCGGACCTGTGCTACCACCAACACATCCTGACCTGGCAAAGTTTCTGTTTATTCTCTGCAACTTTAAAATGTCTCGTTATTGATATTCTGAAGCAGTTCCACAAGGGAAGACGAAGACAGCGGTAATGTCCAAAGTGCGAATGGCGTGGGGTTGAAAACCAACTCCCGGCCCCTTAGTCCAAGGGTTCTGCTGGGTTCTCTGCATATTTTAACACCCAAGCTCCTTGCCCTGCTTCGGTTTATTCGCCTTTGAGCCACTAGAGGGAGGCAGAGGACAAGGTTTCAGAAAAGTGCAGCTGCAGTTGCGCAGGAACCCAGAGTCCGCTTTGGCGAGAGCCCGCGCTGTGGAGGAGCAGCGTGGACCGGGTCAAACCTGTGGGCCTGACCGCTTATCATCAGCACCAGGGGGCTTTAGCGGGCAGCCGACTGTGGACGGGTCAGCCACAGCACCCACTGGTGACAGTGACTGGCTTCCCTGTCAGAGAAAGGCACCCACTTGTAATTATTCTTTCTTCTGCTCCTCCTTCTCTCAGTTGGCTGGGAATTCCTGATGAGAATCACTTCTTTCCTGGTCTCCCAAATGTTCCTTTTTTATAGGCCATAGAATAACCTTATAAAAGTGTTGGCGTTGGCATGCCGTCACGAATCTCGTCAGGAGTGGAAACAGAGATTCCTGTATACCTCACATCTTGGATGACACGGCTGTGAGCCCAGTCATGGCTGAATCTCCTCCTCATCCCTTGGGGACTGGGTGACCGAGTGTGTGAATTCAGGAAGAAAGATCTCAACTCCTCTGCCAGGGTGTGGCTCTGCCAAGCCTGACCTTCCCTCCTATACCCGGAAACAGCAGGGTGACCCCTTTTCTTAGAACAGTTCCGCCTCAGTGACTCTGCTGTTCTGGATGGAGTGACACAGGGGCTTTAGAGGGGTGACCCATCAGTGCCTCCCCTTTCGTTCCCCTTCTTGATACGTACAAACCCACAGAGAGGACCCAGCTCTAAGTCAGCCCCCAGTGGAGCACAGCCCTCAGCCATCTGGACGCGTTCCTTTCTCCGCAGGAGGGCGTCAGTAGAAATGTGCACAGGATTTGTCCTGAAGGTTTACTCTGTGGCCCCATCACTGGGGTCCCTCCACACCCTCCCGAGGGCCTGTGCCCCATGTCTGTGCCAGGATATCGCTGCACCCGGAGCTATGAAGGCCCCTCTGGGAGCAGTGACCCTGGCCAGGACCCTCGGCTTTCCCTTTCAAGCCACCTGCTCTGTGGCCCTGCTCTGGGCCGGGCAGGGTCCTCGTTGCTAACGCATGCTGTGACCTGTGGGTCTCCGGTCTCTGGGTGTCCTGGGAGCTCTGCATCCACAAGCACTTTTACCTGGGCGAAGCCTTGAAGGAGACACTCTGGGCTGCAGACTCCGGGAAGGTCAGGGGCCCACATCAGTCCGTGGATCGCCTCTGGCCGTGCTGGTGAAGATGCGCTCTTCTCTCCCCTTGCCCTGGCTCTGGCAAAGTCTTGCCTGGTTCTGCCTCAGCTGTGGGCCAAGGCCTCCTACAAAAGAACTCAAAATTGGCCATGGCAAGAGTAGTCAAGGGAGTGCCTTCCCCATCCCTGTCCCCAGGGGAGTGAGGCCAGGACGTGGGCCAGGTCAGTCCCTCTGCCCGGGCTTGGGAGGAGGACAGTGCCAGAGCCCACTTGTGTCCCCTTCAGGCTGCTTGAAGCTGGGAAGAAAATGGCATGGAAACTGGCGGCCTCCTGAGCCCAGGCCAACACCTTCCCTTTAATTACAGAACTACCGGCATTTCATTTCATTTCATTCTGAAATGAAATCCTCTCCTCTTTCATTAAATATGTACTTCCCATAAAATATGGATTAGCCACAGTCCTTGCGGGTGAATAGCAAGCTACAGTCTTTCCAACCTGACCTAAATTATTTGTGTTGGTTTTATGATGTGGAAAACTAATGTGTGTGTTCCAAAGGCCCCTTCTGAGATGGCACCAATTGTTCCACTGCCTGTGTAACAGCTCCTTCTTTTAGCCCTGAAGGAGCGAAATGAGTGGCCTCGTCTGCGACGAGAGCCTGTGCCCAGGTCTGCGTACCTGTCCCCGCTGTTCCATCCACTCCCCTGGGCTGAGGCCCCTGCGGACTCTGGAGTGGACAGCTTGGCGTAGCGTTACCTTCCTGATACCAACAAGCTGGGCTTTGTTCAAAACACAGGGAAACTGAGCTTGGGTTCTGCGCAGACGTGCTCCGTGGAAATGTGGAGACGTGAAGACGTGGCTTCCAGCAAGCGAAAAGGCGTGCAAAGAGGAAACAAGTGATAATTCACACACTTATGAAATGTGCTTGAAGTCTGCACAGTGAGCTAATTTAAAACACTCTTCAATGTAATCAGTATTTTATTTTTGTGATTTCACGGAGAAAAAAGATTCCTGCACTGGAAGGTTTGTGGTTTCATTGGCTCTGGCAAGGTTTATGAAAATGTAACTTGTGTTTTGAAGAGCCTTCTTTTCCTTCCTCTTAATAAACTGAAACTGAAATTTAAAATGGAGCAGAAGATTAAACACACCACTTGCTTTATGGAATCAAACCAAACTAAAAGTTTTGTGTCATTTCTGGGGTTACTGAGTGGGAGGAATACTAGGCTATCATTTTCATTGCTTTTATTCAACTGATGAAATTTTACTCGTGAATAACATGAACAGAGTATTTACTTAAAAGTGGGATATATATTCGCTGTAGATATTTTTACGTTCTTCATATTTAACAATGTTCTTCTTTTTATCATCCCCTTCACGCTTGTGTGTAAATAACAAGCTCCCCATTGACGGGACAGTTTCAGGACGCACGACCTCCTCAGTCTTCAGGAGGACCAGGAGGGCGGGGTCTCCGGCCTCCTTGGACTGGCGAGGACGCAATGACGTGGGGGTTCCATTTCTTCCCTGGACTCACATGGCAGGGGGTGTCCGGGTGGTAACTGCCCCAGGTTCTTGGTATCCCGAGCACAGAACTGAGTAGGACACACTGGGGTCGAAGCGGAAGCGGAGACTTAGTAGCCAGGATCCTCTCCTCAGGGTGGAGCTGGCCAGTGGGAAGAGCTCATGGCCCGACGTGCTGGGGGTCAGAGCCTGTGTGGCTTCCCCAGTGGCTTCCCCTCGTCACTCGAAGCGGGTGCTCTTGGTGGTTTCTAGAGCCATCTCGGGCCCCAGGAGCCTCCAGCACAGGCGTCCTCTTGTGTTTGCCAGCTGTGGTCCAGCTGCAGACCTGGGCGCTCTGTGAACGCGCACAGTGACCCACTCTCTCCTCTTCCTGTTGGGGTGCGGTTTATTCCTATAGGGATCTTTGCAGAACCATCATGGCACCCTGAGCTGGGACAGGGGGTCAAAGTCACAGTGTAAATCAGACTATGATGCATTACACCTGAGCTGGGGCCGCTTTCAGTTGTTTGGGATGTTCTACAGCACGTGCGTCCCTAGGCGTGGAGTTGTCGTCTGAGGCAGGTGCTCTTGGTTTCTACAGCCATCTCGGGCCCCAGGAGCCTCCAGCACAGGCGTCCTCTTGTCTTTGCCAGCTGTGCTCCAGCTGCAGACCTGTGTGCTATCTGTGGCTTTTGGAAAGCCCGCTTCCACCATCCTCCCAGCCTCAAGCCTCCTCCCTGCGGAGTTGCCCCTCTCTCCTGCCCTCCGCAGAGGCTGACAGAGGTGCCTGGTTCTGAGCCCAGTGTGCATCATGCGACATGCTCGGGTTTTGCACACACATCTGCAGGTGCCCGGGATGCTCACACTTCCCCTACCTCCACAGCTGCATGAAGCGATCTACTCGGTATTGGACAAACTGCAAAATGAGTACAATATTTCCTACCAGAAGCTCTAACATGGTAGCTCGATGCTCCGCCCACATGCTGACCTTGAAAGACAGCATCGTATCTGCTGGTTTTTGGCAGAGTGGAAACTCTTAAAAATGTAGTTTTTATTGTGCTAACCTTCTCTAAGCGTGGCTCAGTGCTGCACATAGGCAGTCAGTGTTCAAAAAGTCTTTCTCAGGGATAATTTGTAAACAGTAAGGTAGAGATAGACTTTACTGGATGCTAAACTGTATAAAGCCCCTGCTATTTAAATCAGTTCAAAATTTTATGTCAAATACACAAAATATTTAAAGCCAATGACACCGAACCATAAAACTAGATTCATCTTACAGTCTCACGTTGAATGTAAACTTACATGTTGGTGCAATTATAATTGAAAATTTTAAAGATCCATTTGGATTTTCTGTTTCCTGGGATCATTAGAATTTTAGGCATCTGTGTTCATTTACCTGATGTTTGATTATGGAGAAACACACTGACCAACACCCGGTGGACAGGGCAAAGATTCTGACAAGATTTGGTAAATTCCCATGGGGTAGAAGTAAATTTTCTCAGTGTTAGGAAATCAGATTACAGGGAGGGGCTGAAGATGCAGCTCAGTGGCATAGAACTCACCCAGCATGCACAGGTGTGCAAGGCCCTGGGATGGATCCAAGCGCTGTGATTATATCTATGTCTATGTCTATAATCTATGTCTATAGCTATATTCTATATCTAAATCTATATCTCCACATCTATGTCCATAATCTATATCTGTGTCTATACACCTGAATGTATATCTAAATCTCTAAATCTATATCTAATCTATAATCTTTATCTATTCTATAATCTATCTGTGTGTGGGAGAAGGTGTGGGGAGGTAGTTAGTATAGGTAAGTTAAACTACTATAACAGGCATTTTATGTGTCAACCTAACCGATTAAGGGACACCCAGTGTCTTAGTTACTTTTCTCTCATTGCTGAGACAAATACCCAACACCCAAAGTTAAGGGAGGAAAGATTTATTTAGCTCACAGTTTGTGGAGGTTTCACTCCATAATCAGCTGGCTCCAGGAGAAGGTGTCATGGCAGAGGGGCAACAGTTCACAGTGGTGGAAGACAGCAAAAGCAACAAGAGCAAAAAGAGGGAAGACAGCCTCTTTCTGTCCCTTATCTTATATGCAGGCTACCACCCTAGGGTGGGTGTAGCACTCACACCCTCAATCCCAGCACTGGACAATGAACCAATCCCAAACTGTAGATTCCACCACCTCCGAAAAGCCCACCCCCACGCATGAGGCTTTGGGGGGACATCCAGACACAAACCATAACACTGAGATGGTTGGTAAGGCCCTATTTCCAAGTGTACCTGTGGGCTCTTTCTGGAAGAGAATGCCCTTTTAAAACTATGTTTATTAATGCTCAGGGACATGTAATTGCACGTATTTATGGGGCATGGCTTGGTGTCCTGTGTGCGGCCAGTCGGGTAGTTGGCCTGTCTGTCACCTCCAGTGCTGACCGTTTGCTCAGCCCTTTCTTCCGGCGGCCTTGGAATCTGCAATGCGTTGTCAGCGATGCCCTGCTGTGTGCCCACGCACCAGAGCTCCTCTGCTCAGCTCAAGCTGCTTGATGCCAGACTGAGCCCTCCGCACCCCGGGCTCTGGTCATCTCTGTCCTGTGTGCTGCCTTATAATGTCAGGTTTTGGGGTTTGCTTCAGCACCCAGGTGAGGAAGAGCTGCCCGTGGCCGTGTGGGCTGCACCGGCCCATCTCAGAGGCCCCATGGAACAGATGGGGGCGAAAGGAGAGGGGAATTCGCTCCCCGCTCTCGCCTGGAGCTGCGAGCCCTGCTCCTCCTGCCCTGCATTCCAGGAGCCCAGCCTTTGTGGCCTGGGGACTCCAGGACCAGCAGCTCCCCAGTTTCCTGCCTGTGGCCTCAAATGCAGAGTCACACCGGCAGCTTCTCCAATTTGGAGACTCCTGGGCTCTGGCTGAGCCCTGCCACCAACTCCCATGGCCACAGATGGCCAGCTGCCGCGGGAATGCTCAGCTCCATAACCGTGGGAGCCCCCTCCTGGGCCAGTTTTTACAAACCCTGTGGCTCTGTCTCTCTGGAAAACCCTGATAATACTACTACTTTTCTTACTTCATAGTACAGATGTTCATAAATATAATTCAGATTTGATAAAGAAACAGTTAAAAGATATTACAGAGATTTACAGTATCAGTCAGCAAGTGCAGTCAAGGCATATTTTATCAGAATAACGGGACAGTTTGAATTTCTTAACTGTATGCATATACCATTGCTATGTTTAAAATTTCAGTGCCACATATTAGTGAGAGGGAGATGGTGAATATAAATGCAGTCATCTTTCTGGAGGATATTTTGCAAAATGTATGAAGAGACTTAAAATATTTCAGACCACTCAGCTTTGAAGTATTTATCCTTAGGAAATAATTAGAGATACAAAACAAAATTTTTATTCAAGAATATTCCTTGAATTTATTTTTTTACATCTAAGAGCTTAAAATTATAATATTTAAAGTGCCACAGTACAGATTAGCCAAATAAGTTATGGAACATTAGGCGAAGCTATACAAGGTGCTATTAAAGTTCATGTTACAAAATATCATCCAGAGACAAATAAAAAAAATAATCACGGTATGGGTTCCACTGGAGGGAGGCTATTTCGAGAGTATCCTCCCAACTATGTTAAATATATGTGATTGTCAGGGAGGGTTTTGAATCCTTTTCACACCAACCAATTTGTTCCAAGGCCAGAATAAACTTAAGCGCCTGATTCCCTGAGAGGAGTTTTTCTCTAGGAGGAATTATCACGGTGACTGTGTTGATATTTCTAAAAGCCTCCACCTAATAATGTTAAATAACGTTAAAGAAGGGAAAATTAAATGACCCAAGAATATGTGGATTTTGATTATAGTTGTGTGAAGAAAATGAACCCATTAGCTAAACATGAAACAGATTAGGCTGTGCAGGGAAAAATATAGGTGATTTGTAAAAGAAACATATCAAAATATTAATAGATCGTACTTCTGGGTGTCGGGGCAGTAGGAACTGCTACGTTTCTTCTCAATTTTCATTCCGAATCGTCCCCAGAAGAAAAAGCGATGTCCGTGTATGAACATTTATTCTTCAGTTTTTCTGACCGAGGATCCGTTTGCTCCCTTTCCGGCAAACTCACCTCCCTCTTCCTGTGTCGGCCAGCGTGCTCCCTCCGTGCGGCCTCAGCCAAGCGTCTCAGCCCAGAACCCGGGCGGAGTGTCGACGCTGCCAGTGTCTGTTGCTGGCCTCGGGGACTGATCACGCAGAGGTGCTAAGGTGACTGTAGCCGAAGCTAGGATTCCCAAGAGCACGCTCTGCCCTTGTACATGACTCTGGGGGCTGAGTCAGGGCACTGCCTCGGTCTCTGCACCTGCAGCTCCAGACGGCACCATGGGGTGTGGGGTCTACCTCACCCGTGCTGCTCTGGACCTCACAGCTGCAGGGGCCACGCACCCTTTGTTCACCAGCTGTTTCCCATTCAGCGCAGTCCCGACGAAGTTTTACAGGTTTCCTGATTTCACTCCATTCTTTGGTGGGAGCTCATTCTGGAAGCCGTGATCCCTTGGTCATAAATCTCTGAAAGGAGTCATAAAGATTCGTTTTGCAGACTGACTAATTATATTAGAACTATTTTCCTCCTTCAGTTTGTACTGAAATTGAGGAACTCATTCATTCTCATTAAGGAAAATACTTAAACTTACAGTGATTCATTAAATGTCTGTAAAACTCTCAAATATGTCTTAATTGAAAAAACAAATATAACACAAAAGCAATTATTCTCTCTCATTTAGGCCAGTTCTCACTCTCAAAGCAGTAGTAGGAGAATTGTGCAATTTTTTCAATGAGTCCAGGCAGAAGATAGTTAAAGGCACGTTTGAACCAAGTGTCTACGCGCCTCTCCCGTCTATGATGGAAATGAAAACTTGGCGGGGGAGACAACTAGAGCTGTACACCAAAGCCAGATATTCAGTGGTTTTCTCCAGTAAACGGTGATGACGCCTTTTCCACCATGACTACAGCCAAGGACGATCGTCTCCTTTTATCTCGCACTCAGGAGGGAGAGGCAGGGATCCTGGCTCAGTCAACACCAGTCGGACAGTTGTGTGGGCTCGGTTGGAACACGGTTGGCAGGTGCGCTGTGTAGCCCCTAATGATCTGTCTTTCCTGGCATCAATTTGAGGCCACCATTGGCTGGTGGTGTTCGCTTCAGTAAGGAGAGAGATACGAGTGAATTGGAGTGAAATCTTACAGATTCTTTAGCAATGTTTTGACAATCCCAGTTTCCTGATGTTCGCTGGTGTGAGTTTTACTTTGTACATATTTAATGAGCGACATTTGGATCCTTGGGCACTTTGCTTCTTAATAGAGCCTGGGTTCCCCAGTGCTTCCCAGTGAATATCCTACGCACTTTCCCTAGGGCACCTTCCCTGTGCACTTTCCTAGGGCAGCACCCATCTTTCGGACTTATCAAGCATTTTGTCATCGGGGCAGCAAATGGGAGCCCAGAGGGACAGAGTAAGCACCAGGCCTCCCGAGCTAGCTTCACTGGACTGGCCAGAACCTGAGTCTGCCCTGGAAGGAAGTCTGTCCCTTAGCGCCTGACGACCTTCCTCTCACATCCGAGCACGCAGCTCGATGGCCTCAGGCTCCGAGCTGATTCCTGGCTTGTCTTCTGCAGGATTCGCTCCTCAAGCCATTCTGTCCCCACTGGGCTGGGAGCGCTGTGCTCCTGTCCCTCTTCCCTCCCGCCCTCTTCATTCAGCGTTAGCTACGCTACCTATAATGCTAACTAGCAGGTGCCCCTCTCAAAACAACTGGGACGCGATCCGTGGAATCCATAAAAGTTGAGCAAACTGGGCTCAGTGCCCAGAAAAATGAGGCCCACTCACTTTTTTTTTTTTTTGTGGGTACCGGGGGGTCGACCTCAGGACCTCGTGTGCCAGCAGGCGCCCGTGCCGCTGAGCGATATCACCGGCCCCTTTTTCGTATGTGGGTTCCGGGAGTCGAACTCGGGCCCTCGCGCTTGCCAGGCAGGCGCTTAAGCCGCTGAGCCATCTCACCGGCCCCCCACTCACTTTTAACAACTGGAGGTTTTAGACATTGTGCGTACATGCGAGTAATTGTGTACACATATAATAAAACACGGAACGACTCGGGCAGTCGGAGTAGGTTTAAGGAACTAAAAGCACCGTTAGGTCCTGTGCAGTTTCAGACACCACGGGAAGGGGGCCCCGCTGGTCCTTCAGACCACGCAAGGCACGGTGGCGGCAGCTGCCCACAGCCCTGGATGTTGCGGTGGTGACGACTCCACATCACTCTTCCCTCCCCAGCACCCTCACTACCCCCTCTCGGCGCCATCTGCGTGCTCCAGTCCAGCGGTGTCACATGCCGGGGTCCTAGACAGAGTAACCAAGGGCTTTGGGTGAGGTCCCAATTTAGAGATCCTTGGAATAGAACGTACTTAGTGCTCTTTACCCCAGCTGCTCGAAGAGACAAATGTTTGAATTTATCACGGCATCAGATCATGGGGACGTGAATACTAAAGCTTTGAACGCCAGAGAAATGCAAACGAGAGTAGATGTGACCGCAGTGTCCTCTGGTCACCAAGCATGGCTGTCACTTTTGTAGGCGTCCACGCAGGCCCACAACCGGCCACATAGGCAGCGCTGCTGGAAGCTGGTATGGTTGGCCTTGGTCTACAAGAACAGGTTAGAGACCCAAACAAAGGCGGATAACAGGGCTTGGGGAGATAGATTTCATTCCCATGGGAAGGGGATCAAGAGAGGGAAGCTGGGGGAGGGGAGGGAGAGGGGATGAAAAGAAATTAAGATGTGTTCTGTTCACGCACCAACTCCACGCAAGGAATGTAATCTTTGCATACTGCAAACATGGACTAATAAAAATGAAAACTGAAAAAAGGAAGAAAATTTAAACAATTTTGTGCAGCTGTGAAAAAAAGAATACTTGGTTAGAATTTGCCTTGTTTTAAGCTTAGCTACTAAAATAGTACAATAAAAGGCAGGTAGATTCATTGTCAGGAAGAATTCAGGCTACTGATCTGAAAGAAAATGATCGCAAAAATTAATGGAAACAAGCAGAAAATTTGCTTTAGTCAACAGCTAATGAACTTGGGAGATTAAATTTGTTTCTTAAAAAAAAAACAAAAACAACAACGGAGCAATAGAAAACAGCTACACCCAGCAAACCTTGCTGACGGGTGGATTGGACTGGGGAGCGAGGAGGGAGAGCCCAGGAAGGCATTGTTGGCTTTCACCCCACCCTAGTGCTGATGGAGGCACAGGGCTGTAGGTCCCAAGCCAACTGCTGCAGTAACTATAATTACAGAAAGGCCATGCCAAGTCATTTGTGCAGCGAAGATAAACATTCACTGCTACATAGTTGTCAAATGTGTTTTATGTTAGGGAAGCATCATAGTACGATTCAGAAGTAATCACTGGAAGCAAGCCACCTTGGTCAATCAAATACCCAATTTTGATTTAATATACACAGTTGTCCCTTGGTTTCCTTGGGGAATTGGCTGGTGAAGGGGGTGGTGGATACCAAAACTTGTGTTTTCCCAGTCCCTTAGGTACAATGGGGTAGTATCTCCACATAACCTGTGCACAACATCCCAGATATTACAAACCACATCACTTACAACACTTAATACACCATAAACGCTATGTAACAGCTATTACACTGTATTGTTTAGGGAATAATGACAAGGAAAGATGTACACGTGTTCAATGCAGATGCAATGTTTTACCCGTGTTGGATCTGAGGTTGCCTGATTCCAGAGACGTAGAACCTACTGGATCAGGAACAATGGCCTATGTCCCCCGCTCTGGCCACCAAGTGGAAGCTACAATTACAGTAAGAATGAGGTCACCACCATGCCCATTGGGGAGGACAGAGGCTGGACACACACGGGCATGAGTTCTGTCTGAGGAGCCACCCCCAGCTCAGGGAAACTGCCTGGTCAGAAACAAGAGAGTGACCTGGCCAAGACGCCAGCCAGCAAGGGCCTCTCCGAGCGCGAGAGCCGGAGGTGCAGAGGACATTCCGTGCGCCCACCGCGTGGGGACTCAGGGAAGCGTCCGGCGAAGGAGGCTGGAGAGGTCAGGTGAGGCTCCACAACTTTATCAGATTCACAGGAGCCCCTGGAGGGTTTAAGCCTGGTTAGGTCTCCCCGTGGTAGAGGAGCCTTGGCAAGAACCTGGAGCTGGTGTGGAGGGATGCAACCCGAGATGCTGCCGCTCGGGAGGCTGAGAAGGGAGCTCTGTGCGCCCACAGATTGGAGACCAGTCTGAGCAGCAGAGAACGGCTCTGCCACAAAAAATGAAATGAAATAAAGTGAAGAGAATCTAGCGTCAGCTCTGGCTCTGCAGCACGTAACCTCTGCGTGCTTTGCTGCCCATCAGTACAGCGCGGTGTGACCTGCCGTGCAAACCTCGCCTGCTCTGAGTCCCGTGTGAATGAGCCAGGCACAGAGGGGTGAAATTGCTGGTGCAGGGAGAGTTCGGGGTCCCTGGCTCTGCCCACTCCCCTGTTTGCACCAGCATTTAGGTGGCAATGGGGACCGCTCCTTATGCTGATAGGCAGTAAAGTGACAAGTACGCTTGACCCAGGCCCAGGTGTCATTACAATTGCTGAGATCATTTGCAGGTTGGTTTTAATGATGCATTTAAAAATATTAATCCCATTAATTGATAGAGGCCAAAATTCACTTTTGCAAATGTTGGACAATGTCACGGTGACTCCCTGGGTACCGTTTTCTGGAAACATTCACTCCAGGTTCTATACTCCTCCTCCCTCATAAGGGAAAAAGGAGAATCCACACGTAATAAGGTGGAAGATAAAAACATATTTTTACCATAAGAGAGATGTTGTTTTAGCCATAAGAAAAGAAACAAAATAGGCTGGTTCATTAGTTATATGCCTTATCCTTCCTCTAGCTAAATATTTATAAACCCCTAGAATAGTCTAGGGGTTTTATTATTGCTATATTTAAAGACCTCTTAACTGAAAACATCTTTGGCAGTGAGATACCACGCTGGATAAGAGCAGATGAAAACATCACCATCGTGTTCTCAACCTTTGCTGGGGACCTCACCCCTGAGCTCACACCAAACCTACCTTTTCTAGGCCCAGATGGGGGCTGTGCTGTCACGGAAGCCCCCGGAAAGCCTCGCAGTTTGCAGAGGCCCAGAGAGTGTAAATCGGGCTGTACTCCACGTTCAAGTAAAGTCATAGAGGAGTGTAGATCAGCACGAGCCGTAGCTATTTTCTTTCCAACTTCTAGGAAGTGACAGTGCTGATAATGCACATTTAGCCATTGAAAAACAGTTTGAAGAAGAAAATGCAAAACAAAATAGTATTTAAGGATTTGTTTTAAAGACGCCTATCCCCTCTGTATTTAAGAGCACTTGTCCCTTTTATTTTCATAAAATGCATCTTGTGATTATTTTAGAGGGCCTCCTGCTCCGAATCTGCATACATTTGCTAATAGAAGCAGCATAGAATCACAGATTAATGGCACTGAGTAGAGTTATATTTTGCTTAAAGTAAGCTGGCTGTATGCGTGCAGTGCATAGTGCCCATGTATTGCCCGCAGTTGGTCTCAGTTTTGAAACCGGAATTTGTCATGCTCGTTTGAGGGAAGCCGGACCTGTTAACTGAGGCTAGAGACAGCCGGGGCTTGGCAGAGGGTCATGGAGACCGCGGAGCTGGGCCTGTGTGGCTCCTGCTGTCTGAGATCCCACCCAGCTCAGATGGTGCCCAAGGCCCTGCGTGAGTGGCAGGACTTCAGAGTTTGAAGCCGAGAGTAGTCAAAAACTAACAGCTGGGGGCAAAATGGAAACCAGCAACCAGGCAGGTGACACCAATGGCTTCTTCGGAGGCTGACCTGCTTGTCCTGGCCAGGGCAGTGGGAGGCAGAGCTGGGCTCTCTGGGAGTGGAGAGAGAGCAACCCAGCAGCACACTGCAGCTCTGCGTCCTCGTGTCCCGACCCAGGGCCCCAGGGGACGATGGACACCTGTGGCCAGTGGGCGCTGGAGACTTGGGGAGAAGGGGTGTGTGGACATTCAGTGGGGCCCAAAAATGCTGTAGGATTTGCATTCCCTGGTGGAACCAGCCAGTCTGCATCCTTTCTGAGTCCGAAAGGACCCCTCCCTCCCATCCCCCACCACTTCAACATCATCACCGACACACGCAGCAAGATCGGAACCATTTGCACCAAATCCCACAGAACCTCTTCAGTAAGCAGGGATCTGGTGACAATTTGAGCTTCAAACTTGGCTTCAGCCAGGAGGACCTCTCCTCCGTGCTTCTCTAAGAACAGGTCATAAGAAGACATACTGTGGGCTTTGGGCTATTTCTTGGCAGCTAAAGTCAGGAGGAACATCTACACTTCCCGGGACCCAGAAAGGGGAGGTCATCAGAACAGGCTTCTGAGAAAGCAGCCATGTGAGTAACTCAAAGTGCCATGGTGTAGGAAGTAGAGAAACAAAATGCAAAGCTGAGCAGATTTGGGATGATTCCCCATGACACAGATCCTAAGAATTCCCAAAGATATTTTGGTAAGACATTCGCTAACAAAAGAGACTGAACAACATAGCCGCAGAAGAAATAGAAAGGATAATTTTACACCAGAGAAAAGTACAACATTCCCTCTTGAAGCAGGTGCAAAAATCGTGTTCTATTTTACCTACCTACATGGAGTGAGGACCATTTGTTAAAGTATTAATTGAAGGAAATTGGCTATTATTCAATCTTTTCTTTGCTCATGTGTGGCACTAGTGACAGGACTGACAGCTGACAAATGCCTGTTTCCATAATGTAAGAGCTAATAAAACGTGAACATGAAATATCGGACCATTTGAACTTTTGCGGACGTCTGAGTCACTTACGGTGGAGACGTAAAGGTAACTTCATTTCCTTACAAAGCAGATGCAGTTGGAGAGGAGGTGAGATGCCAGATAATGAAGCGGATATTCAATCTCATCCAGAGGATCACAGTTCTCCACTTTACTCCAGAATAAACGCCCATGAGTTTCTATGAATATTCATTAGACAGAAAGAATCTCTCATCCAGATGATTGTTTCGAAGCACAAACCGAGGCTTTTATGGAGTAACATATGGTAAAGTGAGTGCAATGCTTCTAGGTGGAAATTTCTTTCCAGTTGTTTCTTGGGAAATCTGTTTTTTAGAATCCAAGTTTGGAAGAAAAAACATTGAAAAATTGAGGCAACAGGAAAGGTATTATTACCCTGTGAAACTTAAACTTAAGGTCGTCCATCCACCCGGAGACACGCGTGGGTAAAGAATCCACTGACACTGAGCCAGAAAGTAACATTTTGGAAGGAGACAGGACAAGCACACTGTGACAAGGGGTCTTGGTTGCCATTCTGCACAAGCCCAAGGCAGCTGTGCTGCAAGTCGTTCTCACAAAGAAACCAACATCAACAAGTTCACACGCGAGCACACTTTACACTGCGAGTGACAGCTAAGAAAGAAGCAAGGAAAGCAAAGTAGGTCCTTCAGCTGGAAGTTTCCACCCCGCTTCTGGGCCATGCTATCAACTGACCTAAGGGACCTAGACTTTACTTTACTTAATGTACCCCCGCGTTGCTGGTGTTTTTCAGTGTTTGAACCCAGCAAATATTCACCGACAGCCTCCTCAGTGCATGTTATGGTTTGGATCTGAAGCAGCCCCTGGGCCCAGGTATTGAGGCTCGGTTGTCCCCGCCTGTGTGGAGCCTCATTTAACTCAGTCTCTGCTTTAAGAAGCCTATCTCCAATACAGTGGCATTCCAGATGTGAGTGTAGGGGTGTCAGGGCTTCCAGATGTGCATCTAGGAAGATTGTAGCCCTGCTCTTCACGTCTGTGTGAGTGGTACTCAGCCTGATGCGTTTAGGTGGAAAATAGCAAAGGTACAAGAAGTCAGAACCCTTGGTTCTCAGCAGCTGGAAAGAAGGGAATCGGCATGGAGGGCTGGAGGAGAGGTCTGAGAAGCAGGAGGAAGGTCAGGAGCGAGGAGGTGTCCTGGAGTCAGGGGACACGGTCATCCAGGAAGTCACTGCTGAGTAGAAGTCAGCTGAGTGCTCATGATGCCGATGAGAACGCCCGTCACCCGTGATGACCAAAACACAAGGACAGCGGCTTGGCTGAGTGCAGGGTCTGTGCTCCGTCTACTCCAATTCCCGCAGCCCCGGGGAGCTGAGTACTGCTCATCTCCGCAGTCTGAGGACAATCGAATTGCACTTAGGAGAGGGAAAATGACTCACCTGATCAGGAAAATATACCTGATTTTCAAGGCTCACTGCAAAATGAAAATTCAAGGAAACTGGTGTGACATGGCAACCACAGACCGAGACCAGCACAGGTGCCTTTGAAGGGGACCCTGGGGTCTTGTGGGTCCATGGAACAGGCAGGCTTTACAGCGCAGCTGCATGGCCTGGTCTCGTCATCGCCAGTGCGAATGATCGCTACTAAAAATGTGCTGGGCCTCCCACCTGACAGCCTCTGGAGGTACGTCCTGGAACCCCAACATGGAGGAGGCCCCCAAAGCCGGCCCTCTGCTGGTTGAGCTCAAGCATCGGCCAGGTCATCCCCGTGAGGACGGGAGGGATGCCTGATGGAAGCTCCTCATTTGGAAATGAATTAAGGACTCCATGACTTCCAGCTGCGACCATGAAATCCACGCTGCCACACACGGGAACCAGATGTGAGAAATGTCAGATCGCATCCAGGTCTGAGATTTATTTGAGCTGACACTGTCTGCCATGGTGCTCTTCGAGCCTTTCTAGGTGTTTATTGCTGCTGCGCTTCTCAAATCCCAAGCAGACATCACACCGAGAGCCTCTGCTGACTGACGTGGAGCTGGGCTCCAGGGTCAGGGGAACCTGGTACCGTGTCCACACCTGCGTTTAGTTAGATGCACATCAGGAGGTCAGTTTGTTCTTGCCCTTCTTTCTTTCTTTGAGGGGGGCTTGGTCCTCACGGGAAGCACCACGGTGCTGTTGTTCCCGGTTTTTAAATGACTTCCACCACAGTCATCAGCACCCTGATTATCTCTGCTTCTCCAACACCTGGTCTTTGGAAATGATTTGCCATCTGGTCAAATCCTGAGTAATTATAACAACTTAATGGCAGGATGAAATACTGTTTGTTAAGAGACTTGATCATCTTCTCCAAGAGTTGGGTAGCATTAAATTCAGCGCTGCCATTACGTTAGCAAATGCGTTTCCTTCGTAGACTCAGCACATCGCTCTGGAGGGGGCCGGGGTTCTTTGCTGTTCTTTCCCTGCGTGTGTCGGAAGAGTGTGAGGGCTGCTCCTGAGGTCACTCACGTTACGGTCGCTCCGTGTAACACAGGAAGCACTCCGTGGCTTGTGTGTGACAAGCATGAACTTGTGTCACACTAAGCCACCCTTCCTAGGTTCACTTGCTGGACGAAATGCTCCAGGGCATTCACGCGGAGCACTGTGCCGGGAGGAGCAGGACGCATCGGCGGGATGATGCGCTTTGCAGCTTGTACGCTGGCTGGAGGCCGGTCCCGGAGCCGAGGTGGCCTGGTGCTGTGCTCGGGATCTTGTCCCCTGGAGCCACTCCTGGACCAGACCTGGGTCTGCTGTTCCCTGGCTCTGCATTCTTGGCCAGGGAAGGGTTGATGGCTCTTCCCCACTGGTGACTCAGACTTACAGTGACCACCGGGTAGGGCCACGGCGAAGACCACCCGGCCAGGAGTCCTCCATGCTCAGACCAGAGCCTGGCGCACCGTGCCCTGTAAGTGCTGCTGGTGAACATGACCATGGCAAACCACCTGACCGTAACAGGAAAGCAAACTGTCTGCTGCTCTTTACATCTAGACGTCCTCCCCAGGCCTCACGGGCTCATGGGTAGGACTTTGGGGCAGTGACTGGGTCACTGGGGCATGACACTCATCAGTGGATTCCTTCACTGGTGACTTCATAGCTAAGTGTGACGTTGGAAGGTGGGCACATGTCACTGTGACCAGAAGGGTGTAGTTCGCTTCCTCGTTCCTTCCTTCACACTCTCTGCTTCCTGTCCGCCCGCTGTGAGCCACTGTCCTCCACCAGGCCCCTCTGCCACGCTGTCCTGCCGTGGAGCCAGCCAAGCTCGGCCCGAAACATGAGTCGAAATAAAGTTCAAGTTGCAGCTGTTGGATATTGGGTCTCACAGTGAGAAGGCAACTGAGACACAGCCATGCCGCACTGGAAGGGATTCCACAGGATTCGGGTGGGTAGAAATGCCTTCGGAGGAAAGGAGATGCACGCTACTCACATCCCAAAGCCTCCGGCCTTCTGAGCAGAACTGGGGCTTCCACAGCACTTTCTGCCCCTGTCACCTCTGGGACAAAGGCAGCCGCATCCTGCTGAGTGACCATGTGCGATGGCTGGCTTGGCAGCCTCGGTGCACTCTTGCTCTCCCTCTGTGTGCCTGTCCTGCTTCTTGCTGAGTTTACTCATCCAAGAACCGTTCACGGAGCATGAGACGAGGCACGGTGGGTACAAGGCAGAGTCAGGAAAGACCACTGTTCAGGTAAAGACGTGCCAGGTGGTGACACAAAGGACATGGGACTGTCTGGGTGGGCGTGAGTCATGGACGCTGTTGGGGACAGGAGGCAGAGTGGAGACCTGCCCATGGAGACCCCAGAGACTGCAAAGGCCGGGAGGGACATGGACTGTGTCTGGGGCGGAGGGGCAGGTTCTGGAGTGGCAGGGAGGGACACAGGCTGAGGGCCTCGGTTATCCTGCGCTGCCCCGTGGGGCTGGACACCCCTGCTCCCCACATCGGGGCCATGTGCTGCAGCTGCTTCCCAAGCTTGGGAACTGCAGAATGGAGTCGGACACGGCCGGAGAAAGAGTACTCCCGGCACACAGGAAGATAGCGAGCTTGCCCAGAGGGCTCTTCCCTCGCCTAGCTATCCCGGCACCTTTCTGCTCTGTCCTGATTTCCTGCAAGTTGTGGGCCACTTCTCCCTCCTCCTGTCTCCGACGGACACCACTGGGCTCTATCTCGCTGCCTGCAGCAAAGCCGTGCAGCTCCAGTCCTCACCTCCAGGAGCAGGTTCTGGCGCCGGGAGGACCAAACAACAGAAATCTCTGTGAAGCACAGAATGGGCCGCTCCCAGCCAGGTGAAAACTGTAGAGCTCTAAAATCTTTATTTATTTATTTATTTATTTATTTATTTATTTATTTATTTATTTATTTTTGGTACCGGGAATCAAACTCAGGAATTTGCACTTAGTAGGCTAAAATCATAGTTTTTTGTTTTTTTGTTTTTTTTGTGGGTACCGGGGGTCGACCTCAGGACATCGTGCTCCAGCAGGTGCCCGTGCCGCTGAGCGATATCACCAGCCCTTTTTTCGTATGTGGGTTCCGGGAGTCGGACTCGGGCCCTCGCGCTTGCCAGGCAGGCACGTACACCGCTGAGCCATCTCAGCGGCCCCTAAAATCATAGTTTAAAAAAATGTTTGAATATAGCCAAATCAGTAGGCAACTTTTCTAAAGCTGTGCGTGTAAGCAGGGGAGCAGAGTACATTTCCCGGCACCCAGGCCTGGCGTCCAGGGGTGAGTCTGTGCTTTCTTTTGGGTTTACATCAAAAGCCAGACACTTAAGGGCTTTCCCAGGTGTCATTTACCTGGAGCAAAACGAAACAACTTGCTTATTTTCCTGCCCCCAGGAAGACTTGGTAAAGATCAGGCCCCACGATGGCAGGACAGCACCCTCACAGAGTCCAGGGAAATGAACCCAGGGTGCAGAACCTTGGGTGCTACTCGTGGTCCTGGACACCAGGAGTCAGTGGCCCAGGCTTGGAGGCGCGTCCTTTTTGGACTTCGACTGCGGAAAACAAGGGTGAGTCCTAAGATCTGTGGAGCCTGGAGGTGGCATTCAGGGGTAGAGATACAATCTCAGTGATGCTGCAGCCTAAGCACCCTGCCTCGCTTTTCACGTTCCAGGACTGGGGCTCTGTTTCCAGAGCTGCCGAAGTACGAGGTTCTGCCTGGGAACAGGGCTGCTGGCCCCAGCACCCCGTGGATGGCACCACGCTGCCCCCAGATCACCTCTCACAGTGCCCCTGAGATGGCTGTGCCTGCAGCTGCAAGCAGGGTGACACTTGTAGACACAGCTCTCAGGAGTTCGGGAGGTGGGGACAGAGATCTCTGCGAGCCTTAGTCTCCCCGTTCCTATCTCCATCTCCAAGTTGAGTACTGAGATTTCCTACTGGGTTCTGAGGCCAGGAGCTCTTGGGAGAACATCACTATTTATGCCTTGTGTGGAAGCCACAGGCCCGAAGGATGCATTTGAAGGCAGGTGTGCTGACAGGTCAAGTCTTTGTGTCTTTTTGGGACGTCACAGGCCCCAAGGTGAATGACACCCCCTGCCAGAGCCAGCCGGACCTCAGGAAGCAGGTCTGGGGGACACCGGGCATCCGTACCTGGAGGACAATACGATTTACTCAGCATTGGGAAGGAAAATTCCCCAGAGTGGTCACGGGGCAGAGTTTTGACTCCTTCTCTGTAGAGGGGGCCTCTGGATGTCACACCAGGGCTGCGCTTGGGAGTGAATCAGCCTGGTGTCTGAGTACCGTGAGTGACATCTGTAAATGACACTGGCTGACATACGTGACCTAAAATTAATGAGAGAGAGTGCGAGCACTCACCAGCCAGCACACGGGTCCCTGTGACACGTGTCTGACCTTAGTGTCCACTGGCATGTGGCACAGAGGGCAGCAAGGTGGCGGGGTGGCCACACTAACTACTGCCAAAGGGCACGTGGGGTGGAGGTCGCTGCCTGCCCAACAGCTGCGCCCTGAACCCCAGCCCCAGGCCAGGGGTGAAGCCTGCAGGAAAGGCTCCGACCCCTATTGTCACCAGGGTGCTGTGTGACGCCATCCTCTAAGCTGTCTTGAACACGTGGGCTCTATCAGTACAGATCGCTGTCCTGAGAGAAACGCGCGCTGACTCTGAGTTCCTCCGTTAGCAAGTGCCTTCCAAGGGAGCTTTGCGGTCATGCTCCCCAAGCCTGGATCTCGTTCCTCGGCATCCTTCCTGTGGATGAGCCGAATGCAGGGCCAGCGGTGTGCAGCTCGCCGGCCCGAAGAGGTTCCGAGTGATGAGGGTGAGCAGGTGACGAGGGTGAGCACCACTGTGGGGAAAGTGCAGGATGTGTTAACACGCACGCAGACTTGGAGGTGGCTTAAGATATTCCCTGGCAGGGTGGCTGCCCAGAAAGTCTCCTCCGTGGCTGTACACGCTAGGGTTCCCTTCGAAGAGGTCTGCGCACCCCACTTCTACCCATCTCCCTGTCCAGTGTCACAGGGAACAGACCCTGATGGTTTCAGAGCTGTCCCTGTCAACAAGTTTTAAGCTCTGCAACGTCTCAAAGGAAACCAAAGACCAAAGTCCCTGGCTGAGAGGGCCTTTGCAGAGGCATCTGGCCGTCCTCGTCCTCAGCGTGGAGACCCCGCGCCTGGCAGTGGAGCCTGCAGTCCTCGCCCACTCGCTCGGTCCCAGCAGCTGCTGTGTCCTCCTCAAACTCAGTCCCCAGCGCAGCCACAGTGGCCCCAGCGCAACCCTGAGGAATGAAATTGTCATACGAATGTCACACACCTGTTCCGCTTTCCGAGCGGGTGCTGTGCAGGACGTCATAGCTCTTGATGATGGTTTAAAGGGAAGCTCGTTGGTCGTCACAAGCACCGTGTCTGGCCCTTTGGAAACAGCAACTGGGAAGACAGACAGGGCTCGGCCTGTGTCTCCGTGGACCCCTGCGCAGGAACGGGGGCCGAGCCTCAGTGTGGAGTAGAGGCGATGCAGTCGGGTTGCAGAGACGCGAGCGGTTGGGGACGTCGGGGAGATGGGCTTCCGTCTGCGTTCCCTTCTGATGTTTTCCCAGCACAGCTCTCCGCCGCAGAGCGCAGACACATGGAGCAGCACGGACCTGAAGACGATTTGTACGTGGATGGCCGCATGGCGTCCCTGACGTCACCTGAGAGACGGGACGTCGTGGGCAAGAGTGTGCGACCCAACTCCCAAGGGGCAGGTCCTGTTTCTGCTGCTTCCCAGACATGTGGCTGGCAACTTTCACCATCTCTCTGTGCCTCTGTCCCCTGTTTGGAAAGTGAGGACAGCAGTAGCATCTCTCTGCGATGGTGCTCGCCATCTGTGGATGCGCAGTGCTGGAACACAGGAAGCACCCAGTGAGCCCGTGTGTCACCGCAGCGCTGGCTGGGAGGTGGCTGCGCAGGAGAAAGCCCGGTGCCAGGTGAGGCCGCTCGTGATCAGCTCCTGAATGTGCCACACCCATGTGTGGGCTGCTCCGCACGGAGCCCAGCCCCAGACTTAGAGCGGTGACGGTGACCTGCGACGCAGGGCAGGCAGGGGGTTTGCTGGTGATAACGATTGATTGAAGTCCCAGGGAGGGTGCTGACTAGTTGCAGTGCTGGTAGAGTTGTCCAGGGAGGGGGAAATGCAGCTTTGAAGCGTGTGGGAGAGAAACCCTTACAAAGGGAAATGCCGTGTAAGCCACGGTACACAATTTACAATGCTAAGGTTTGCACCTCCTTCCCCCTCATACCTGAAGCAGCAGCCACTTTGCTAAGAACTTAGGACGAACTTTCATGAAAATAGAAAGATACGGGACCCAGAAAATGCAGCCGTGATGAGCCTGAGCCTTTGACTGTCTTCCTGCAAAGCAGGTGGCGTGGTTCATGGTCAAGCTGTTTGGAATTAGGACAAAGTCGCCATCTCTGACTCCTCGCCACGCCGAGGGCTCTCTGTCCTAGACTGCTGAGTAATCAAGTTATAAATTAGTGACTCTACCAGAAACGCCCTTGCGGGCGCTGACTGTAAGGAACACCATGCTGTACCTTTACCCATCAAAGCTCAACTCGCTGCCCAAGACAGAGAAATTAGGCGTTCGCATTGTGATCTCCACTTACGAGATCGCCACTGTGACATTCTGATTCTTTCAAGACAAAAAGTGCTCTGGTTAATTTATTGATTAATTTAATAAATCTGATTAATTTATTGATGTTTTCTAATGGAAAAAAATTTCATTTTTTTTTCTGCATGTGCAAATGCAATAGTTCTCAAAGACTTTCACAGAACCGTGTGCATCGGACTCCCCAGGTGCCAGGGCTAAAGCCGTGCAGAAGGAAACTTACTCCTAGTTCACCTGAGCAGGACCTCAGGCACGCAGGAGTTTGGGAACAACAGCGTGTTAGAGAGCCAAGCAAAGTACAACACTCACGAGGCCTGAAGACCCAAAGAGACGGCCTGGCGCGGAAGCCGAAACCAGCGGTGAGTCTCGTCCGTGCTTCCGAGGCAGCTCAGCCCCGTGGCCTGTGACTGTGTCTGTGCGGGGCAGGCCCCAGCCCCATCCCGAGGGTGACAGTCACCTTCCCAATGTTGGCGCCAAGGGCAGCGCATGCCCTGGGCCCTGCCTGCCTGGCATTATTCAGTGGCTTTAGAAACAGAGGACAACGGGATCCCCTCGTGTCTACAAGTCTCCCGAAGGCCGGGCGAGCCGGCACCACCACGGATGACAGCTGCTGTCCTGCTGCACCTGCTGCTGCGCTCTTGGGTCTGGCAAGGCGCCCCCCCAGACGGGGCGGTGGGTAAAGTCTGCTTACACAGAGAACGGCGGCGGGAGGGGCGTCTGTGCTGCGCTCTTGGGTCTGGGCAGGCGCCCCCCCAGACGGGACGGTGGGTAAAGTCTGCTTACACAGAGACACGGCGGCGGGAGGGGCGTCTGTGCTGCGCTCTTGGGTCTGGGCAGGCGCCCCCCAGACGGGGCGGTGGGTAAAGTCCGCTTACACAGAGAACGGCGGCGGGAGGGGCGTCTGTGCTGCGCTCTTGGGTCTGGGAAGGCGCCCCCCCCAGACGGGGCGGTGGGTAAAGTTTGCTTACACAGAGACACGGCGGAGGGAGGGGCGTCTGTGCTGCGCTCTTGGGTCTGGGAAGGCGCCCCCCAGACGGCGCGGTGGGTAAAGTCCGCTTACACAGAGAACGGCGGCGGGAGGGGCGTCTGTGCTGCGCTCTTGGGTCTGGGAAGGCGCCCCCCCCCAGACGGGGCGGTGGGTAAAGTCTCCTTACACAGAGACACGGCGGCGGGAGGGGCGTCTGTGCTGCGCTCTTGGGTCTGGGAAGGCGCCCCCCCCAGACGGGGCGGTGGGTAAAGTCTGCTTACACAGAGACACGGCGGCGGGAGGGGTGTCTGTGCTGCGCTCTTGGGTCTGGGAAGGCGCCCCCCCCAGACGGGGCGGTGGGTAAAGTCTGCTTACACAGAGACACGGCGGAGGGAGGGGCGTCTGTGCTGCGCTCTTGGGTCTGGGAAGGCGCCCCCCAGACGGGGCGGTGGGTAAAGTCCGCTTACACAGAGAACGGCGGCGGGAGGGGCGTCTGTGCTGCGCTCTTGGGTCTGGGAAGGCGCCCCCCCCAGACGGGGCGGTGGGTAAAGTCTCCTTACACAGAGACACGGCGGCGGGAGGGGCGTCTGTGCTGCGCTCTTGGGTCTGGGAAGGCGCCCCCCCCAGACGGGGCGGTGGGTAAAGTCTGCTTACACAGAGACTCGTCGGCGGGAGGGGCGTCTGTGCTGCGCTCTTGGGTCTGGGAAGGCGCCCCCCCCAGACGGGGCGGTGGGTAAAGTCTCCTTACACAGAGACACGGCGGCGGGAGGGGCGTCTGTGCTGCGCTCTTGGGTCTGGGAAGGCGCCCCCCCCAGACGGGGCGGTGGGTAAAGTCCGCTTACACAGAGACACGGCGGCGGGAGGGGCGTCTGTGCTGCGCTCTTGGGTCTGGGAAGGCGCCCCCCCCAGACGGGGCGGTGGGTAAAGTCCGCTTACACAGAGAACGGCGGCGGGAGGGGCGTCTGTGCTGCGCTCTTGGGTCTGGGAAGGCGCCCCCCCCAGACGGGGCGGTGGGTAAAGTCTGCTTACACAGAGACACGGCGGCGGGAGGGGCGTCTGTGCTGCGCTCTTGGGTCTGGGAAGGCGCCCCCCCCAGACGGGGCGGTGGGTAAAGTCTGCTTACACAGAGACTCGTCGGCGGGAGGGGCGTCTGTGCTGCGCTCTTGGGTCTGGGAAGGCGCCCCCCAGACGGGGCGGTGGGTAAAGTCTCCTTACACAGAGACACGGCGGCGGGAGGGGCGTCTGTGCTGCGCTCTTGGGTCTGGGAAGGCGCCCCCCCCAGACGGGGCGGTGGGTAAAGTCCGCTTACACAGAGACACGGCGGCGGGAGGGGCGTCTGTGCTGCGCTCTTGGGTCTGGGAAGGCGCCCCCCCCCAGACGGGGCGGTGGGTAAAGTCTGCTTACACAGAGACACGGCGGCGGGAGGGGCGTCTGTGCTGCGCTCTTGGGTCTGGGAAGGCGCCCCCCCCAGACGGGGCGGTGGGTAAAGTCCGCTTACACAGAGACACGGCGGCGGGAGGGGCGTCTGTGCTGCGCTCTTGGGTCTGGGAAGGCGCCCCCCCCAGACGGGGCGGTGGGTAAAGTCTGCTTACACAGAGACACGGCGGCGGGAGGGGCGTCTGTGCTGCGCTCTTGGGTCTGGCAAGGCGCCCCCCAGACGGGGCGGTGGGTAAAGTCTGCTTACACAGAGACACGGCGGTGGGAGGGGCGTCTGTGCTGAAGACTGCGTCATTCTGAATAATTCGTGGTTAGAAATAGGGAAAACAGGGCCTGACCCTGGACTGCCCGCAAAGCTGCTGTTGGAGAAGCCTTTCTCCTGGCCCTGCTGGGCCTCGCTGATGGATTTCTCCCGCCGCTCCCTGGCATCTCCAGAGAGCTGTGAACGAGAACGTAGACAGGGGAGGGGCTGTCTGATGAACGCCCAGGACGGTGCCTGCTCGCGGAATAAGTGGGATTATGCCCGGGGCATCTCACCATCGGAACACCCAGGTGTAAACGAGACAGCCGGACCCAGGAGGGAGTGTGCGCGCGTGCGTGTGGCTGGGGGAGATCCAAGCTGTTGCTCCCACAAGACACCCAGAAATGCCAGATCAATGCAACACATGCACTTTAAACTGCAGAGATGAGCTGGTGAGAAACAAGGGGAGTCCCCGGGGGACAAAGGCAAGGAAGAAGCGCCAGGGCAGGGGTCCGAGCAGCTGCCCTGGAATGCCACGGAGCCTCTGGGGCACAGACTGACGGCCACCAGGGGGAACCGTGAGCCCAGGCGGGAGCTGAGAACTCCACCATGGGCCCAGCCACAGAGGGGATGGTAACCCCCAATGGAGACCCCTGAAAAAGAACAAATTGTTTGCTGGTAAAGGGAGAAATTGTGGAAACTTTGCAGTCATGGTTTGTTTGGCTGTGCAAAACCTTATCCATAACTTCCCTGAGAATCCGTCTGTACAAGTCTTCCATAAAGACAGTTTTGAACTTTAAATTTGCACCATTTTATGATGCCAAATGCCATAAATGAAAAAAAAGTATAAAAGGCTGGAAATACCACCACGGGGCTCGCAGGAGATAATGGACCTTTCATTTGGAGCCATCCTTCTGGAAACCTGCTTCGGTGTGGACCATGATGGCTCCCACAGGTGTCACCGCCAGGTATTCACCCAGAGGAAGTTATTGGAAATCAGAGCAGACCCAGCGGTTTTCAAATGGGTAGAAATTAAACTGCAGTAACCCCACAGACACACTGATTTCTGGACCTTTTACTGCGGCAATCAGTCTGGGAAGGAGAAACGAGAAAATCATGTCCATCACTTCCACCTGTAACTAAAGCGGTTAGCACGTGGCTGGGACCCAGTCACTCTCAGGTAGGAAGTACTGTTAGGTGACAGGTTACCTTTTTCCTGCCTGAGAAAATGACACTTCTCAGAGATGTGTAAAGACATAAACCATCTCAGGCAGTTCCTTTCCTAATAATTGCTGTCTTCGTCAGAGGTCAGCTGAATGACTTTTAATAGGTTCAGTGTAATAGGAAAAGATGGGGTGAATGGACGGAACTCAAGCTGAGAAACTCAGGAAGGGTGATCCTTGTGGGATCTTTTAACGGTGATTTGCTGATTTGTGCAAGCTAAGCTGGAAAGAAAAGTATTAGGAAAAAACATAAAAGATAAGGTGAGGAAACAAATTTTCTTGCTCTCCCTTTGTGTAGATGTCACTGGAAGCTGTTGGGGGAAGTGTTGCTACTTTCGTTTAAGATGTTGCATGACTTCTAAAAATTCTCAATTATATATCCCTTAGTGTGGGGTTTGATGCAGCCTTACAACCACTCCAACAAGACTAGAAAGCAAGTTTCAACACTGAACACTCTTGTAATGGTTTTCGTACTTCTGCCTCTGTGTGAAGGAGGTTTAAAATGACTTACACTGTTTAATATTTTTAGCATCAAATTCGTATGTGGACAGAGACAAATGCGTACCAAGTCCACGAGGCCAGAGAAAGACCTGTCCACGTGCTAGGAAGGGGAACAGCCCACAGGGCCTCGGTCTGTGCCCCAGCACGCAGTCCTCAGCTCTCCTAAGCAGGAGCCCAGTGTCACCTCGCTGTCACCTGCTGTGTCCTCAACTCTAAAATGAGAGGAGCACAATTTTTCCTGGAATTTTGTAAAGATTAAATGAGATAAGATGTGTGAAGGACCAGCCTCATAGAACTACTTTTAGTTCTGGGCTTTTGCATGGAGAATAACCCTAAAATAATTCGCTTTTCTTCAGTGAAGTCCTACGAATCAGTTGGGGTAGTCACTGTAGAGTGTATTTCTGAGTACAGGGGCATGGAGATGGGAGCCCCCTTGACAGAGCTGCAGAGACTTTCTGGGTTTTGCAGACACAGAACTACGAGTTTCAGAGCGCAGGTGCATCAGTGAGGAGGGGGCGACCTCAGAGGCCCAGTGCTGGCCATGGCTGGCCCTGCACAGAGAAGGCCTGGGCCCATCACAATGCCACCTGCCTGGAGGCCGACAGGTGGGTGTGGAAGAGCTGGACTCGCCCTTCCCCAGGAGGACGCCCTGAGGACCGGGGAGAGCAGGCTGTGCGTGGCCCTCTCGGTCATGGGTGAAGCCGGGGGTCCCAACAGACTCCTCTCCTCTCCTCAGCCTTGCGTGTCACAAAGCTAGCTCTGGGGTTTCCTCTCGTGGTACCGAAACCATTTGCTTTCCCCTCTATTTCTCCTCCTTCAGACCGCGTGAGCCCTGTGGATCTGTCCTCAGGGTTACGGACTTCTCTGCAACCTCCACTCTACTGGCGAACCTGGTCAGGGGCTTCTGTTTTCATTTTTTTAATTGTCCAAGTTATATTTTTCAGGCCTAAAATTTACATTTGGTTCATTTATTATTATGATGAAGCACACTCAGAATAAAATTTATCTAGTTCCTTAAGGTATGAAATGTGGTTATAATTTGAGATATTTTGTTCCTATGCAGTTTATTTTCACTTTTGATTGTAATAAAAGCGTATGGCCTAAAGTTTATCATCAGAACCATTTCTAATTACACAGCTCAGCAATTTTAAGTGCATTCGCCTTGGTGAACAACCAGTCTACAAAACTTTCCGTCTTACAAAACTGAAGTCATAGCCAGGAAGCAACTCTCCAGTTCTTCCTTCCCATAGCTGCTGGCAATCAACATTCCACTTTCGGTTTCTGGGAATTTGACTCCCAGTTCCTTGAGCATGCAGCACTGTCTGTGTACCTGGCTTATTGCCCTCGGCATGATGGCAGCAGTGTTCACCCTGGCTGTCGCGTGTGCCAGAAACTTCTCCTTTCTGAGCCTGAACCACGTCCTGTTGGGTACACACTCCATCCATCCTGGCTTCGCGCATGGATACCCGAGTGCATCCGCCCCCAGAAGGAGCGATGCTGGTGTGAACGTGGAGTGTGCAGAAGTTTCTTCCCGAGCCCGTTTTGAATTATTCTGAGTATATGCCCAGAAGCGGACTTGCTGGACCCTATGATGATCGTATCTGATTTTTTTGAGGGACCTCCATCCTATTTTCCATGACTGGGCCATGTTACATTCCCAGCAGTTGTGCAGTAAAGTTCCTCTTTCTCCAGATCCCAGCTGTGGTGGTAGAGTGTCAACTTGATTGCCTTTGAGATTGGCCCTGGGGACAGATGGAACACAATTCTGGGTGTGTCTGGGTGTGTCTGGGTGGGTCATGGAGACCTTAGGGTCTGTATTTGGTCCTTCTGCCCATTTCTCTCTGGCACTGTTCCTCTGCTCTGCTTCCCGGCCACCATGAACTAAGCAGCATTGCTCTCCCATGCCCTTCCACCATGATGTTTCAGCTTCGGAGCCTGCAAAGTAGGGACTGAATTCTCCAAAACCGTGAGCCAAATTAAGCCTCTCTTCCCTTCAGTTGTGGGTGTTGGGTATTGTGTCCAGAAGCAGTAAAATGACCAGTGGAGCAGAGAACATTTGTTACGTTCTGTTTTGTTGTTGCCGTGTTTTGATGGTAGCCATCACAGGGAATGCGATGTTGTAACCCATTCTGGTTTTGATTTGCATTTCTTCAGCAATTTGTGATATTGAACATCTTTTCCTGTGCTTTGTGTATCCTCTTTGGAGAAATGTCTACTCAAATCCTCTGCATATTTTTTAATCAGGTTATTTGGATATTTGGTTGTTGAGCATAGGAGTTCTTTATATATTTGAATATTAATCCTTTGTCAAAAGCATGAATGACAGAACTTTCTCCTGATTGTAGGCTGCACTTTCATTGTGTTATTTCCTTTATGACACTGAAGTTCTAAATTTTGATCTAGTACAATTTGTTTACTTTTACTTTTGTTTCCTATCCTTTTGGTGTTATATCCAAGAAATCACTGCCAAATTCACTGTTGGGAAGCATTTCCCCTTTGTTTACTTCTGAGAGTTGCATAGTTTTAGGTCTTACATTTGGTTGAGGTCTTTGATCCACCTTGTCTATGTGGTAATGCAGAGCCCAGTTTCATTCTTTTGCTGATATCTAGATTTTCCACACCATTTGTTGGAAGACTATTTTTCTCATTGGAAGGCTTTGGTACCCTTTGTGGAAAACCATTTGTCTTGTTCCATTTGCACACATAATCTGTTTTTATACTAGCATCACACTGTCTTGACTGCAGCTTTGTAGGAAGTTTTGGAATCGGGAAGTGTGACACTTTTACCTTTTATTATTTTTTTTTAATTTCAAGATACTTTTGGCTATTTAGGGGCCCCTGAAATTCCATAGGAGAAATTTTTCCATTTCTGCAAAAATGCTGTTGAGATTTTGTTGGGAATGGCTGGTTCCTCTTACTCTACCCAGCATTTACAAGCTGGAATTCCTGTGGCTCATTCCTGGGAATTCTTACATTCATTTTCATCTTTGACCTTACTTCTTCCCAGGATCAAAGGTCTGCCCATATGTGCCAGCCATTTCCCCATGTCTGCCTTCTCTCAGACCCTCCTCTGAGCCCAGGATGCTCCAGCAAACCCCATCAGACCTTGCCTGTCTTGCAGGCCTTGCTTGGTCTCTCGAGCTCCTGACTCCCCTCTGTGACTTGTCTGTCTCCCAGCAGTCCACTGACAGTGAAATGCATCACCATCTTCCACGTTTCTCAAACCCCAATCTAGATAAACCTGCCTTTCTTTTATTTCCCGGGTCTGCTACATACATGAGTTCTACTAACTGTACCTCTAAGATACTTCTTAATTAAACCTGAGAACTCCCTGCATGGCCACGGCCTCCACTCCAATCTAAGCCCTCATCAATCTAAGCCCTTTTGCCAGTGAAATACGATTCTGCCCCAGTGAGTTTTCTTGCCTCCACTCCATGGCCTCCCTGCCCGAGGCAGCCAGAGGGCATGGCCGTAAAACCTGAGTCTAATGGGGAGGCTTCTACCCTCCCTTTCATCACGGAACATGTGTGACGGTGGTGGCCACGGAAGACCTGATATGCAGGGTTGCGTCTGATTTCTCCACCCGTATTGCGGAGAATCCAAAGCGCTGGTGTCTGAAGGGAACAATCGCAGATACTCGACTCTCCCCTGACAGCGATTCTTCAGCTCCGCGCGCAGGACGTACACAGGATGCTTCTCAGTATAAGGGAGCGAAGCAGCTCTGAGCATAAAGCAAATGAAGAGAGACCCCTCTGCGTCAGAGATGCTCCTAAATCAATTTAGTGAAAACACATCTGCATCTCAAAAGATCTCGGACCCTGTGGCGCTCACAACTCCTTCCCGATTCGCTCCACGAAGGAGGGAGGTCCGGTGCTCGCCTTTGCGGTTCTTGCCTTCCAGACCTGTCTGTGGTTCCGAGAGAGGCTCCGGAGAGCGATGACAGGACACTCCGGGCAGAGTGGACCCTGATCCGTGGCCAGGGCTGTGTGCACCCACCACCACGTCATCAAATACATGACCCAGAAGGGACTTTCTTCAGAGGTGAGGCCCTTCCCTGTGGCAGCCACAGAGCTGCCTCCCGTGGAGGACTCGTGCTGCACTTGCAGACTGTGGTTTCCTAAGCCTGTGCTGAGAACCTGAGGGCGACATGGAATTGATGCAGAGGCCGCCTTCCACGCATTTGTGTGTTAAGGGAGCTCACAGAACCCGTCCTGTCACACACAGGGATTTGTGGTGACTCTAGCTGCTCCCCGCCAGGGCCCGGGCACAGGAAGTTAGGCCACCTGGAAATACAGGGTGGAGCTTAACATCCCAGTCACACGGAAGTGGAGGGTGACACCAGCATGGACAGGTTTCCGTGGTGACGACAGTGCTGTGTATGCGTCCACGTGCTGGGTGCCATCCACATGCTACCGAGGACTTTGCTGTCCTCGTGTCCCCTTCCCTTGGTTTCATCTTTGGTGAAGCAGAAGTAAACAGAAAATACAAGGCGACAATGGTGGTCTTCATGGTTTTCATGTTATATAAATATACTTAATCTGTCACCTTACATTAATTTACCGAGTAATTGGTGTTTTTACTTAGTTGTATTGTGAGGTGTGAGTCCATATGTGTACATGTGTGTATATAAACTTTTCCAACTGATGTTTTTTAATGCTATCCTTAGATCAGGGAAGATTAGAGTGAGATCTATAACATAAAATATTTATGAATTAGATGAAAAAGACACTCGAGATAAAGGACTTCTGAGACTCTTCTCTACGGTTCTTTGGCACACTGACACAAGTACAGACTGGTTGAATTTAGGAAAAAGAACCCATTAATATTCACATAATCTTTGGAGGGTTGATGATGCTTTCCCCTGTGTTATCTTTCTACGTTTGATCTCAGCAGTGCCATCTGTGTGGATTGCAGGCACTAAAGGCTCTCTACCCAAGCTGTGTAATCCTTCGTAACTTACGGAAATTAAACCCTGTGCCATCTGGAGTGGGAGCGTGTGGAGATGCTGGTGTGCGTGGTGCAGCATCTTCTGATGCTACCACAATGCCGTGTGTCCCAGCGGCGGCAGAACGCAGAGGGCCCACACAGCAGCCTTGTGCAGCCACGGAGGGGAGACTGAGGACCGGCCAGCCGCAGCCAGCCTGGAAGCAGTCCCCTTGTGCACGTTACTTCACCTCGTTCTCCTTCTGCACACCTGGAAGGTGGGGGTGTGGACGGGTGCCTGCTAGGTGTCTTTGGTCACAGAGAGCGGGAATCTGAATGCCCACCTGCCCGACCCCAGGGCCAGGCTGTGTCCCCACCCCATGGTTCTGGGATTGTGTCCTGGCAGTGGGCAGCACCCTGGCCACAAGGGCAGCCATGGGGACACCTGCCCCATGTCCTCAGTGACCGTCACCTGCCACTTTTGGTTATCCTTTCTGTTGCCACAGCTTGGGCGTTAATGTCACCTGCACTTCTGGAATGTTTCATCCAGGAGTCTGAATTCCTGACCCCACCCAGTCATCTCCCAAAGTCCCAACTCCAGACACCAGCACCTGGGAGATGACCGTGTTGGCACCTGAGTTTTGAGGGAGGAACACCTTCAGTCCACTACAGGCCTTACCCTGCCCTCTCCTTCGTCGATTATAAAGCGTCTTATATCACTGTGCAAAATTTTCTTCATACATTTCATCCTCCCTAAGTTTTCAAGCTACATTTGGTTGGAAACTGGTCTCAATGTTTATATGTAGCTGCAGCACCTAGAACAGCACCCACGTGCCTCGTAGAAGTTTGCTAAATGTTAAAAATTGTTAAACGGTGAAATGACAGTGCTGCGCCATTTTTCCCTAGTGAAAGTTCACACAGTGAGCTCGACTCTTTGGCTGAGCAAGGTTGGCCTGTGAGGACTCGGGAGCGTTGCTGAGTTGGCCCCAGTGGGTAAAGCTGAGGCTCCTCAATCTGAAGCATTTGCTGAAAGCAGCGAGTATGATTTCATCTCATTTCAATGTCACTATCACTAGTGATATTTTCCTTGTACTCCGTGGCCATGATGAGGAAATCTACAGAGTCTGGGCTGGGGGCAGAGGTACAAGGCAGGACCGGCCATTCCTCCAGCTCTCTGAGTCTCTGGCCAGCAGGCAGGGTGTGAAGAAGCCACACGGAAGTCACTCTTGGTGTCCCTGTGGTCAGTGGAAGGTCATCCAGTCCTCACCAAATGTTCTGAGTCCTGATAGCTCTCTGGGGGGCTTGTTCACACACACACACACACACACACACACACACGCACGCACAGCCTGCGCTCACTGATTTCCTGGTCATGGCTCTACATTCGGGAAGACACACAATACCCACACCTGTGGAAACCCCTTCCCCCCATGTCCCTCTGAAAGCAGGCATTGCTGGCGCTTTCTCCCTGGGATGTTGTCCACGCATTCTCTTCTGACAGGCCCAGAAGAGAAGACACGCGTCATGCCTTCTGTCTTAGTTACTTTTCTCTTGTTGCTGGGACAAAATACCTGATGCCCAAAATTAAGGAAGGAAAGGTTTATTTAGCTCACAGTTTGTGGAGGTTTCAGTCCATAATCAGCTGGCTCCAAAGCAGGGTGGCATGGCAGAGGGGCAACAGTCCATGGTGGCAGAAGACAGCAAAAACAACAAGAGGAAAAAGGGGAGGAGCCAGCCTCTTTTCTTCCATCATATTGTAAGCAGGCTGCCCACCCTAGGGTGCGAGTAGCACTCACACCATCTCCCTGCCCTCCTCTTGCACAGGCTCAAGATGTTTACAAAGTGAGGACCCTGGCCCCCTGCTGAGTCAAGCTGGAAATGCTGTAACTCTGTTTCCTAAGGTGAGGGCATGAAAGTAAGAGGTCCAGTTTTAACAAGCTGTCTTGGAAAAGCCTGCCCTCCATGACCGCATGAAGCTTTGGGGGACATCTAGACTCAGACCATAACACCCTCTTAATGACATTCTTCTTCCCCGGCAGGTTAGTGTAGCTCTCTCCTCCAGAGGAGCGGCTAGCTGGGAGAGGGCAAATGTCAATAGCAGAATCGTTGAATGATTCAAAAGATTCAAAGTATTTCTTTCATAAGAAATACCGTGCAGTTAAAGACTTAAGAACCTCAGGAAGATAAGATCATGTACATTTGCAGTCTGGGGCGGGGACATGGTAGGTATCCAATTTTACTTTAGAATCCTCTGGGTGGGTTGAAGCCACAACACTTGAATCAAATGAATCTCTCTCAAAACGTGGCTTCTTAGTCTCTGCAGGGATGAATGTGTAAATAAGGATCAAACTGTATAACAAATATTGGGAAATACAAAGAAAATCTTCAAATGAGAAGGGGAACAAGGGAAGGGGGAGGGAGAAAGGAAGGAAGGGACAAAAAAAAGGAATAGAACGACAAAAATAGAAACAAAGCTTTTGTAAATAAGGAGGGGAAGAGGAGTTGAAGGGAGGACAGGGGAACGAGAAAAAACAAGCAAGATATATCATGTACAGGTACAAATTTCCTATGATGAATATGATTTATGTATATCTAAAATGTACCAATAAAAAAAAAAAAAGAAATGGAAACAAGAAGCTAAAGCTGCGAGTCAAGACCCTTGCCGAGCCCCGGGGGACTCTCCCGGCCCAGGCCTTCCCTGCCGGGGCAGCAGGGCTGACAGAGCCCGGTCAGATGTGAGGTCCGAGTGGCTTCCCCAATGCTATCAGGAGACATGGGGACCGACCCAACTCAGAGGACATTTTGAAGCAGATGCAAAAGCTATCTTTCGGTTGTGAGTTTAAAAATTCATGGGTTCCTGAATTTGTACCATTTTGTGATTTTGAGATCAAATGATTCATTATGAAATGTGATTTAGAATATCATCTTGTTGCAGAAGGAAAACTGAACCAGGAAAAAGACACATTGCACTTGGAAGCCAACAGCTTTACTACACTGGTGGGCTGGCAGAAACCAGGTCCAGATCACCAGCCCTGGCTTAGGGTAAAGCAGAAACATATATGTTTTGCAACAGGAAGTACAGAGGCTTATAGCAAATCAGTTTATTATTGGTTACATAGGCTAGGTCATGTGTTGCCAGGCAGATTAGTTCTGGGCAGGTTTAGTCAGAGGGCTTGTTTATCATAAGGCGGGACAGTCCAGGGAGGGAGTTGGGGCCGAGGAGGTGGGTGAAATCATACATGTCCTTCACTAGGCTAGTCCATCTCAGGTAGACGTCCTTGGAACAGGCTAATAAAACAGGATATGTTTATGAGCTCGGGAGCGCAGGCAGCGCAGCTGGGTGTGGTCAGATGGAGCCAGGTCAGTCCGTCTCTGGTTGCAGCTGGCGTGGTCGGTCAAGGCTGACTGAGTCTAATGGTGCAACTCTGTGGTGAGCTGGGTGAGCATGTCTTGTCCTGGATGGTGTCAGACTTAGTTTTTAAAATTTCTGCCACAATCTGTTTGGTCAAAATATTCCACACCTGCTGCTGTACTTTTTTAAATGAATCTTTTCTTTCATACCCTCCTTCTGAGTGTTCCCCCACCTCCATTCTCCAGGAATCCCCCAGAGAAGCGTCCCTTCCTGAAAAGTTCTTTCTTCTTTCCACGTGCACTTCCTATGTGACTTACTTGCCCACCGGATCAATATTACCTAAGGGGATGTATTTATAATCTTTTTGGTTGATCATAGCTTTAACCCATGTTGCACCCACTGATTGTGCTCTACGAAACTTCCCCTGAAAAGTAGGGTCCCTGGCAACCCACTTTTGGGGCCCCTCCTGCCTCTCAGGAGCTGTATCTCTCCCCATCAATAAATTTTTCCTACCCTTAACCCCCATTGTTCCTAGAATTTATTCTTTGATTTTGGGGAACATGAACTCGGCATATGGGACATCTGGCAGGTTGGGAGTTACAATACTCCCCTATATCACTTGGAGGTCCTGTGTCATTTCCTACATCAGTGTGAAGACCGAGGCCTGTGGCAGTGTGCCGGAAGCGGGTGCGTGCCCTCTGAGACCGTGCAGACACGGAGGACCTGCTTTCCTGCAGCGCTGCTTCCCTTTCCACTTCCTCCTCGATGTGAGGAACTCCAGATCGCCATCGGGGCACACACCTGGGAGTGAGGCGCACCTGGCCAGCGAGCAAGAGCCTTTTCCTTGCAGCGGTGCGTGAGCGCGGGCTGCATCCGGCGGAGCTGACAACATGCAGGTCTGGCCGGACCGCCGGGGAAGGAGAGAGCGAAGCCCAGCCGTGGTCTCCCGGCCGGGTGTGTGCCGCTGGGCCCAGCACAATCAATCCCGCTCATACTACACCAATCACTCAAAGTATTTGTAATTATTAAAGGAGAAATTGTACGGAAACTGACACAGCAGCTCTTAATTTGCTGCAGATTTTGTGACTGGAATCAGAAGGTATCAAATCTCTCTCCTCTCCAGACTCGGCCGCGGCCCCTTCTGGGTTCTTCCAGGTGTGGGACGGGACGGGAGGGTGCCTTCTTCCCCGCAGCCTGGTGTCCTCTGCCCCTCCCGCTCCTCCCTGGACACGGCGAGGGGACCCTCACAGTGCGGCAGCCTCTGTCCCTGTGGCCCCCATGGCAACTCCCACTGCCCATCCCGTGTGTGTCCTTGACCCCTGACCTTGACCCCACTGCGGCGCTGGCCCGACTGCTCCTGGCCCATGGGCCTTCGTGTCTGTGGGGCTCAGCTCTGGGGACTTCCCCGAGACCTCTCCTTGGCACCCAGTGATGCTCCCTGGAACTCTCTGCCATGTGCCGGGTGTCGTGGCGTCCATAGTGCTGATCACTGCCAGGAATTACTGCATTTATTTATTTTATTTCCTCCAGCATCGCTCACTAGGAGGCCTGTGTTGTTGATTTTGCTTAATCAGCATCACGTCACCGCCTGTTCATTTACCCAGCCACGGCTGGCAGTGACTTTCCCACTGTCCTCCTGGCACTGCCCCAGCCAAACCCTCAGGAGTTTCCACAGCTGCAGAGGCTTCTGGCCTAAAATCCAAATGCATCCGTACCCTACCAAAGCTTCACTTTCCCTGCTGAGAGAGGGTCCCGCCAGCATGGTCCCCCCTGGCCCCACGGAGCTGCTCTCCACCAGAGTGACCACACCACAGTGTTTGTCTCCGGCTCTGCTCCTCAGCCCAGAATTCTCCTGGACGGGCCTCCTGCTCCTCCAAATCCACCCAATCCCATTCTTCCTTTGGACCCCTGAACACTTGCTCTTCTAGGAAGATCCCCTAGGCCCTCCCTGCCCTTTGCCCTGGGATGCCTGCTGCAGGTCTCCTGTTTCCTGCGAGGCCTTGGGCTCAAGGGCTCTCTGAGCACCACCCCTGGTCCTCCTCCTGGGACAGGCAGGCTGAGTGGTCATTGACCGCATCCCCTCTTCCTGGTTACTGACCAAGGGACCTTAACCCTACACAGATTGCAATGCAGTGTATTTATTTCTAAAATACATACATAAATAAATAATAAAAAGAAAAAAGAAAGAAGGCAAGAAAAGCTTAACCTAAAAAAACTAAGAAAAAACTTAAGGTTAATCATCACAATTACAAATTATTCAAATATTTACCAAAATTTCACACACATTTCAATTCACCAGCACCCCGAGAAGGCGGGTAACATACGTCCACTTCGCATCGAGTGCACAGAGGTTTTAAGCAGTTCTTCGTTCTGATGTTCACAAAGCAAGGACGTGGCCATGTGATGCTCTCTGGCTCTGGTCTCCCGCTTTGAACCACTATCACCAGACGTCTAGCATATTCCAGATGATAGATTATTTTAAGAGCTTCTTTATTATTACTAATAAATTAATTCCTCATTTAATTAAACTCGTGGATTTCTACCCTGGACAAGACACTGTGCTCAGAGACAGGAAATGAGTGAATGCAAAAGACAGAGTCTCTGTGGTCGCCCAGAAGTGCAGGGGGATGGCTCACAGTGGAGAATGTGCTGGGGACCCCACGAAGCTGCCAGATGCCAGAAGCACATGGAGAGGCCACAGCGCCCTCTGCGGGGCAGGGTCAGGAAGTGCGTAAGAGGAAATTCCCACTGGACCTGAAACTCACTCAAACAGGAAAAGAGAAGTAGCGATGCAGTGACAGCTGAGGCAGATACAGAAACCGGTAGATGGCAGAAGACAGATACAGGACAAAGGTAGTTCAGAAAACAAAAGAGCTACAGGATAAGATGTATGTGGATCTGTACTTGCATATTGGGGAGATGCATAAATCATCACTGGAGGGGTAGATGGGAGGTGAAATCATGCAGCGCCTGGCGGAATAAACACAGGATCACGGAGGATGAGTGACTGGACACGGTGAGGGATGGACAGAAGGACAGATGGGTGGATGGATGGATGGATGGACGGATGGACAGATGGGTGGATGGATGGATGGATGGGTGGACGGATGGACAGATGGGTGGATGGATGGATGGATGGACGGATGGACAGATGGGTGGATGGACGGATGGATGGACAGATGGACAGATGGGTGGATGGATGGATGGACGGATGGACAGATGGGTGGATGAATGGATGGACGGATGGACAGATGGGTGGATGGAGAGATGGACAGATGGGTGGATGTATGGATGGACGGATGGACAGATGGGTGGATGAATGGATGGACGGATGGACAGATGGGTGGATGGACGGATGGACAGATAGGTGGATGTATGGATGGACGGATGGACAGATGGGTGGATGGAGAGATGGATGGATGGACAGATGGGTGGATGGATGGATGGATGGACGGATGGACAGATGGGTGGATGGATGGATGGAGAGATGGACAGATGGGCGGATGTATGGATGGACGAATGGACAGATGGGTGGATGAATGGATGGACGGATGGACAGATGGGTGGATGGACGGATGGACAGATGGGTGGATGTATGGATGGACGGATGGACAGATGGGTGGATGGAGAGATGGGAAATTGGGTAGGTAAATAGATGCCACAGTCGGTAGATGAATGAATGAATATTTTAATGACACCTTAATCTGTTCATTACGGGTGTGTTTGTGGGGGTGTTCGACCTTGTGCTAGAGATCAGTGCATGGGGGTGTTCTATCTGCAGCCTAAGTCAAGTCCTTCAGTCTCCCTGAGGATCAGGTTCTTGAATTTTTTAGAAAGGGAAAATGACCACCTGCTTATCTCACATGTAGTTGTGAAAAATAAGTGGAAAAAATACAGAGAAATGCTTTGAAAAATGAAATGCTTCTCAAAAATGAGGGATGTGCCAACTGCGATGAGTATGGTGCATCGCCACACAGCTATCTCGGTCACTCATCCAATCCCTTTCTCTAGGGGGATTCTGGGGAGGCTGAGGGCTCAGTGAGCACAGCCCTGGGGCCCTGGGCCAGGAGTGATTAAGAAGGCGCCCTTCCCACAAGACCTGAGCCTGTTCAGCCAGGTCTCAGGGATCCCTTTTTAAAATTTTTATTTTTATTAGTACACCTCTGCAGTACATACTGACTACACTCATTGTGGAGTCCCAGGGGTCTCCAAGAACAGGCTGGAATATGCTAGAATCCAGTTTTGGTTGTCAGGATTGTCCACCAGTGGATACTGAGGACTGCTCTCTCTCTGCACCGTCCTGTGGACGGGGATCGGGCCCCGGGTGCTGGTCGGTTCAGCACTGCTACCTGACCAGCTGTCTGCAGGGATGCTGCCACCTCCACCTCCTCAGCCTGCCAGCACCTGGGAAGGGTAGCCGTAACCCACCATCCACCTCTCTGGCCACCTTGGCTCAGGCTGGCTCCTGTCTGTGGACGAGGGTGGTCCCCAGTGGGTGGCATGTAAAACACGCACATTTAGCAGAAGATAGCTCGGTGTGGGGAAAGTGGGTCTTCTTCCCGGGGAATGCAAAGAGCATGCCAACCCCGCAGTCATAAAGGAAAGGATGAGCGGGGCTATGCATAGGGTCCCGGGATCTTGTACATCACTTTGCAAGTCAAGGCATCCTCCACTTTCTGCACCTGTGCTGCTCTGGCACCCCAGTATACACAGGACCAAACAGGCTTCATCAGGCAGACATGTGCTCACTAGTTGTGATTTGTCAACCTGACCTGACTAGGAACCAGAGCCATGTAGCAGAGTAGCTCGCTCTGGTGTGTCTGCGGATGACCGACATAGGCCACCATCTGTGGGGGAAGATCCGCCCTGGATGTGAGTGCACCAACCAATAGGCTTGCAGCCTGGATGGAATAAAAAGGGAAAGAAGAAGGAAGTGCTTCTATTTGGGTTCTTTGAAGGAGCTCTGGTCTTCACGGTTGCCTTTAGACATCTGTCTCCGGTTCCTTTGTGCTTCCAGTGCAGACTCTTCAGCTTTCTGTCAGGGACTCACACCCGGCTCTGCAGAGGGCTCCAGGCCTTTGACCTTGGACTGTATCACCCAACTCCCCAGCATGCAGAGGCCCATTCTTCTATCCCTGATTCCACGGTGGCCATTGTAAGCCTACCTCGTAAAACATATATATAATCATATATACATGGTATATTAAATCTGTTACCCAAGTGAATCCTAATGGATACAGATTTTGGTCCCAGAGAAGCAGGGTTGTTGCTATGACACTACCTGTTCACATGGTTCAGAAATCTGTGGCACTGGACGAGTTTGGAAAGGTTCGGAGGTACTGGCTGGAGGAGCTTGATGGGAGATTCTGGTCAGAGCTCAGAAGACCAGCGAGTTCAGGAAAAGGCAGATTCGGACCTGGGCTTTTCAGCAATGCTGGAACTGTTAGGACTTTGATGACTCTTAGAGCTGTATGAAATGTGTTTTCATAAACAGATGCGTAGAATCTTTTGAAGGCCAGGGTGGAAGGCTATGGTTCGTATCCAAATGTCATGAGCTCACGGATGGGGCTGGTGGGAAGTGATTGGCTTAAGGCGGTGCTGCAGATGGCTTGGGGCTGGGAGCCAGGGTCTGGCTGGACGAAGCGGGTCACAGGGGCGTGGCCTGGAAGGGCGCATCTCCCTGCACTCTTTGCTTCCTGGCTGCCATGATCTGAGCAGCTTTCCTCTGTCCAGGCCTTTCCGCCCTGTTGCTCCTGTGCTTAAGCCTGGTGGACGGTGACTGAAACTTCTGAAACATAAGCCACAACAAAACCCTCCTCTCAGCTGGTTGATTGCTGAGTACCAGCAATGAGAAAACACTAAGGCGAGGCGTGTGCTGCCCCTGAGGCCGTGGTGTCCAGCATGACCTCGCATCTCCCAGGGAGGGAAGGTGGCTGGCAACCCAGTGCCACCAGCTTCTGGAGTTGGGTTTTCTCGACCTCGTCATGTTTTGTGTGGCCTTGAGCAAGCTGGACCAGCAGAGGAGAGAAGCCCTTACTCAGTGCTCTGTTTCAGCTGAAGGACTGGAGGACTGTGGACCTACCCATGGCCTGGTCACCTGGTCATCACGGCCCAGAGACTCAGCTGCAGGCCCAGCTGCTGTCTCCTGAACATAGCACAAGATGCCTGTGGTGAGTAGCAGCTGTAAGTTCCCCCGTGTTAATCAGAGCATCGGGTTCAAGACTTGCCAGTCACGCTGCGCCTTACTTTGCTAGTTCGCCAGAATAGTGTATTCATCCATTCCTCTGCTGGGTTCTGCAAACAGACTGTAAATTTAGGCTGGCCGCATCCGAGCCCATTTACGGCTGATCAACGGCCTGCGTCTATGTCGGTGCCAGGAATTGGCTTTCCCACCCGTAGAGGTTTGAAATACACAGCTGTAAATGCTGCGGCGTCTGTGCCTGCTGGTGGACGTGGAGCAGCCCAGCCTGGGTCTGGCGCTCACGGCTGCGCGGGGCCAGCACGAGCCCCCCTCAGTCCTCCCACTCTGCACCCACGGGAGAAGCCTCCTCTGCCTGTGGATAAGTCCTGTTTAACAAGTAAAGGTGAATTGTGAAGGAGCTGAAGATATGCTTAATTCCACCCCATTATTTATGCGTGGAAATTAATTTTCCTCACAAATTCATGTTCTTGTGTATCTAACCTTATAGGCATATCTATATATGGCATATATATATATATATAAATATATATATATATATATATATATAGGCATATCTATATCTAACAGACGACCCACACTTAAACATCAAAACACAGAGCAGCAGCCAAAATTATTGAGAATAGTGCTGTTTTCTACAGGATGGTAAGCCGTTGGTTCTGGGCCACCATCTTATATTCTGATGTATGCTGAATTGTTCATGTCCTATAGCTTAGGTTTTCTATCTGATAGAATTTCACATTGCCCTGGTAATGGTGCTAACATGAATTCTGGTACAGCTTTATGTGGGAAAGCCAAAGTGCAACCAAAACGGTGCAGCCATATGGTTCTCAGTATGATCTGAACTAACGAGGAACCTGGAAGTCGCCGTGACTCTGTGGTGCGATAGAACTTTATAGGCTTTAGTTGCGACAGCGTCATGCGTCAGTTTTAGTGAAGTGGCCCTGGGCAGGCAAGGCCTCTTGCTCTTTCTGGAAAATAAGGAGTGAGAAGCCTCAAGGTGAGCAGCATCAAGGAGCCTGTGGAGTGCCCCCGAATCACACGTGCTGTGTTTTCCCCCTGGAGTTCAGAGTTCATCATTACCAGAAGCTTAGCAGGTGTTTGTCAACAAACTCCATCTCTCTCTTTTTCTCTCCTGCCTTCCTTCTCACCCACTTCTCCTTCTTTTCTTAACTTTCTTGTTTTAATACTTGTATGTGTCATAAGGGAGATCATTGCTTCATAGCACTTACATTAGGAAATGACAACTAAAAGTAAAGGTGTAAGAAAAGCATTTTTTCACCTCTGGGAAAATTTGACATCAATTAACTCACTGTTCCCCCACAACCTGAGAAATGCAGGTTCACCCAGACCCTGGTGACGCTGACCCCTGAGAGGTGTCTTGCCTTGGACGATGGCTGATCGTTGCTCCAGGCCCCCTGCTCTTGGGGCTTCTTGAAACAGAGCATGTCTCTTGCAGGGACCCTGAAGTTCATGCCTACAGAGTTGTTGAAAAAGCTCTGGGTTAAGTGGGTTAAGAAACAAACAACCCACATTTAAACATCAAAACACAGAGCAGCAGCACAAAATTATAAATATGAGCTTCCTAAACGGGACATCCTGCATGGGGCCCATGGGAGCCACCACACGGAGAACCAGAGAATGCAAATCCCAGGCAGCTGAGAACACCGTGGTGCGATGGGCCTTACTGGGAGCAGGGGTTCTCATCCGTGTCCCTCAGAGGAGACAGGTGCCAAACGTAGCTTGTGAGGTCTCAGGAGCCCCCTGGCTAAGCCACGACTCCCCCGTCTGGTACTGCGGGTGCTCTAAATACCTGGATGTTTGCTTCTATTACAATGATGGTACGCAGGGCTGTTGGTCTGTCCTTCCTACATAATGTGACCTTTGGGGACCTTCTTCCACGCACATTTCACTCCTTTGTCTACATCTTGTGCTCATGTAAATGGCCCTTAATGAATGAGCTCATTTTATTATGCTGCAAGATACGCAAAGCCAATTCTTCGACATATCCTACTATTTTATGAGTAAAGGCAGCTGCTGAAGCATGAAAAAGGAAGATTTATGTAGGATTTGTTGAAAAAGATGCCACTTGAGGTTCTTTATCATGTTACGAGTAGAATTTTTCTTAACAAATCAAGATGGGCAACGGGGAACCTTTGAGAAAGAGATGCTCCACGCCTGTGGGTGGGAGAGGCAGGGGTTTCCAGGAGTGACCTTGAGTTCCTACCATCTGGCCTCTCCAAAAACATCCCCAGAAATCCTCACCAACATCTTAGTTTGCTTTCTGAGAAAGTCAAGTTGTAATTTCAAATGGTTTAAGACATGACCTTCAGTGAAGACAAGGGACTGGGTGTGAAATCACCAGTTCCCCCAGAAAAGACAATCGCGAGATGTTGCAGGATGACATTCTGGGCTCAGCGAGCTGTGTGAATCTCCCATTCCTTTTCTGACTCCCTGGTCTCAGAAAGGCTTGGGTGTGTAGATGCGGAGAACTGTTGCAGAATCAAGCTGCGCTAAGTTTCGTCTGTGGCATCTGCCTCGGGGTTGTCATCAGGCATTCAGTGGATTTTAACCGTCTGCTCGAGATAATTCTTCCAGAGCGTCTCGGAGTGCCTTGGGCTACGTGAATGGTGCTGCAACAGCCGCAGAGGCTGCTCTTGAGTTCCCTGGATTTCGGACTAGTTTATGATTTCCTCACTTGTCACCTATCTTGGTGAAGCACGTGTATTCCAAGTGTCACGGAGGCGCCTGGTGTTCTGAGCTGACCTCTTTGGAGCCGGCTTGACATTCACACCTTCCCGCACTGGCTGGGCAGCAGGCGGCGTCTCCAGCTCTGCAGCGCCCTGCCCTTGCTCCCAGCTGCCCAGCACAGGACCTGACTGCCTGGGACAGCCTGGCTTCCCCAGGAACAAGGAGCAAGGCAAAATGGGTGAATGACAGCGTTAGTGACTGCAGAATGGTGGTGCATTTATAGGTTCTTCCAATGAGGCATTTAAAATATGCTTTACAAGAAAGATCATTTTTGGATGCAATTTCCAGGCTTTCTGGCTGTGCCCGCACTGGCTGCAGAGTGTTACTGAGGCAGACTGCTATCCCCTGCGCTTCACGGGCTTCAGTTGTATAGGGCCTTCTTACCAAAGGCTATTATGCTCCTAAAACCCTGCAGAAAAGGAGGGGAAAGGGAATAGGAACCCTTGAATTTCCACATCAACATGCTGTCTGTAATTTGTGAAGGCAGCTACGATTCCCAATTTTTGTCATTGCTGTTACCTCTGCTGATGCACCCGTGTCTCCCAAGGAACAATCTGTTATTATTTATACTCAGCACCATTTCCGACTTTGTGAATGGAGAATATTCTGGCAAAGGTAAACTAGTTGTTTGACAAAACAATTAAAATCACACGTGCACATCTCAGTGCACTTATCAACCCCTTTGGAATACCAATTCTTGTCTCAGTCTCCGAAATGAGCAGATGTACAACAGCAGCGTCTGCCAGCACGCGGCAGTTTGCACACCTCAGCCTCTGCGAGTCGCTGGCCATGAGGCTCACACTGATGCTTTATTTTTTAAAATTTTAAAATTTATTTTTTATGAGTGCCTGTTTGCAGTACACAATGATCACACTCCTTGAGTTGGCGCATGCACACAATGCAGCAGCTTAGTTCTTTCCTCATATCTTCTCCTCCCTCCATTTCCCCTCCCTCCCTCTGTTGATCCCCTTTCCATTAGATAAACACCTGTCTCCTTACTTCCCGTTATCTATCTTTTATTTGGCTTTTTATTTATAATTTGGGTTTCTCACATAAGAGAAACTATGTGATATTTAAGCTTGTGCATCTGATTTATTTCACTTAATATTATGGTCTCAAGCTGCATCCATTTTCCTATAAAGGACTCAAGCTTATCCTTCTTTATGGCAGAATAGTACTCCACTGTGTGTAAATATCACATTTTCTTTATCCATTTGTCTGTCGATGGACACTTAGGCTGCTTCCAAGATTTAGCTATTATAAGTTGTGCTGCTATAAACACGGGTGTGCATGGATCACAGTAGTATGATATTTTTAACTCTTTCAGGAAGATTCCTGGAAGGGGAACAGCTGGGTCAAGTGGGATTTCTAGTTTTGGTTTTCTGAGGACTCTCCACACTGATTTCCATAGTGGTGCTGGGCATGGGACCCAGGCCTCACCCCCACCAGGCAGGTGCTCTCCCTGGCTGCACCCCGCCATTGTCTGTTGCTGCTCTGCTGTCTCGCTCTCCCCACCTTGTCCCGATGCAGAGTGTGCTTGACCGTCACCTCCATCCTCTGCCTCCAGGGCCAGCCCAGTTCCGCCTGCTTGGTTCTATGCGTCAGGAGCCCCGTGGCTGCTCACCGTGCCCGCCCTGCCCATGCCCTTCCCGCCTCCCACACACAGGCTGCGTGTCCCCAAGCCAGAGTGACATAAGTCATGGCTCCTGGCTGAGATCCTTTCTTTTCTATCGCTTTAGCCCTGAGTAAAAGGCTTTATCACTTTGTAAGGATTTATGAACTAATACATCAATCAATGGTCAAATATTTATTAACTTAGGGTGAGCTCAGTAGCTTGCTAGGATTACCGGCATATAATAATACTTCATCTTCCCTTATCTATCCACTTTTATATCTTTGGGTGCTGTTTGTTATTTTTTTTTATTTTTTATTTTTTAAAGAGAAGAAAAAAAACAAAACAAATCAAAAGAAGAACAAATTTTCAAACCAACATAATAGGAGGGTAACAATGGTTAATACATTACGTATTACTATCTTTAAGTTAGTTATTCAGGACACCAGACATTAGCATTCAATTGTCCAAACATTATTGGCACAAACCTTACTCTTCAATGAACTAAGTAAAAATGGTAGTGTATCTATCTTAACCATCTTATATATATATATATATACAATTGTTTTTTTTCCCTTTCCCTTCTTTCTTTTCCCTATTCCAGTCTCTCTTTCCTTTTGACCAGTTTCTTTTTGATTCACCATATCTATTGTACATTTTGGATCTTATTTACTCTTTCAGTTTCTCATACTAGAGAGATAATACGATGCTTACACATGTGCTTCTGGTTTATTTCACTTATGAGTATTTTCTCGAGTTGCATCCATTTACCTATAAAAGTCTCCAGTTTATCCTTCTTTATGGCTGAATAGTACTCCATTGTATAAAAATACCACATCTTTCTTATCCATTCCTCAGTTGATGGGCATTTGGGTTGTTTCCAAGATCTGGCTATTACAAATTGTGCTGCTATAAACATGGGTGCACATATATCGCTGTGGTACGATGTTTTTAATTCTTCTGGGAAGATGCCCAGAAGGGGAATAGCTGGGTCAAATGGGACCTCCAACCCTAGTTTTCTGAGGAATCTCCACACTGACTTCCACAGTGGCTGTACCAGTCGACACTCCCACCAACAGTGAAGAAGGGTTCCTTTTTCCCCACAGCCCCTCCAGCATTTGTTATTAGTTGATTTCTTAATAGTAGCCATTCTTTCTGGGGTGAGATGGTATCTCAGTGTTGTTTTAATTTGCATCTCTCGAATGACTAGTGATGTTGCACATTTTTTTGTATATTTATTTGCCATTAGTATTTCTTCATCTGAGAAATGTGTATTCATCTCAGATGCCCATTTTTGGAGTGGGTCTTTAAATTTGGGAGGTCTGATTTTTTTGAGTTCTTTATATGTTCTCGATAGTAATCCTTTGTCTGAGGAACAGCTGGCAAACATTTTTTCCCACATTGTGGGTTGTCTCTTCACTCTGTTGGTGGTTTCTCTTGCTGTGAAAAAGCTTTTTAATAAGACGAGATCCCAGTTATTGATTCTTTGGGATAGTTCCCGTGTGGTTGAGTTTTTATTCCTAAAGTCTTTGCCTACACCAATGTCTCCAAGGGTTTTACCTATCCTACCTTCCAGCAGATTTAATGTTTCTGTTTTAATATTTAGATCTCTGATCCATTTTGAATTTAGTTTAGTGCATGGTGAAAGATATGGATCTAGTTTTAATCTTCGGCATGTGTAGAGCCAGTTTTTCCAGCACCATTTATTAAAGAGGCTATCTTTCTTCCAGCGAATGTGTTTGGCACCTTTGTCAAAGATAAGGTGGCTTAGTATGTCTGGGGTTGTTTCAGCATCTTCTAATCTGTTCCATTGATCTTCAGGTCTGTTTTTTTGCCAGTACCACACTGTTTTTATCACAGTAGCTTTATAGTATAATTTCAAGTCGGGGATTGTGATGCCCCCTGCCTTGCGTTTGTTGCCCAGAATTGCCTTTGCTATTCTAGGTCTCTTCTGATTCCAAATGAATTTTAGGATTGTTTTCTCTAATTCTGTGAGATATGCTGTTGGAATTTTGATTGGAATTGCATTAAATCTGTATAACAATTTTGGAAGTATGGCCATTTTCACTATATTGGTTCTTCCTATCCAGGAGCAAGGGATATCTTTCCATTTTCTGATATCCTCTTCAATCTCCTTTTTCATAGTACTGTAGTTTTCAGTATAGAGGTCTTTTACATCCTTCGTGAGGTTGATTCCTAGGTATTTCATTTTTTTGGATGTTATTGTGAAAGGTATTGTTTCCCTAATTTCTCTTTCAGTAAGTTTGTTATTTGTGTACAGGAAGGCTATTGACTTTTGAGTATTGACTTTGTATCCAGCTACACTACTGAATTTGCTTATTAAATCTAGCAGTTTTTTAGTGGAGTTTTTGGGATCTTCTGTGTAGAGTATCATGTCATCTGCAAATAATGATAATTTAACTTCTTCCTTTCCAATCATTATTCCTTTTATTTCTTTCTCTTGTCTAATCGCTCTGGCTAAAGTTTCCAGAACTATGTTGAATAAGAGTGGGGACAGTGGACATCCTTGTCTTGTTCCTGATTTTAGAGGGAAGGCTTTCAGTTTTTGGCCATTTAGTATAATATTGGCTGTTGGTTTGTCATAGATAGCTTTTACCAGATTGAGATAAAGACCCTCTATTCCAATTTTCTGTAGGGTTTTTATCATGAAAAGGTGCTGGACTTTGTCAAATGCTTTTTCTGCATCTATTGAGATGATCATGTGATTTTTGTCTTTGGTTCTGTTAATATGCTGTATTACATTTATTGATTTACGTATGTTGAACCATCCCTGCATCCCTGGGATGAATCCAACTTGGTCATGGTGTATAATCTTCTTGATGATTTGTTGGATTCTGTTTGCCAGTATCTTATTAAGGATTTTTGCATCTATGTTCATTAGGGAGATTGGCCTGTAGTTCTCTTTCTTAGTTGGGTCCTTCTCTGGTTTTGGTATCAGGGTAATGCTTGCTTCCAGGAATGAATTTGGGAGTATTGCTTCCCTTTCAATTTCATTGAAAAGTTTGAGAAGTAGGGGCGTTAGGTCTTCTCTAAATTTCTTGTAGAATTCGGCAGTGAATCCATCAGGGCCTGGACTTTTCTTTGTTGGGAGGTTTTTAATTACATCTTCAATTTCATTGGTTGATATTGGTTTATTTAGGATTTTTAAATCTTCTTGATTCAGCTTTGGTAATTCATACGAATCTAGGAATCTGTCCATTTCTTCTGCATTTTCCATCTTAGTAGAATATAAATTTTCAAAATAGGTATAGATGATCTTCTGGATTTCTGCAGGGTCCGTCGTGATATCACCCTTTTCATTTTCAATTGCATGGATTTGAGTCTTTTCTTTTCTTTTTTTAATAAGGTTGGATAAGGGTTTGTCAATCTTATTTATTCTTTCAAAGAACCAACTTTTTGCTTCATTGATTCTTTGTATTGTTTTTTTATTCTCCAATACGTTAATTTCTGCTCTGATCTTTATAATTTCCTCCCTTGTACGGGCTTTTGGCTTAACCTGCTCTTCTTTTTCTAGAAGCTCGAGGTTCACCCTTAAGTTGTTTATCTGTGCTTGCTCTATTTTCCTGATATAAGTATTTAATGCTATAAATTTCCCTCTTAGGACTGCTTTCATTGTATCCCATAAGTTCCGGTATGTTGCACTGTCATTATCATTCAGTTGTAGAAAGTGACTAATTTCTTCTTTAATTTCATCTGTGACCCATTGGTTGTTCAGGAGGATGCTGTTTAATTTCCATGTGTTTAGGGAGTTTTTGTGGGATCTTTTGCCATTGATTTCCAATTTCACTGCACTATGGTCTGATAATATGCATGGGATAATTTCAATTCCTTTGCATTTACTTAAACAGGTTTTATGAGCTAGTATGTGGTCTATTTTGGAGAACGTCCCATGTGCAGCTGAGAAAAATGTGTATTCTGATGTTGTGGGATGGAACACTCTGTAGACATCTACTAAGTCCATTTGTTCAAAAGTTTGGTTCAGTTCTACTATTTCATTATTGATTTTCTGTCCAGTTGATCTATCTTTTTGTGACAGTGGAGTATTGAGATCTCCCAATATAATTGTATTAGTGCTTATTTGATTTTTCATGTCCTTTAGTACTTGTTTTATATAGCTGGGTGCATTGGTATTTGACGCATATATATTTATGATCGTTATCTCTTCCTCTTGGATTGTTCCCTTTACAAGGATGTAATGACCGTCTTTATCTCTCTGAATCCTTCTTGGCTTGAAGTTCACTTTGTCTGCAAAAAGAATAGCTACCCCTGCTTTTTTCTGGGTTCCTGTGGCATGGAGTATTGTTTTCCATCCTTTGACTTTCAGTCTATGAATTTCTTTCTGAATTAAATGTGTTTCTTGTATACAGCATATTGTTGGATCTTGCTTCTTGATCCATTTCGCCAGTCTGTGCCTTTTGATTGGTGAATTGAGACCGTTAACATTGATGGTTAAAACTGATATGTATTGACTTGTCATGATATTTTCCTGTTGTTGGTTCCCACTCTTTGTTTTTCTGCTTTCCGGCTATTTAATTATTTGCCCTGCCTGGTGGATTCCTTCTGTTGGGGTTCCTATCTCTTTCTAGAATGTCCTTCAGAACGTTTTGGAGTGCTGGTTTGGTGGTCATAAATTTTCTCAGATGTTCTTTGTCATGAAAGTATTTTATTTCTCCATCAATTTTGAAAGATAGTTTTGCAGGGTACATCAATCTGGGCTGAAAATTATTTTCCTTTAGAGCTTGCAATACATCATTCCAAGCTCTTCTTGAATTGAGGGTTTGTGCTGAAAAGTCAGCTGTGATTCTGATGGTTTTCCTTCATAAGTGATTTGTCTCTTCTCCCTAACAGCTTTTAAGATTCTGCCCTTCTGTTGAATTTCTGGGATCTTGATTATAATATGTCTGGCTGAAGTTTTTTTTTGATCATGTCTAGTTGGTGTTCTAAAAGCTTCACTTATAGGGGTGTCAAATTCCTTTTCTCTTCCAGGAAAGTTCTCCCTGATTATGTCTTTGAACAAGGTTTTAATGTCGTTGATGTTATCTCCTGCTTTTTCATTTATTCCAATTATTCTTAAGTTGTTTATCTTTGAGTCATCTAGCAGCTGCTGAATTGATTTTTCACGGTCCCTTGCTATTTTTAAGAATTTTTCCATTTCATGATCACTAATTGCAAGCCTGTCTTCTATATCTGAGATCCTGTCCTCGCATTGGCTTATTCTGCTACAAATACTTTCAATGGAATTTTTTATCTCTTGGGTATCTGCTTGAATCTGCCTTATGGATTCCATTTCTTTCCTATGCTGAGCATTCATGGTTTCTATAGTTTTCTTAAGTTCATCTATTTTTTTGTCTGTATCAGCTATAGTGTCCTTAAGCATGGTCTTCATTGTAGACATTATCTCTGCAGTTATCTGTGAGATTATTTCTGTTTTAATTTTTTCCAGAACCTCATTCAGTTGCTTTGTTGTTACCACTTCAGATAGGCCAGGTGGGTGGCTTTCGGATTGTCCCACCTCGTTGCTCCCTAGGTTTGCCTTTGGTGAATTGGATGTGTGGGGTTGCATCTTGTTTAAGTGTCGTCTCATTTTTTATTTCTTTAATTCCTGGGGTGATGTTTGCAAATTACCTATAGTAGGTTACTTTATTGCTAGTGTTTAAGATCTTTAGAAGATGACTACTTCTCTGCAGTATCTTCCAAGTGGAGCTTGCTTTTAGGTTTTGAGCTTTCTGCCAGATCCTGCCTCTTCAATTCGTTGGGTATGCGAAGTTGCTACCTGTTTGGCCCAGTCCTTGATTCTTTGGTAGTGTGCCACTGTATTTTCTGTGTCCCTTAGTCAATCTCAATCATGAAATATCAGGAAGGAAGGATGTTTAGAACAATTATTTCACATTTGGCTATAATATTAACTAAAGCATCAAACAGAGCCTAGAAAATGACAGACTGAGCTAACCAGTTATTTACCACTTTTAGCTGTATAGAGTTGCGGTTATATAACAAAATCTAAAACACACCAGAAAAATTATATGCAGTATACAAGTCCTGTGTATGTCAATTTTTCCTTGAGGAGTTTAAATTTAAAATGAGTTAAGGAGGAAATAGAGTATTGGGAGAAGAGGAAGGAATTAGATGTAAGGTTAGAGGACCAAGAGGGATCCCACTAAAATTGGGACACTAGTGCAGAGGACAGGTGGTAGAAAGAGAAGGAAGGGATAAAAGGAAGAACAGATCACAACCACAATCACAAAGAAGTTAGAGGCGCTGTTTACACTCATATAAAAAACCAGAGAGAATAATGAAGGAAAGAGCAAATACACATACAGAAACAAAAACGAAGATAAAAACAATAAAACAGACAGATCAAAAATAAAACCCCACCAAAAAACCAAACCAAACAAAACAAAAACAAAAAAACCCTTCACCAGAACAAAAAACGAATCAGTGAGAAAAAAAAATAATAATAAAAAATAAAAATAAAAATAAAAATAAAAAAAATAAAAAGAATCAGTTCCAGGTGTTGACTCTGTTGTAGGCAGGCACCGTGTGGTGACAGAGTCCTGTTCTGTGCAGGTCCGTCCCAGTAAGCCAGGAGCGCCCTCTGGCGGGCGGTGAGCAGATGCGCGTACTTTCAGGCAGAGACCAGTCTAGCTCGCCTCCGCTCTCAGCGCCCTTTCACGATCCCTGGGCCTGAGAGGCTCAGCACGCTGTCTGGAGCGCGGGTTCCCTGCACTGGTTCCCGCCGCTCTGGTTTTTCGCCACGCCCCCCACAATGGCGCCGGGCCAGTCACTCTCTGGCGCGGGACAGGTGTGGCTGAGAGTCCAGTCTCGTTCGCCTGCTGACCTCAACACACTTTCGTGGGCCTGAGAGGCCCCGTGCTGCCCTGTCCGGAGCACAAGTTCCCAGAGCAGTTTTCGAGCCGCTCTGAGTTTCGCCACACCCCCCACAATGGCGCCCGGCCGGTCGCTCTCTGGCGCGGGGCAGCTGTGGCTGAGAGACACTCACCGCCGGTCTGCGCCGTTCTCCGCCGCTCCCCTGCCCCGCCGCTGTCTCAGGATCCTCCGTGGGGGCTCCCTGGGCACCAGCTGCCACCGTGTGTCCGTAGATTTGAGCTTCCGCGGCGCTGCAACTCCCGGGATAGTAGAAGGTGCACGCGCACGGTCTGCTCCTTCTTTCCTTCTTCTTTGTTGGAAGTCACCCGTCACTGGTGCCGGGGGTCCCAGATTGTGCTTCAGAACTTCTCTGGGTTTCGGGGAGGCATCTCCCCCCCTCCTGCGCTTTCCGGGTCGCTATATTCCCGTGTTCCAATGGTAACTTTTAGAGAGAGTTTCACTGCCTGCTTCTTACTCATCCGCCATCTTGAGCTATTTTCCTGTTTGTTATTTTTGTAGGATGCTGTAAGTGCCTATGATTTCATAAGTTATGTACTAAAGTGCAGTGGTGTAGACCACATCCTCAGCGCGTGCTTTAGCACCCTCTAAGTCTCTCGCTCCATGTGCTCCCTGCTGTCCCTTGTGGCCACCCCGCAGCCACGCCGGGCGTCCCGTGCCTGCCTCTCCACATCTGCCGACTCTGGTCTCTCCAACGCTCAAACACTTCTCGGACAATGCTGTTAGCTTGGACTCTGACTCCATGTCCGTTTACAATCTTCAAATTTTTCCTGTAATTCTACTGCTGTCCTGCTCACAGCGGAGCTGGAAGAGTAGGGAAGAGTGAAGGGGGGCACGAGTGCGCTTCGGAGACCGGGTCGCGCGGGTCGGGCGGCGTCAGCGCTGCTGAGGGCAGCTTGCATGTGTTCGGGCTCCGGTTGATATTTTTGCGCTAGCGCATCATCTAATGCAACAGTTATTTATTGAGAACACACTGCAGGCTGGGAACTGTATTGTATACTCTCTGGTATGAGTGTATGAGTCTCATTGCTGCCTAGTAATAGGGCCCAAGTCCACACACATGCAAAGGAACTTTCCAAAGTCACCTCTGTGGGCTGGCTCATATATTTTGGTGTTTCATGGTCATATGTTTATGATATAATATGTATAATACTGTCACTTATATATTATAAAGTATATAATTATACACAACTACATAAAATACTATACCATATATAATACTATATATAGTTGTAAATTATATGTATGTTGAAAAACACAAACTTACCATTTTAAGTGGAAAGGTCAGGGCACTGATTATGTTCCTAAAGTTGTACATTCTTCCCACTGTGTGTTGCCAAAAGGTTTTCTTCCTGGAAACAGAAGTCCCGTACACACTAAGCAATGATTCCCGCCTTTCACCGATGATCTGACTGTAACACATGAATCTCCTGACTTCTGTTAGCTCTTTGTCCGTGTTTCTCGCGGCTGAGCGCATTTAGGAAGTCTCGGGTCCGTCCTCCCCAGGGATGGGCTCCATCGGTTTATCGGAAAGTAGGCGGGAGAGATTCACTGCGACGCTTTGAGGAAGTCTGCCCTCCTGTTTCCTCATGCGCCTCGCGGTGTTTTGCTGCAGGCTGGACCTCTGAGACGATGCAGTCACTGTGAATCCATCCTCTCCCGTTCTTTGGTTTTGCTGCTTTTCCTGTTTGGCTTGTTGACAATACTGGTTGTCCATGTTTAGTAACTTTTCCAATCTACTTCTGCGAAGACCACAGTGGCTGAAATCTCCGTTCCCTGGCTATGGTCATTTAGCGTGGACAGAAATTTCTGTGGACACTGGGAGCTAAAGAGAGAGCGAGAACAAACAAGGCAGCAGTGCACACATGGGTGAGCAGGAAGCTGCCTCTTGGTGCTCAGACAGCCCACCAGGGACCCCTTTCATGGCTCGGAGGTCACTGCAGCCTGTGGGCAGCCTAGCCCGAAAGTTTAGGGTCTTCTCTGGGTTTGTCTGAGAACATGTGTGGCTTTGTCCTCCCATAATCGGCTTTCTAAAACCTGAATTTCCCCAGGAAACTGCCCCCTGCTCCTCCCAGGCCGCGGGGATCTTCCTGACCCTTGACAGGTGGGTCCCGGTGTGTCATACAGCGCTCACCCCCTAACGCCCACTTTGCGGGCCTGAGTGAACTCCAGATTAGTGATGCAGAGGTCTGGGTCCCCTGCAGTGGCCCCAAGGGCTGAGGAGATCTGCTCTGCTCCCAAGCCAGAGCCGAAGTTTCTACTGGAGTCCATGGGCTTGGGTAAGGCCAGGGGAGGCTAGAGTTTTCCTGGGACTTTCAGCCATCCTTTCCTTGGCCCTGTGTTCCTGTGTTGGTGACAACCGCTGCCTTCCAGAGTCTTCTATGGAAGATGGATGTGGGCAGTCCCAGGAGGACAGAACGTTGGGCCCTTTGCCGAGTCTCCCTCTCCTGTGCTGGGACCGCAGGCCACGTCCGAGTTTAAGAGAGCCGTCCATTAAATTTGGCTATGGAAAGATGCATATAAAGTGCATTTTCTGATTAGAGGGGCTTCAGAGGAAGTTTCGTGTGTGAGGAGACATCACACACACCAAAGTCAACCGCAGGAGACGAAGCTGGAGAGAGACCTCGGCTTCCTTGTGGGCACCAGAGAACTCCCAGGACCGCAGCCTGGCCAGGAAGTGGACAGCCATGGGCAAAGGCAGAGGAGTACTGCACGGTCCTGCTGTGGGCAAGACAGAGCCCTGGCCGCGAGTGCTCCAGACTCCTCCGGGAGCGGCGCCCAGGAGTCCTCCGTCCTCACCGCGTTCCACCCCCCTGCACTGCGAGTTTTAAGATCACGCACAGCCTGCTCTTTCCTGGGCTGCAGCAGCTGCCCTCTCCACGGGCAGTGAGTCTAAGGGGATGCTGGGTGGTGGGGACAGTCCCTACCCACGCCCTTCAGCACCCCAGCCTTTTCCCATGTGGCTCTGAGGAAGGCTAGGGCCACGAGGAGCCAAACTGCCACTTGCATTTAGGTTTAGATGGCACCTGTGGCTGCCCCAAGGCCCTGGAACTGCCGTGTAGATTTCATAGCCAAACACCAGGCTGCTCCCAGGAGCCTGGGGTTGGCATGGCTGGAGGAGGCCCAGGCCACTGTGTGCACCTGCTGCTGACTACGCGTGGCTCCCTGGCCCCAGAGAGGGCTGGGAGATTCACTCCCTGGCTGCTCTGCTGTGTCCCCCACTATCAAAGAGGGGGCTTGGTGGTGGCTGGTGGGCTCTGTCCCGGTGTTGAGCGATAACACTTTGTAGAAAACCCTCCCCCAAGTGCTTCTGTTCAGCCATGGTTTAGTATTTGTTGGAACGGGACAATGACACCTACTTCCTAGGGTGCTTGTAGGAAATTGCTCTCAGATAAGCTGCTCCCGACAGCCTTTGCGTGTGACACTGTTACGTTCCCACTGTTACTGCTGCAGTTTTTCAGTGTTGGACCCTTGCACTGTGCTCTCTGTTAGATGTTAATATGCTTAGAGAAAAGAAACAGCATATTTTCTAGATGCTGTATTATTACAAAATTCCCTGTAATTGTTCTAATATTTATACCTTTTAAAACTATATTTTTCAATTAAAAAAACAGAGCAGAAGGCTCCTGAACCCAAATATTGAGAGCACACAAAACAAAATCTGTGGGCTCTGGGGACTTTTACATAAAAAGATGAAATTCTTGCTCTACGTGACATGTAGCCATACATGGGAGAGTTGTGCCTGACCATCATGCTATGGGACGGTGGTGTCACATTCTAGTACACAGAACAGGGGTGGCCAGGGGTGGGTGGGGGCCTTGCCTGGCTTTATGAAGAGGGTGAGGTGGAGCGGGGTGCAGAGGGCCATGGTCTTTGCCAGGCAGAGGGGGAAAGCCCTTGGCATCCTCCAGCTCTGGGCGAGTGGAGTGGCCTGCTTGTCCTAAATGCTAAAATTGTTTCGATATTTAGAGAAGGGCTTGCAAAATCTCACGCATAGCAAGTTATTTAACCACCTCAGCTGCTACAACACGCGCGATCCCAGTCGGGCTCCCAGAATAAAGCTGCACCATGCTGGCTGGGCTCTATTTTGGCACTGTTGAACACTCCCTCGGTGGCTGGTGGCTTCTCCACACGCCCTCCTCAGTCCGGTAGCAGCAGAGGGCACCGAGCTGGTACCTGGGGACAGGCGACGGAGCAGAGCTCCTGAATCAGAAGGACAGGGTGTCCCCAGGAGATGCTGTGAAAGGGACAGAGAACGCCTGCTCCGCAGCCCAAACCACGTCTCCTCCTCCTCTGCCCTCTCCGCTTAACCAAACCAAATCCAGGGGCCCTATCTGTGACCTTTGTTTTCTAAACACCTTTTTTTGGCAAAGGACAAATTAGACCTCCCAGATTTTGTTTTGTTATATATATATTTTTTTATGCTTCCTAACCTGGAGATACATCTTAACAGCATCTTAATAATTTCTTATCACACATGCGTGTGGGCACACACATGTAAGTAGCTGTGACATATAGTGCATTATTATATCTATAATTTTTAGCGAGACAGGCCTGTATTTTGGCCTTTGGCTATGCTTGTTTCTCTTTTTTGTTCCAGTTGAGGTGAGCCGACTTTATCATGGACAGCCCCTGAGTGTTATCCTCCCCTCACTGCAGCTAACCCGGGGCACTGACAGCAGTTTTCCCGGAGCCGCAGGTGCTTTGGTGTCGGTTCTGGTTCTTCTCCCGTACCGCCAAAGATTGCTGGGTCTGAAATCAGGCTGCTTGTGTTTGATTCCTGGCTCTACCACTCATTGCATTTAGGACCAGAAAATTCCCACAGATAGTCTGTGTATCTATTTTCTATAGCATGGAAATAACTATTATAGGGTTTTATTTTATTTTATTTTTTTTTTGTGGGTACCGGGGGATCGACCTCAGGACCTCGCGCGCCAACAGGCACCCGTGCCGCTGAGCGATATCACCGGCCCCTTTTTCGTATGTGGGTTCCGGGAGTCGAACTCGGGCCTTCGCGCTTGCAAGGCAGGCGCTTAAGCCGCTGAGCCATCTCACCGGCCCTATTATAGGGTTTTAAATGAATGAATGAATACATATTTAATACAATCCCTGGCCCCTAGTAAGCATGCCCTGAAAGCGTCTACTCTTTGATTATTACCTTGGGTATCTCAGTTCTGTCCGCCATAAGCCTTAGGAAGGATGGGGCCCCGCAGCTCGCCTTGCCCACTGTGTCCTGTACTGCTTTCAGCAACTGCAGCTGAAACACAAATGGTGGATTACCGGCTTTTCAATCTGCATCATTCGCGTCCTCTGGTGGTTGTATGCATGTGTCCTGGGCCACCTGGTGGCACCTACTTGTTTGGTCGCCTGCCCGTCTCTGTCCTGTAAGAAGGTTTGTGGATGTGACCAGACCTAAGTCAGTCCGCTTTGCTTATGGAGATGACCTTTCCGTCCTGGGGTCTGAAAACCAAACCCGGAGCCTCCTCCTGTGAACGATAACACAAAAACTCGCACTGCTTCTTGACTTCCCACCTGCAGGCCTGAAGAGCAAGGACTCAGCTTTCCCAGTGAACAAACTGTCCCACCTCCAGGCCGGAGCCCTGCCTGGGTTTCCAGTCTGTTGTGCCCCGTGGGTTTCAGACTCGAGGCTGCAAGACAAATTCATCTGTGTTTCCAGCCTGTTGGACTTGATGGCCCCCCAAAATCACATGAGAAAATTTCCTAAAATCTCTCTCTTCCCCACACACATACATACATGTATGTATGTATTCTACATGTGGAATCTAGAGAGATCTACAAATAGATATGAAGTATAATCAGAAAATACAGTGAATTATTGAATTTCAGAAAATTTCTTACAGTAAAAGACACATTGCTGTGAAATCCCCTTAAAATCCTCCCCCTCACTTTGAACACACTCATCCCATTGCCCTTGCCACTTTCTGCATTAGTTCTGGAAGTCCTCTTTCCTGAGTGCCTTTATTTGTGCTGTCCTGGCTGCCTCGATGTCCTGAATCGATTAAAAACATTTCCCTTTCATGATCACTTTGACTTTGAAGTCGCACGGTGCCAGATCCAGTGAATAAGGTGGATGAGGACACAGCGTCACGTTTTCATGGGGTGCCTTTCTACGGGATGGCACTTGGCAGCAGCATTTGCCATTATTTAATCACATCTCATGAAGACACTCAGGAAAGAGGACTGTAGGGCCGTGGCAGAAAGTGGCAAGGAGGATGGGATCAGTGTGTGAAGAGAGGAGGAGGATTTGGACAGGGATTTGTGGCAATGTACCTTTTACTGTAATAAATTTTATTTAAACTTTCACTGTATATTTTGTTCATACCCTGTTATATTTTATTGATTCTAGCTTTCTGGAGAACTCCGGCTAATAGATTCAGGCCCTTAGAGTTATTCTAGAGAAACAATCATAAAATGAATTCTCTGGGTCCTTTTAGGGGCTTCTGGATTGGTTCCCTCCTGTGCTTAGAGCACTGATATGCCCTTGTGTGATGTGACTGTAGAGATATCAGATATCACCCTTGGATTCACCACTCAGATACTTACAAGGGCAAGGTTCTTGGTGGCAATGCATGTGACACCCTGGCCATGTTTATTAAACTGGTGAACGTAACGAGATTGGCTGGTTGTTCTTGATGTCAGCGGACAAAGTGTGGGAAGAGAATGATGAGCTGGGAACGCCAGGTCCCGACCGAGAGCAGCCACTTCCTTCCGGCTCTGCGAAATCCTCCTGGGCTGCGGGCTGGGCGGCTGGCGGCTGAAGACTGAACCCAGAGCCTCCGCCTGGGAGTGGGCGACTTCCAATTCAGTGGCTCTTGATGCCCAGCCCTAGAGGGGGGCTGCTCTATAGTGAGGGTGCCCACTGGCAAGGGAGGAGACCCCGAAACCTGGCATGGGAAGGACGGGAAGATCCCGAGGAAGCCCTAGAGTCTGCCAAGCCTGTCTCAGAGGGAGCAGAGGCTCCCGCCTGTCTGGCCTCCTCTCCGCCCTGACCTGGTTCTCCTCCCACTCTGCCCTCCCAGCTTTGAGACCTAGAGCTCCATCTGGCAGCCCGTGAGAGTGGAACTGAGGGTGCGGCGTAAGGGTGTGGGGAGCACGGAGCCTGCCCAGGCCGAGTCCTCCGCACTCACACGCTGAGCAGCGGTTCTGGCCTGCTGTCTTGGCTCAGGGGCGGGGAGGGCTCCATGGCTTGTTGTTTGGTGCCACCGGGGACACCAGGAGACCTGCAGTAAATTCTCACGCAGAGCTACCCAGGTGCCCTGCAGAGGAGGGGCCCGCAGGCCTGGGGAGATGGGGATGTCGCGTGGATTCAGAGTGCAGGACCTGCTCACCCCCCTGGGGACGTAGGCAGGGCGCACCTGCCTCCGGGACAGGAAGAAACATGCTTGGGATGGAAGCCTGGCTCCCTAGGCAGCCCTGTGGCTGCTCTTCGGAGAGGGGAGCGGCAGGCACAGATGTGGGTTTGAGACAGAGAGCAGGAGGCCCCCCAGCTCATCCCAGCTCTAGCAGAAAAAAGAACATAGGCACCGGTTTGTGTGTGAACTTCACACTGTGCATGGCCCTCAGTGGGTCCTCCTCGCCAGGGCTCTGGGCTGTCCTTTCTCACTGGCTGGAAACCCCTGGAGCATCACTGTGTGGGTACGTGGGAGGACGCCTGCGGGGGCAACTGGCAGGACGCCTGTCTCTCTGACCTCCAGAACCTGAGCTGCATGAACCTTTCTTCCTCACACAGCACCCAGCCTGTGGAATGCAGCTATAGCAACGCAAACAGACGAGACGAGGAGCTGAGGGGAGGGGAGCGTCTCCAGGAAAATGCACCCTGCAGACTGCCCTGGCCAGGCACCGAGCGAGCGCCTCGGGTCTGGAGTGTGCTCCGGGCTTTCCCAACATCCAAAGTCAGATCGGTGGCTGCAAAGAGCAGGGAAAGAAGAATCTGAGCTCATTTTCAGCTTTTTTAAAAGTAGAAGTGGGGAAGAGAAACAGATTCAATGTGCCAGGTGTTTCTCTTTTCTTTCCCAAATGTTCTCGGTTAATTTTTTTACCATCTCTGTTTTTGAAACATGTAATAGCCAACCTTACATCTAGCTGGAGGTGATTCCAAAACATCATTTTTGTGTCATTCGCGTTAAGTAGGACTTTGGACTTTGGCCCACAGAAATACTCTATTTTCCCAAAATAGTACCACGAGTGGTGATTAGAGTGCTGAGCCATGTATCATACAATGAGATGTGGACATGGCCCAAAGCGGGGCTCCTGCTGCCCGGAGGCCCAGGTTAAATCTCGCCTGCTCTGTGGTGAGAATCCCGCAGCCTGTGCTCTCAGCTCTGAGCCCCCGGCCCTGCAAGACAAAGGAGTTGATTCAGGGCCTGCTGAACCCACCCTGCAGGGTGCAGGGCTCGGAAAGGCAGAAGCCCAAAGCCTGGTAGTGAGGCCCGGGGGACTCGGGCTGCGACCCCTTGGTCACTGCATGGTAGTCAGGGCTGGGCTGCGGGGCTGCGGGGGGGGCAGAGACCTCACTCCAAGTGAGAGGCGGGCTCCACACTTCCCTCCACAGCACTCAGGTGGCCCTCGTCTCCCAGCTCAGCTACAGTCTAAGGGACCCAAGGGAAGAGAAGGAAACCACTGGTCATGGCAGAAGTGGCCCTGCTGGCCACTCCCCATCCCCTGCACCCCCTTCCGTCTGCCGCCCCTGCCTGTGACCCTGCCCCTCAGCCCCAGGACAGTGAGTGGGAGAAGAGGGGTCTTCCTGTGGCTCCCGACCTCAGCAGCGCTCGGCTCTGGGACATTTTCACCTGTGCTCTCTGGCTCCTCTCACCCTTGCCGGGCTGCACTCCACAGCGGGTGATGTCCCTGGCCCCCATGTGGCCCCCCAGGCTCCAACGATGTCCTGATGAGGTGGTCCCAGAGAGGACAGGACACCTCTGCGCAGGGCCCCTTCCCTAAGTGAGAGGGTCACCCTGAGCCACATGTGCGGGAGATGGGAGCTGGCACAGGAGGGGGGGATGCTGGTCCGTGCTGCTTCTGGGCGGCAGGTATGGGAGGGAGGGAAATTGGAGGCTGCTTGGACTCAAGCCACCATCCTGGATTTTTAGAAAACCACAGGGGCGTCACTGAGCTTGGTTGCTGATGTTTCTTTCTTTTTTGGTCATGATTAAATCCTGTGAGCTCTGCATGCATAAGGCTTTCATTTTTGTTTTTTTTTTTTTTTTTTTTTTGTGGGTACCGGGGGGTCGACCTCAGGACCTCGCGCGCCAACAGGCGCCCGTGCCGCTGAGCGATATCACCGGCCCCTTTTTCGTATGTGGGTTCCGGGAGTCGAACTCGGGCCCTTGCGCTTGCCGGGCAGGCGCTTAAGCCGCTGAGCCATCTCACCGGCCCAAGGCTTTCATTTTTGGATAATGACGTCTTTCTTTTTCCATCCAGGCAAAGTTTTTTTCTGGACAAAGTGTTTCTCAAAGCCTTCCCTCATCGGCTGTACCCGCAGCCCCAAGGAGGAGACCCCTCCTACCCCTGTACACTGTCCACACAGAGGGACAGCGGTGCCACAGCTATGTGTCCTTTGTGGTCAGGGGCTGTGAGTGCCAGGCTGGCCATGCCTGGGCAGCAGGGAGGCCCAGACACTCAGCTGACAAAACCACAGCGTTCGCAGTATTTTCACCTCCTCCAGCACCAGCTTGGGTTCATTCAGCTCATCTATCACTCGCTGCCTTTCTGCTTCCCCCTCTCCATGTCCATCCACTCATTCCCTGCCTGGGGCGGCTGCTCCCTGAGCCTTGGACAAGGAGACCCTCTGGGAACTACACGGCCTCCTGTACTTACCGTCGTCCCATGACTTAGTGCCTCTGCTGTCCCTTAATGCTTTTTGGACCTTTGTTTTTCACATGCATTTCTCCTATTGCCATTCAAGATATTCTATAAGCACAGCTTTGGACCTGAAAACAGCATTAAAGTTCACCCACTGACCCACTCTCTGCCCCTTAGTTTCCATCAGAAAAACTCAGTGTCAGACTAGCTCAGTACTTTTCCACGCCAGGTAGCTAAGCACTGAAAAAGCCAGTGTAGACCTGGCCTTTCCACATCCCTGGGCGTGAGAGAACTTACCAGCTGGAGGATTCTCCCTGGGATTTCTCTCAGAGTTTGATTTATTATACCGCACTGTTTCCCTTCACAGAGCGAGCGACAAGACAAAGATCTCGGTGTGTAGCCTCTGGGTGTTGTTTTGTGTTCAGAGCTAATTCTTTGACCTTTCCATTCCCTGTGAACTGCGTTTAGAGTTGAAAACAAACAGGTGGCCACTCTGCATCTCACTTATCTCAAACACAGGTCAGAGAGCAAAGGAGGGACGCGTTTGGGGGCCGAACAAACAGGAGGTCCTCAGTGTGCACGGAGGCTGCTGGAGCGCGTCGGTCTTTGGGAACTTGCTGCGTTGCCTGGGGAAGGGTGGCCCTGTGTATTGGGCCAGTGTGATGGCAGGAAGCCAGGAGGACCAGGTAGCCACGCTGAGACCGCACACCTGCTGCCTCTGCTCCTCCTTCAGAACGTCGTGTCCTACCCGTGACCTTCATCCAGCCCCTCCGCATCCCCCATTCCCCCACTAAGGCTCTGAGGATGGACCACATCCTCCGCCCTCTTGTCTTCTGGGTTCAAGCCAAGGGAAGTGAGCAGGAGGCCACTGGGTGAAGTCAGGGCCGCCCTCAGCACAGACTCTGTGACTCTTCGGGCTGTGTCCTCACTGCCCCTGGGCACAGCCTTCGGACAATGGCACCGGCCCACAGTCACTCGTGTCAAGCCATGGCGCCTTCTCCTGAGACACACCTACATCCTGCCCAGGCCACTGCAGTGTCCCACACACCTGCCCCTGCACCCTGCTCACCTACTTGAAGGTGTCACCTGTGTCCAGCAGGTCCTGGCAATGGACCTCTCTCAAACAACTGTAGCCTAAGACAGAGCCATCATTTCCCTTGTCTGTAGCTTTGCCAAGTCCTCAGAAGTTTAGAGGAATCTAGATGAGAGGTTGGGATATTTTCTGTTCTTCAGTTGTCCTGGAGGAGAAACAACTCCAGAGGTGACCACTGTGGAGGCCACCAAGAGCACTGTCCTTCCAGACATATGAGGGCAGGAGAGTGGTGACCCAACTTTAGCAAGTACCAAATCTTGGGCTAAAAAGGACAGTGAGAAGATATAGACAAAATTTAAGACTGTGTTTCCATTTCCCTATAAACCTTGAGTTGGTGCCGAAGTTTAAAGGCAGGCCTTTGGAAGTCATGCCATTGCTAAGTCCACAGGAGCATTGGGTGACAGACATCGAGTGGCATCCTGAGTAACGGGAAACCTACAGAGGCTGATGGGTCCCCCCTCTCCTGACAGGGAGCTCAGGGAGCTCGGAGATGCCCACACGCTCCCTTCATTTTGTCTCCCTCCTTGAAAGTGATCGGGATGTGGATGGGATTCAGCCGCAGGTCCCTCTGATGAACTGAGGAAAGGGCCAGCGGCTGGAAATAATGAAGATGGGGTGGGCGCCGCTTCAGTTAACTGCCACAGAGCCACAACCGCTGCCCCTGAGATTCCTGATGGGCTCGGTAGCTCCTTGTCGAGGAGACCATCAAAGTCGGCATGCTCCTGCCCTGAGCAAATCCTGGAAAATCCGTGTGGAGTTGTGGCTAGGTTTTCCTGATTAAATGATGGCAGATCGTGTTAATTAACTGACTCTATGCTTCCATTACATTTTCTGGCTCTAAGATTAATTTTAGCCCCAAATATTTTTATTAAGTGGGGAACTCATGGGAGAACCTTCCTTATGGGTCATTATGGGAGGGATTATATGATAACTACTTTATAAAATAATAGCATTTTAAAAATAAAGTAAGGCCTTATTTGTGGCTAGACACTGCTTACTTTTGATGTCAGATATGTGGCCCACAGACAACACAAGATACGAATCCACAGTTTCATTTGATTTTTCCACAGTTTCATTTGATTTTCCTGAAGAGGTAGTTCAAGAAGTTCTAAATTAAAATTTCCAGGGTGTGACTTGCAGGTGTCAGCAGCCCATGCCTGTGTTTCACACTGCTCCTCCCGATGCCCAAGGAGGCTTTGTTTGCCATTAAACACAGGAGACCGTCCTTGCCATGCAGCCACAACCAGAGTGCTGGGCTAATTCACATAAGAGAAGCCCCACGCCTCACAGGACTGATACGATGATTCTGTCAAGGTTCGTGGAGTAGATAAAAGGGGCCATCTGTGTCTCGTGTGTGCACATGTGTGTGTGTGTGTGAACAGTTCACATGCACACTGCCCTCGGCACTGTGCTGGGCAGCAGATCTCGGACTCCCCACACTTTACACCTGCGGAACAAGCTCCCAGGCCTCCCTGGCCAGCCCCCGGGCCTCCCTTCTGTTCCGTTGGCTCCGTCTACACCTCGGGATGCTCCGTGCAGAGGGGAGCCTCTGTCCTCCTGGGAGACGCAGCCACTCGCACACGCTCCTGCAGGTCTCCACGTTGCCCCGTGTGGCAGGATCTCTTTTCTAAGCTCGCTGGCGATCGTGTATGCACATTCCGTGTTTTCTCCACCTGCTCACCTACTGTTGGCACCTGGGCTGGTTATGTCCCTGTCCCTGGCTGTTACGAATCATGCTGAAGTAAACACGGCATGCAGTGTCTCTTTAGCACATGGATTCGTTTCCTCTGGACATGTACCCAGCAGCGGGGCTGCAGCTTCAGTGTTGTGTTTCTAACTTGTTGAGATGCCATTGTTCTGTTTCCACAATGGCTGCACCAATCTGCACCCCACCAAGAGTGTTCCAGCCTCCCCTCTCCTCATCTTCTCTAATGCCTGCCTGCTTTGCCTCTTGAATGATGTCCACCATAACTGCTGAGAGCAGATAGCTCATCTGGCTTTAATTTGCATTTTTCTGACGGTTAGTGATATTTCCCATTTTTCATGTCCCTGTTGTCACTGGAAATTCATTTTTGGGGAAATGTGTATCAGAGTGGTGTTTTATTTTAACCAGCTTGTGTGTGTTCTCTCTGTGTGGTTGACATTTCTGAGCAACTGGAGAAGGGGAAGATCTTCTAGCCATGCCAGGTAAGACATCTCTGACGGGGAGGAAGCGCAGGGCAGGCTCCCCACGTGCAGAAGCAAGGGTGCCCGCCGTCTCCTCCACGCTTCCTTCTCCCGCTCCTCTCTTCACCTCCCGGACAGCGGGTCACTTACGCCCTGCTCAGTATTACACAGATTATGCTGGTATGGAATGAGAAGCCAGGACAAGCGAACATATCTGGTGATAAATATCGTTTCTGTACAGCTAGGACATGGATGGACTTCACTGCCTCTTGGGATCTAAACCAGTTAATTCAGCCTCATGTTCTGCTCCTTGGTGAAACCCAAAGCCCAGCAAGGTTTGCACAGTAAGAAGCATAGACACAGACACACTGGCCGTGGCCGCCTCTGGCTGGGCGTTTCGCTTCCTCGGAACTGGTCCAGCGTGTGGATTATATGAGTCGTCATGCGGATTGCTGTTTCTTCACTTCAGTGGGAAATATTTTTCTATATTTCTGAGCAAACCAGATGCTCATGATGAACATCTCTGCATCAACTACTGAAGATTTGGAGAAAGTGAAAGGATTCTGTTGCAGGTGTCCCAGCACACAGCCCTGAATTACACACTGGCTGAAGTTTCTTTATTCCTGCCCACCTGCTCACTTCCTTTATTTTTGCCTGCATTCTCTCTTCCATTCATGTAGCAAAGTTTTATTAATCACAAGACAAACCCTCTGTCCTCAAGGAATTACCTCCCAAAGAGTGTCTGGGCATGGGATGGAGCAGGGAAATGTGCTAGGTTGAAAAGTCAGCAAAGACATTTTGATGAGTACTGGGGGCTGGACCCCTGATCTCCTAAAATGAGTGTACAGTGAAGGCTTCAACGAAAGAGACAAGAAATATGTTTTGGGCAGTCCAGGAAGGTCAGAACTCTCTAGGAGCTAAGACATAGTCTTCTCTGGATTGCATGTATTTATTGGGTTTCTGACAGTTCAGGGGGCATGAAGGAAAAAGAAAGGAAAAGCTGAGGCAAAGGCGGGAAACTGAGAAGGACCTTGAGAAGTTAGAACAAAGACTCTTCCAGCATTAAGTTTTGCCAGTTAAGAGAACTGCCTCATCTCTGAGGTTGACGGTTACTGCTCTGGAACAGGGAGTGAGAACTTGTGTGCAACAGGTGGGGATGCCCAAAATGGAGAAATTACTGTTTCTTAAGGAACATGGATGGAAGGCTTGATGGGAAGAAAACACGGAAGCCAAGGATGGAAGATGATAGGGAGGTCGACCATGGAGATAACTGGGAAGAATCCCTGGGATCAGAGGGAAGCACAAGGGCAGAAGCTGAGGGGCTGTCGCGTGGCCTATGCCCCAAGCACAGCAGGAAGCCAGGGTCATGGCTGTGCTTAGACATCTCCACAAAACCTCACACGCTCATTGGAGGGGCGCTTCAGAGCTGACTGGATCTAGGGTATGTGACACTGGGATCAGGGGTGTGCAATACTGGATTAGTCCTCTAATTGGTTGACCACAGCTCTGTGTGTGGGTAATGAGAAGCACCACCCCAGGGGTGGCTGGCAGCCCCCAAAGGTCGTGGAGCCTGGATGGGAGAAAGGGGAGTGGGAGGCTCACTGCTGGCTGCTGCTACCTTCTGCCTGCCTGCTCTGCCATTCTCTTCTGCAATGCCCCTCTGCCACACCACCCTGCCTCAGAGCCAGCTGACTACGAACTGAAACCTCTACAAGCTATGACCTAAATAAACCTTTGGTTTCAGGTATTTTGTCTCAGCGAGGAGAAAAGTAACGAAGACAATCAACATGTGTAGCAGGTGCATAGGGGGTGGTGAGGAGATAGAATCGGAATGGTATGGCATGAGGGGATGGGGCTGCTGGTGGCAAAGAACCCTGTGGGCTATTGAGAAGCCTTTGGCCATTCCTCTGAGTGACACAGGAGCCACTGCGGGCATTTGAAGAGAGACAGTGGAGGTCTCATCTGAAGTGGGGTTTTCAAGTCGTCATCCTGGCTGCCCCGTGAAGAACACGAGTGTGGGAAAGAGTGGGGCAAGGAGCTGAGCCAGAGGAGTTGCCGTAACCCCTAGGCTGTCAGCATCAGTGACGATAGCATCAGTTGGGAGACTCCGAGACCCCCGGGATGGGACTCCATGGAGAAGCTGCTGGAGGACCAGTCCCCTTGTGTCCTGGCTCTTTTCTTTCCCTGCCATGCTCCCTATGGGTCACTGTGGTTCTCCAAGCCCCGGCCCTCTGTTATTCTCCAGGACTTGCGGTGCTCACTAAACCCAACCCAGTGCCCAGCAATGGAAAACATCCTGGCTGTAACAGTGTCTTCTCTTTTGGGGGGAAAATGCCACTCTTAAATTGCCTTTTAATCTCTTTAACATTCTCGCACACTTTCCTTTCCTTTTCTTTTTCTTTTTGAATAAGTGAATATTTGGCTTATTGCTGGTTGCCTTTGGAAGAAAAACATGATAGAGATGGAATGGCCATAGAAACACTAGTAATCTTCTGTTTCCTGCATGCTGGACACACCTAGATCCAGCACCTGGGCAGTGGTTGCCCAAGCGAGCTCCTTCAGAATTTTAAATTCCTAATGTTTCTCGGTTGGGAGCTGAGTTATGGAAATGACGTGGCATTTACTGACACTACACAGGTAACTCTTCCTGTCATCCAACCAGGACATGATCATAATTAGAAAACCGAGTCAGCGAGGCTGACCTGCACCAGGAGCCTCGGGGGAAAAGGAAAGCGGACTGCTCAGGAGAGTGCTTCCGCCGTAGGTGCTTATCCGGAAGTGCTCAGTAATTAGCCACCGTAATTTGGGCAAGGTCATGGTTAGCTAACATCTGGGAGGACGAACAAGGTGCTGGATGGGGGCTGTTTCAGGGCAGAGGTGTCTGTCACGGGGATCTGCACTCGACCTGTCTTTATAGTGTGCGATGTGTGTGTGTAAGTGGTGTGTATTTACATATGTATGCTATTAGTTGTTACTCAAATGTTGTAAGTTCATTTTTTAAAACTTCAACTCATTCATAAAAAGTACAGAGAAGCCAGAAAGAGGAGAAAATCATCCCAGATCCCCAAACGGCGTGATCCCTGGTGGTTCTGCATAAATGTATTTCCAAATCCCATGTCTGCACACATTTAAAAGTGGAAACGGAGTAAGCCTGACAGATCAGTGAGCAGAAAAAATAATTCTACAGAAGTTCACTGAGATGCACTCCTTTTTATAAATTGTGTACCACTTAATTTTACTGGAAATGAGCAGAAAAATCTTTACTTGACTTTTATTAAAGAAAATGAAATTGATGGGAAATTAAAAGAACTACTAAACTTCAGATAAATACTTTTTCAATAATGATATTCACTTCTAAGTGGCCTCTTGAAGGTTCAATAAAAAGAGGTTATAAAACCACACTTCAGGTTTGATCAGTGCCCTTGGTGCTATGTAAATTCAGTTTCGCGCAGGTTTTCATCGATTCCGAGGATGAAATTATTTGGCCTTTGGAGCCCTTCACACTCTTACAAACTTGGGAGCCCCAGAAATAGCTTTTGCTTATATTGCTTGTATCCATCTATATTTAGCACACTACAAATCAAAACATAATTGTTTTAAACATTTACTAATTCTTATACAGCAAAAATAATAAACCCCATAACATGTTAGCACAGACATGTTATTCTCTTAGAAGAACTTCACTAATTCAAAACAAAACAAAGCAAAACAAATCAAAACGAAACACAATGCAGGGTGCGTTAAACAAACCGCGCGCAGTCTGCAATCTCCCTCCGCGCTGGGCGGCAGGGGGCGCGCCCATCTGTTTTGGGGTCCACCGGTTGCAGTGCGTACTTGACTGAAGGAGATGAAAATCAGCTTCCTTCCGCTGTGTGGTTGAAGCAGAACTGAATTTTAATGGGCTTTTTAGAGAACTGAGTATATTCTTCTTTGATACTAAACAAAACTTGAAAGATATTAGTTTTTGAATGTGGTTTCGGTTTGGAATCTGGAGTCAGTCTGTTCTTCCTGTGTTGGGTCGTCTTGCACTTCGAATGGATCCTTTCTCAGGCTTGATTCTCACTTATCCAGCAGTGGTTATTGGAAAACATTGTTCACCAAGTCACACAGCATCGTCTGATGGTGACGTATTTTGTTGTACAGTGTATTGCCAAGCCACATCTGTCACCACAGCCCTGACCTGGAGGCCAGTCTGTCAGGACCGGAAGCTGTCAAGCACACGGTGGCAAGGACACATTTTCCTAAATTTTAATTTTCCAATGAAAGCTTGTGCTGCATCATTTATAGCAAGCACTGCAGGCTGTTTTCCCTGAAGTGACAGTGTCACTGTGTTTAATTCTGGGGGAAGTTGGCCCAATACTCGAGTTCGAAAAACCATGGTTCGTGCGTCAATAATTTTTCACGAAGCCTGTGCCCTTGGGCTCCGCCTGCTGTTCTGTGACCCAGCAGGGCAGTGATCACAGAGCTGCACCTTCATGGTGGCCCTGTGCCCATCTCATCTTCTCTGGCCAGGTTGAGTCCACCAGCTAGAGGTGAGTCCCCTCTCGTGCAGGGATGGCCCCGGCCTTCCGGGACACTGGCTCACCTGGCTCTGTCAGGCTCCTGGGTGTCCCTGGAGACATCGATGCGGTCAGAGGCCTCTGCTTCTGAGGGTCGTTATCGGATACCCGCATGGACGCCCGCTCACCGCGTAGTCCAGTGCCTTCGCGACTGTGAAACAACAGAATTTCCTGGAATTTGTCACATTGGTTTGTTTCTTGGTTCTGCCTCTGGGAGGAGGTGAGGAGGCAGGGGCACTATTCTAGCTGCCTCAGAGCCACACTGGACTTCCCCTGCCTTTCTCTGGCTGTCACTGTCCCTTGAGGTAGGGTAGCATTACATGGAAGTCCCCTCTGTTGCTGCTAATTCGGTCTTTTGCTATTTCTGTCGACCCTTTTGCTGACTTCCCTCTTACTGCTGTTCACCTAGTGAGATATTTAGGAGACAGGGTTTGGCAGTGAGCCCAGGGCCACTCCACCGTGTTCATTTCCTGTGAGTTTTTAGAAAGAGGCCGTCTTAGACTTCACCCGTGGGCACTGACTGGTTCCAGGACAGTTTGTTTGATGTGATGATGTTGGGGAGTTTTCGAATAACTGCGGTTGGCTCCTTTGTGCTCTAGGGACCGTTGCAGTGCCGGTCTGTAAACACCATCGCGTGGGCTCTTTTACCCAAGTTGCCTCTTGTTGGGCACAGGCCTGTGGCTCTCCTCAGCGTCCTCCAGTCCTCCATCCATTTGGCTGAGATGAATGTCCAGAGCTGTGACTGTGAGCAGCAGGAACCAGCGCTTTTTGGGAGGCTTTGGCATCCCACTGTGCCAGGATGACCGCGCTTTCCTTTGAAGCATCTGGATGCAGAGCAGAGCCCGGGGAGGACACGCCAGCCCCAGGATGGCTCAAGAGATTTCCAGTGCCTCAGCAGGAGTGGGCCTGCGATTACTAATCTGTGGACGGTCTGTGAAAAGTCAGACCGTGTTCTAAATGGAACAGCAGGTCCTGGGCCTTGGATGCAGTCCCTGCTGTCCCACTGACCCCAGGATGGACTGCCCAAGGTGGCAGTGGCTAAGCAGGCTTGGCAGAGGTGCGTGGGCCCTGCGCAGTGCATTCTCCAGCCCTTGGGTCCTGACTTGCTGGGCTGCACGTCGACGCGGCTGCCCCCTGGTGTCCTGCTCAGCTCTGCTCCCCTGGGCAGCTCTGCTGCCCGGCCACCTGGGCTGGGGTCTGGAGTTGGACCCCCGTGCTCTCCAGACTGTCCTGGGCTGTGCTCTTTCCTTCGGGTTTCATGTGGGAAACAAGGGCCTTTCCAGAAAGTCTCCCTGCGGTGTCCCCCGAAGCCCTCCAGACCCCAGTGCTGTGCCCTGGACGCTGGCATGGATGGGATTCCTCCTTTCCTTCACCCTTGCTGCATGGTGGACCTGGCCTTGGGCCCGAGGTGAGGCCCTGCCTGGCTCTGCTGCCCCAGAAACTGGGCTTGGCCAGCGGAGCAGCCTGCGGATTAAAGCAGGAAGACCATCAGCTGGTGACATGCTTTCATGTCATGACACCACATTTGACACGGCTCTTCCTGGGACTCCGCTGCCACATATCATTGAGACTCTGGACGCCAGATGGTAGGAAAGGCCACAACAGCTCTAAGTCACTTTCTAGTGAATGAGGTTGACACACTTTCCTCGAGCGACTCTTCATCTTCCAGCATCTGAGAAGCGGGGACAGGTGCGATTCCCATGCGGGGCAGGCGCAGACCTTCAGGAAGGCGTTTTAGGTATGGCCTGACTGGGCTGCAAGGACCCCGCCCTGTGGCCAGCCATCATTCCACCTGTCTGTGTCCCAGGGTGTGGAGGAGATCAGCGTTTACACTGGTAGGAGGCCTGGAAGAGGCTGTCCTTGTCCTGGGTGGGCTTTGTCCAGTCAGTCGAAGGCGCACACAGGACAGCAGACGGACATCCCCCAGGGGTGAGGGGATTCTCCTGCTTCCTGGCCTTCGGAATACCTGCTTTTCCCAGACCTACAGCAGCTCGGACCCAACAGCGAGACCTCGGGCTGGGACACTGGAGCTGCAGAGTTTGGACTTGACAACTCCTCCGTGATTCCAGGAGCTTATCCCTTTCCCTCTCTCTGTTGCTGTAGAGATGGGTGGATTACAGAGATACAGCTGTTGCCTGTTGCTTCTGATTCTCTAAGAATCTTGAGGAATACGACCTGTTAAATGAGTCAGTGCGTACAGGGAGGGGCACGTTTCCAGGTTGGCAGAAGCCCCTGTATGCGCCTAGTACATGAAGTGTTTAAACAACGCAAGCACAAATCTTTGTGTTAGGGATGATGGTTTTGAGGACAAATAAGAGCATGCTGAGCTTCTCGGTTAGCCAGGCTTTGCTACGGTAGGTAAGGTAAGAGAACAAAACGGGAAGGTGCCCGCTTCATTTTTAGGAACAATGTGTTCTTTGGGAGCACCACGATGGGCCGCTCAGCAGGCCAGAGACCACGTGGAAGCACAGAGAGGATGCGCGGCCTGTGAGGGAGCCCTCCCAGCAGGGGGAAGGGATTCGGCCTCTAGATACCCAGGGGCCCTTTGGCCACACACTGAGTAAGTACCTCATGAATCTCTGTCCTCCCCGTTGTAAATTAAAATATATGCATCCAGATGCATGAATAATATCTTACAATAATTTGCTGTGTGCCAGCTCTGTTTTATACTCTCCTAAAGAAAGCTGGCAAAAATACAAGTCAGTAATGAGAAAGTATAAAAACAAAACCAACTCACCCAGAACTAACAGAGTAAATCACTTAAGGGAACATTAAGTCCTAATTGTAGAAACAACACACATTAATCACCCTCCGATGCCACCAGGGGACGGGCTTGCTGATGGGCATCCCAAGGCCTTGCACAAGAAGAGAAAACAGATGCAGCCCAGGCACTGAGCTGCCAAGGAAAATGCACATCCAAAGCCTTGGTGGGCTGTGCCTGCGTTGCTGCAGCACTGTGATGGGCAGGGACCTCCAGAAACGTGGATAGGGGCACACGTGGAGCAGAAGAGTCCCATGGGGATGGCATCCTCCAATGTCCACTCAAGGGCTGGGGACACAGGTGAGGTCCTCTGAGAGTTGGCCAAGTCCACATTTGCCCTGAGGATGAGGCAAGAGTTGTAAATAACTGCAGTTATCCAATTTTCATGTGAGTGGAATTGCCCAGAAATGGCCACTGAGATGGTCCTCACTGTGAAAGAAAACTTGTAAGATCGTTTTTTAGAAGTAAATAGTATTGTGAATATTCAGGGTTTGCAGCCTGATGCTGCGGGAGGCGCGTGGATAGGGAGTGGTTGCTGCAGTGAGGTTAGCTGTATACCCGACGTCCGGGAAAGTTGATTTTTGTATGACAAGAGCAGATGAAATCTACTTATTTAACAACAGTTCCTCATGCGATATGCTTGTTTTAGCTTGGTTCTCACGTTGTGCACTTGGTCTCCAGGCTCACCCGTCCTGTGCCCCTCACACCCACAATGTGGGACCTGTGTCTCCTCTCCAGCCTCGCCGTGGAAACAAACCAGTCTCCTTCTCTGCATGTCCGAGCTCTCTCACTCTCTCTGACTCTCTGTCTCTGTCTCCACCCCCCGTTTCATATATAAATGAAACATACAATCTTATAATATTTTTCTTTCTGTGCCTGGCTCATTTCTCTTGGAATAATGTCCTTTGGGTCCATCCTGTTTTCAGCAAATGGCAGGATCTCTTCCCTTTTGAAGGCTGAATAATGTTCCACTGTATCTATACTTTTTTAAAATCCATGGATCCATTGATGGACTTTGAGGTTGTTTCCACACCGTGGCTACTGTGATCAATGCTGAAGTGGACACGGGAGTGCAGGCATCTCTACAAGGTGGTGGCCTCGTTGCCTTTGGACCCATGACAGGAGAGGGAGGGCTGTGTCATGGGGCAGTCTGACTTTAATGTCTTTAGGTGCCACCTGCTACTTTCCATAATGGCTGCATCCATCTACATCCCCCTTGTTCCTTTTCTTCACCAGTACTCTCCGCTTCTGTCGTTGTGACAATAGCCCTCCTTGCAGGTGTGAGCTGATGGCCCTTTTAGGCCTGGTCTTCATTTCCTTGGCTAGTGGAGCTGAGCACCTGTCTGCACCCCTATTGGGCATCCCCATATCTTATTTGGGGACCTAAGAAAATGTGTGTGTGGACCCACTGCCCATTTCCTAGTGGGGTTGTTTTTCTGTTATTGAGTTGTAAGAGTTGCTTCAGTTTGATGTTAACCCTGTCAGCTTTCAAAACAAAACCCTTGAGCAAGGAGGAGCCACCACGTGTCTGAGGTTTTATGTGGCTCAGCCAGTGTTTCTGGAAAATACCCTGTCTGAGTGACTCCACACTGGGCCCAGGGATGGAGGACGGAAGGATAGAATGTGTGAAAGAGGGGAGAAGGAAGCAGCCTGAGCACGGGGCAGGGACTGCACCAGCCAGTGCTGGACTGGAGCCTCCCGAGTCCCCTGCAGATCTGTGGCCAGAGCTTCCACAGATGCCCAACCCAGCAGGAAGGGAAACCTGTGTGCCAGGCATCCTGGTCCTCTGCGGAAGGTGACCCTGGTGTTCCTGACACCTTCACACCTCTGCTCTGGGTGCTGCCACTGTGGCTGTGTGGGATCTTGAAGGAGCAGCAGCTGAGGAGACGAGGCCAAGCAGCACATGTGGAGATGCCGCACCCCCGGGTGCTGCCATTGGCTTCCCGCCATCGCCTCGGAGCAGAGCAGGGTGAGGCAGGTGAGGTGTGAGAGACACATGAATGCTGCATCATCACAGGCCAGGCAGGTACAAGTACGTCTGGATCTGTTTCTTCTTTGAAAGGACCTTGTCCTTGGCCCTGTCTGCAGGGCAGGACGCGCTCCGCCTTGAGATGTCCCCTGTCCTTTCTGTATGACGACATGAGGGCCTGGTTTCTGCTCTTTTGTGACCTGTGCAGCGAGATGATGATGTCTCCATCATGCATGGCGCTCACAGGGGGAGATGGGACACAAAGGAGATGGGTGTGGGTCAGATGCCAGGATTCCTTGCTGGATCCAGAGCGGGAGGGGAGGTGCCCAGGGCCTGCAGCCCTCTCCCTACTCTGTGACGGATGGTGAGACTCTCGCTGCCTCCTGACTTCCAAGGTGCAATAAAGACTGTGCGTGTGTGCGCATGCACACACACACACACACACACACACACACACACACACACACCTTTGTCTTTCCAGCAGATGCCAAAGCTCTTTGGAGTCTTCGTAAGGACTTTGGCTGGGTGCACAGAGACCCTGAAGAATAGCTGTGTGCTGAGCTCACGCGTGGCCGCCCCGTCATTAAAGAAGAATCGGAAGGTCTTCCAGGCAGTTAGAAGACGGAGAGTGAGGATGCTGTGTTCCTGCTCTTCTCCAAAAGAGAGGGGGCACATTTTGCTCTTCTAATCATCTGCTTCATAGTTTGGTTAAATGCTATCAGAAAATTTGCCTTATCTTTCTCCAAAACATTTGCAGTAAAGTCGTTTATCTGTCATTGCAGAAGAAAGGGCTTTGTTCCCCGTTATAATGAGTAACACTGTATCTGGAAAGATGCAGAGGAACTGGATTGGGCCCCTGGAACCCTACTGTAACCACAGGAAGCAGCTTTGACCTGCAGGGCATGGCCCTGAGGGAGGGGATGGTCTGCGTAAGTGCTGTCTAGTATAGAAAACCGCTGCTAACCTAGCATTCTGCGCTCACTCGACTTGAAGTTTAAAGCACATTGCATTCATTGGTTATCTTTTCTTAGTTGCACAATAAATACCTTTGCACACCTAAAAGCCCCTAGATGATGCGTTGGGTAGGAGAGGTACCTTCAGAGTTAGACCTGTGTCTCTTTCTGCCATGCACTAGAGAGGGGATCATGGAATAGGAAAACGGGGATGTTGTCTAAATGGCAGAGCTTGTACAAGGATTTCTGATCGCATACATGGTGATTCCAGTATCACATAAGACACCAGAATGAACTAAGTGAGTGTGATGGGTTGGCTTCTCAGAATACTGTACTGTGGCCTGTGAATGGAGGGAGGGTGCAGCCTGCAGGGAGCTGTTTCCCCATCACTTCGGACTCACGGGCAGTCCCTGTATGTTCCTGTGTGGCCATCCATCCCTGGACATTTTCCTGTAGACAAGCTCCCGGAAGCATGAAGGAGATAAATGTAAAGTGAAATGTGGACCTTCCAGGGAATTAGAGTGACAGTCAGTGTGATCAGCTCTAAATGGAAAAGTAAACTGAATTAAAAAGAGGAGAAGCCTCTTGCTGCTGCTGTAATGAAATTCAGGCTTTCAGGAGGCTGTACTGAAAGGTCCTTAATTGAATGATGGGGCATAATTATTCTGCATTCATGCTTATCATTGTTTACTTATTTGTTTTTTTTGCTTCAAAAAAACCCACCACCTGCTATGAAATCAAGCACAAACGTGAATTACCCCTGGTGTGCCCCATTACCCAAATCCTAGCCCTTTTCAGTTTGCCATGTGCATCAGAAACAGAGCGTTGGGATCTAGGAAGGGCAGCCTCCAATGGCGATTCCTGCACACAGACTAAAGACTGGGTTGCCTGGGGTCTCCTGAGGACACTTCCGGGCCTGCCTTGTGAATGAAGTGTGAAAAACGGACTTCGGGTTTGGTGCAGAGATGTCTGGGGGCTGGGGCTAAACACTCGAGGACCCGAGGAGAGGAGATGTCATATGGTCAGCAATGATCCAAATGGTTCCGATTCAGTTGTCAGTGCATTTTTCTAATTATCGAATGTTTTAAACATGCTGGTAAAAAACAGACTCAGTTATCCACCACTCAGATTGAACATATGTTAATATTTTGACATATTCTGTTGAGTTTTTCTTAAAGAGATACAATTTTAAGTTTCTAGCTTAAGTCCCCCCTTCACCTCCTTCTTTTTCTTTTCCTTTTCTTTGTGGAAGAAATGAAGAAGTAGGTAAAGGAGAGTATTCTATATCATCTAATGTGTCAGGCAGGATTACACAATGTGGTCTTGTGTGTTAATTGTGTTACTTTGTTTATATACACAGAGCTCTCCTATAGGGTCCGGGGGAAACAGAAGGGCTGCGCCTCCCAATCGTGCTTATAATGGATACAAAGTAAAGGAACCAAGTTCTCCACCAATAAAGATTGGTTTACCGGTATGAGATACTTCCTAGCAGTTTAGATGAATGAACACAATGTATTCATTATGGCTACATGCACTATATAAATACATTTCAAAACTACAATTTTGAATGAAAAAAGTTGCACTTGAGTTTTTAAGTGAGTAACTTCATGAAGAAGGGAGGAATACAGGATTCTGCCGCCTCCCTAGGGCTGAGTGTGTGTGAGACCCATTTCTCGGTTAGGCAGACACTCACAAAACAGGGCTTTTAGATGCCACTTTGCAGTGGGCACTATGGACAGATGCCAGGCATCAGGTGTATTCACTGCCATTGGGTAAAATTGCTTCTAGGCCTTCCCAGCAGGGAGAACTAGAAAATTGATGTAGATTTTCAAGCACACACATTTTACCCCACCTCTCTATTTCTGTTTTGTTCTTATCTGCACATATACTGTTTAAAAACTGTAAATCATGCGGGAACCGGGCTAGAATCCACCACAGTTCATTACACATTCTCCCTCCCCGTATCTGTAACTTCTTTCTCAGCAGTGACATACCTGGCTTTCACCATCACAGTGCATTTACTTCTCTGTGCTACCTTCCATGTCAGGGGTTCCCTAGTTTCTTATTCACGCCCCGTGAGAAATTAATTTATTACCTAGAACACAATTGCTGCGTACAGGTTACTGTCCTGAGCCCCGTGGTGCACAGTTAAAACTCTCTTCCCACGGTGAATTAGACCAGTTGTTTTCTCTTCCATCCCCTTCCTTGTCATTATGTGATTATGAAGTGTGGCATTCACCAGTTACAGCTCACGATCATTTTGGAGTCCATGCACATCTTGGTTTATTTTCATTTGCCGTTTTGGGAATCTGTGCATCATTACTGTGGTCTTAAGCATCAGAGACATAGAAAGAAGCTGCGTGCGGGGACAGGACAGGACTCTCTTCTCCCTCCTCCCCACACCTTCGTCTGGCTTCTACCCTGTTCCGCACTCTCTGCGAGAGCATGGCCTCTCTCATTTCTGGTCTGTCTTTCCTGTAACGGTTTTGTGTACCATGCTTACAGTTCCCTCCCTTCTTTTGTGGAGGGCGGCAACGCACATACTCTCTGATTGCTTCCTTTCCCATGTAGTAATGCATGGTACCACTGCACAGCGTTCCACTTTAACGATGTCACAGCTTATGTAACCATTCCTCTGTGTATGCACATCTAGTTCTAAATATTTTGCAAGTGAAAACAATTCAGAAATGAATACCTTTGTTCATGTATTTTTCATATTTTCAGAGGTGCATCTTCAGGGGAGATCCCTAGAAGTTCTTGCTGGGTTCCCTTTTCTGCCTTATGTTTCCTTGGTTCTCATTGGTCCTCACCTCCCTACTGTCCTGAGAGCTTGCCATGGGGTCAGGCTTTTTCCTGTCCAGTGGGTGGGGTCAGCAGTGCAGCAGCCTCAGACCCAGGACTCCCAGGACTCGGCTCCGGGGGGCCCCGGCTTCAGCAGCCCAGGCAGGCTGTTAAGGATGTTGTAGTTCTCCCCAGTGGTGACTTCAAGGCTCATGGGAAGGCAGAAAAGGGAACCCAGGAAAACCAGGAAGGAGAAGAGTCCCCTCCGTGACTGCTTTCTGTCTTTTCTGGGCCCAGGCCAGCCTCTCCTACAGGCAGTCCTGACCCTCTGTGCGGCCTGCTCCGGTTTCTGACTCCGCTTCTCGTGAGCTGTGGCTTCAGGTAAGCTACCCAGCCCTTCCGTGCCTCAGTTTCCTCTCTGTAAAGATAAAGCTAGCCGTGGTGTCTTCCTCACGGAGTTGTGTGAGGAGTCCAGTGGATTATAACTCCAGTTTTAATAGCTGTACCTGGTGGACATCCCGCTTTTCCCACACTGCTCTTGGGAAGACGTTCTTGTTCCTACAGAATTGCTGCGGCACTTGTTCCTTTAGAGAGACCCATGGCACACTCTGGGTCTATCTAGATGCCCCAGTTCCACCAGTCTACTTCTACATACAGCTCTGTCTTCGTTACTGCGGCTTTGGAGTCAGTCTGAAACCCTGAGCATCGCCCTCCCATGTGGTTTGTGTTTCTCGTGATTGCCTTGCTGTTTTAGATCATTTGAATTCCTATATACATTTTGCAAGCAGGCTGCCAATTCCTAGGCTTCCTTAAAAAAGGCTGATGTACTTTTGATGAGCTGCATTGCACCTGCAGTCAGTTTGGAAAACGCTGTGCTTTGGCTCTTAAATGTCTCCAAGGGCCCACAAGTTAAAGGCATGGTCCCCAGAGTAAGGCACCAATGGGAGGCAGTGGGGCCTTTGGGGGTGCCTCGTGGGAGGGACTTGATACCCAGCTATCCCCCTTCCCCGCTTGTTCCCTGGGACCGAGGTGAGCAGCTTGCTCTTATCTCTGCTCTACCATGATGCTCCTGCAGGCCCAAGGGTGCTTGTCCTCATCATGCGCGAACACCCTAGCTCCACGCCTGCTAACCTTTCCTCCTTCAGAGTCGGTCTCTTAGGAAGACTGGAAGACATGCAAGAACTGATGTCTTCAAAATGCCGAGCTTCCAGTGTGCAAACGTGGCATACATTGCCGTTTGAGTCTTTTTTTTTTTTTTTTGCGGGTACTGGGGGTCGAACTCAGGACCTTGCACTTGCCAGGCAGGTGCTTATGCCGCTGAGCTATCTCACCGGCCCTGCCGTTTGAGTCTTGAAACAATTTCTTTCCGCAATGTTTTCTAGAAGTCTTGTGCGTTTTTTATTAAATGTATTCCTAGATGCTTTTTTGAAGGTTATATTTAAATTTAGTTTTTTAATTTTTTGTTTGTAGTAGCAAAATAATACTTTGCATGTTGATCTTTTAACCCATGACGTTAATAAATTATTAGTTTCAGTATTTATATATTTTTATATACACTATTATATATTATTTTCAAAATTTTATATGTACTTACCTCATCCTCTCTTTCTATTTCTTCTCTCTTATCTCACCCCACCCCACCCCTTCCTCAGCTGCGCTAAGCAGGACCTGCAGTGCATTTTGGGTAGAACTGATGAGACCAGGCAATTCTCTCTCTGTCCCTCACCTGAAGGAGAAAAGTTCAAGACTTAACCATTAAGAATAACGCTAAGTAAAGGTTTTCACAGACACACTTACTCTTCTGAATGTTTTCAAACTCTTCATTTTTAAACTTGAATTATTCTCCCCGCGTTTTATTTGTGAGGCCCACACACTCGTGCTGACTCACGCGTGCTGACAAGTGTGCGTCTGTTCCTCCTGCGCTGCTGAGCGCATTCACTGCACAACGACTGAAGTGGTGCAATGTCCCGCTATTCAGAGTTGGGTGCAGTGATCCCTTTATAATCCTCCGCCCTCCCGTCCACTTAGGAATACGTTTCTGGTCTACTCCGAGAGCTGGAACAGCGGAGTTAAAGAGCGTTCGCTGCTGACGCCGGCGTTTCAGACAGAACGCCTCGCAGCCTTTCCGCGTCTGTCTGTCCCACTGCTTGGTGTGTAAGAGCTCTTGTTCCTCGCGGCTGTACCAACGCTGTCACCCTCCACTGGGCGTGGATTTGATTTCACTTCTCTGATAACTTGTGAGATTGAGAGCTTTTACATTTTTAAATTGATTTTTCACTTTATTATCTCCATTATTTTTGCTCGGTTTCCTATAGGATAGATTGCACTTCTATTTTTTGTATATTTTTAAACATATGCTAGATATTGATCGTTTGCCAGTTGTATGACTCACAATATTAAGTCTGTATCTCTTCTCTCTCACCTTCTGTCTGTATCTCTTCTCTCTCACCTTCTGTCTTCCTCTTTTTCTCTTCTCTCCTTCTCTCCCTTACACACACACACACACACACACTCACACACACACACACACACACACACTTTCTGCTGCAGTCGATAAACCGACTTCATTTTTGTGTGATCAAATCCCTCAACAGATATTTTTCTCTGTGTGGTTGCATATCTTGTTTAAAATCTGTTCCTGTGTGACCCTTTATTTTGTTTTTATGTTCTCAGGTTCACCTCCTCACACAAGTTCTTATTCTGTACGTGCAGATCTATTCCCAGCTTGGCCATGTGTATAAAAAAGCACGCCCCCTTCCTGAGCTGGAGCAGCGCCCTCTCTCCAGGGTGGGCATCGCCCAGTGCTGTGAGGCCCTGGGTGGGCTCCAGGTGCCCTGGACCCCACCTGCTCCCCACCTGCTCCTCGGCTGCATCTTCCTTCTCACCTCCTCTGAGCTCCTGTCTGCTTCTAGGGGTCCCCATTTGCGTGCCCCTTCAGTATGCTGGGCTCCAGGAAATTCAAGAAAAACTCTGCTGGAATTTTGATTTACATTGATTTTTTAAGTTTTGTTTTTAGTTGACATCTAGCAGTTATATAGGAATTATCCAGTCAGGGTAATCCGCCTGCCTGCCTCCTGCATACTGACTACTCCTTTGTGTTTGGATCTTACAAACTCCTTTCTCCCAGACTCACACTGATTTTTTTTTTTACATTAATTTTGGGAAAAATTATGGCTTTTGGACATCTTTCCATCTGTAGACATGCCATCTTTCTCCATTTATTTAGACCCACTTTAATTTGTTTCAGTAAAGCCCTGCTTTGTATCCATACAGGTGATGCACTTTTTAAAGTAACTTATTCCTAATTTTGCACAGCTTTCAGCTATGGCAAATGGCATCTTCTGAGAAGATTATAGTTCATTTTGTTCTTAGGGCATAGAAATGCCATTTATTCTGATATATAGATCATATTTAGCAAACTTGCCAGACTTTTTATTCTATTTTTCCTAACAACTCTCTATTTTGACCAAGCCAGGTCCGTAAATGGTGACAGGTTTCTTCTCTTCCATCCCTCATACATGTTGGACTCTGTTGCCTTGTAGAATCTGTCTGTGGCAGGACGCATGGAGTGGTGTGCCAGGCAGGGATGCACTACAGTCTGTGACACGTGGGCCCGTCTGGTGGCTGTGTGTGGTCATTGTACATCACTGTCCCCTTGTCCATATGTATTTGCTAGCCAGCTTTGTTCTTCACTCTTTGCAAATCCTCCATGTCTTCACTGATTGTCTTTTTCTACCTGAAAGAGGTCTTCCATCAAGATAGGGAATTTTAATTTTTCCCTGATTTTCTGTCAAATTTTATTTTACATATTTTGTCTAGTGTGCAGCTGTAACAAGGAATTTTTATACTTTATGAGTCATTAAACTTCTTTATTTTCACTTTGGGCTGCCATAACAAGAGGTGATGACCTGGGTGGTTTAAACAGCAGAAATTATTTCCCATGGTTCTGGAGGCAGAAAGTACAAGGTCTTACTCCAGCCTGGCCTGGTTATGGGAGAGTAGTGTGGGCTGTCTTCCTGGTTTGCAAATGCAGCCTCAACTATGTCCTCACGTGTTGGGGTGGGTGGTGAGCTGTGAGTCTCTACTGAGAGTTGGTAATCTCACGGTGAGGACCCTATACTCACTACCTCACCATGACCTAATCACTTCTTGTCACACTGGGGTCACTGCTTCAATGTCTGTATTTTGCAGGGACACAATTCAGTCCACAGAAACTGTAATTATTGTCATCTTTTCTATTTTTTTGCCAAAATATCTGTTTCATTTGAAGTTTCCTGTGATTAGTACTTATCTCTAGTATAGTATACAACCAGAGATTTAAAAAATAAAGATGGCCAAGCTTAGCCTTTAATGAGAATTTTATCCATTTACAGTTAATGTAATACTAATGTATTTGGAATCATTTTGTCTTTATTCTCTTGACTTTCCATGTTATTATTATACTCGCAATTTCTCTTGGTAATTTTGTTATTGTTGAGGGAGATTCAATTGAGAACAAATATTTCCCACTCCTGGTTTGGGATATCCAAAGCTGTTTCTGTCCTGCTTTGTTCGTAAGTCCCATGACTGGAAGAACAGACAGTTGACAAGCACTTTCCTCATCCTGAAACATGCAAATGCCTTCAGTTTCTCTGAGGACAATCTGTGCCTTTCCAATGTGCACATTATTCTTAATTAGTACTTTTAGTATTTTTTGTTTACTTTGAAAATTAAGTAACTCTTCTTCTTATGAAGCAGGTGTTTATTAAGATCTATCCAAATGCTAAATAATTCCTGCTCACTATTTCTTTGTGTATTTTAGGTTTTTCTTCTGGACATTATTCCTTGTTTCTGCTAGACCCCTTTTGACTTTATAAGGACCATGATTAGTAAAGTTCAGTTTCTGTCTGGCGATAGAATGCACCAATGCTCTTGGGAGACTACGGACCTGTTTCGTGCTTGGGCTGATGTGCATTTTCCTCCTGCACACTGGATGTTCTGTTATCCACTGTCGCTGGCTTCCAGCATTTGTGAGGTCAAGAAACCAGCTTCTGCCTCATTGTTCTCCTCTCCTTCCCATGTGATATGACTGTGTGCATGGACAGCTTCTCTTCTTTTTTCTTGTTTGTATTTTATTTTAGTTTATTAGCACATGAGTGTAGTATATAATAGTTTCAGCAGTTTTATTATACTATGCTGATATTTTCCTTTAACTTATTTTTGTATGACTATCCTTCTTATTAATCTAAGATTTGGAGACTTTCTCCAAAGCTGGGAATGTTCGCTAATCTTTTTTTTTTTCCACATAAAGGGTTTATTTTAAATGTTTTTAAGGCTAGGATAGAGTTACATCATAAAGATTACTTACAAAATTCACAAATTTAGATTGTGTCACTAGCACTTTTAAAAATATTTTTCTCTTCCACATTTAATTTCTTCTCTTCTGAAACATATATCCTACCTAATCATCCTATCCACCATATCTCCTGGCCTCACCTTCATATACATACATGTATATATACATGTACATTAAATGTATATGCATATTTAATTTCTCTAGCTTTCAAATGCATGCTTATCTTTTAAGAGAATTGCTGTTTCTCCCACCCGTGGTGTCTAATCTGCCATGTAATTCACCTCTCTAGCATTTTAAGTCTTACTTATTACGTTGTTTTCATGTTTAGAAAACCTATCTGCACCTCTTGGATAGTGTTTTACTTTTGGGTTACATTACCAATTCTCCGGTTTATCACTTGTAAGTTTTGTTCACATTCATTTCTGTTTCGTTTGTGATGATCTCATGCAAAAAGATCATTTTCAATCTCTTTGGGAGGTTCTCTTCGCCTCTATTCTTCTGGTTCTTGGTTGTCATGGGATTTCATAGTTTTGCACGGGGAGCTTCTTCTGGTCAAATTCCAAAGACAGTTCGCTTTGCTGGTTGCCGTGCCTCTCTTCGCCCACTTCCTGTGTTGTTCGACTTTGTTTCCCAGCCCAATCGGAGGGTGTGAGGTGAATTCAAGCTTCAAACAATCCTGAGGGCAGAGCTGTGATCACGGAGCCCTGAGACGGCAAGACAAGTCTCTCTCACAGTTGGTTGAATTTTTGCTCACTCTTTCCGATCACTGAAGCTTTGGCCCTTTGAGGTACAAACGATATGCAGATATTTCAGTTGTCAGTCTTGCCTTTCCTTACCCTATTGTGATTGGAAAAATCCAACACAAATTCACAAACCCTGCCAAAAACCCTTGAAGTGCGTGCAGCTTTATTGCCACTTAAAAGAATTCCATCTGCCCACTCTTTTCATTATTTTTAGATCCTGGAGATTAATTTTAATTTCTTGTTAGTTTGGCTCAAGGTTTAAAACTTTTGCTTTGTGTTTCTTTTAACTGTACCGACATTTCTGAGTGTTTTATAGGCACAGAATTTTCCAAGCTGCCATGTTTGCTATGTTGCCTGAAATGAAATTTAACTCAGTACAGACCAGCATTGCTCAAGGTGGCGACTGTTCTGAGGATGCCAGGCTCGCTGGCAACTTGCTATCCCATGAAGGGACTGAGAGGGACTCAAGGGTGCGGTAGGGCTGCCCGGGAGTCTCACGGGGCACCACTGTGTGATGCTCCATCCCTGCTGGACTGAGTGCGAGGCACCTGGCTGTGTTTATTCTGGGTCTGCGATGTCTGGACCATGATATGTCGCAGTTAGTCAGGGTCCAGGCCAGCACCTGTGCTGGAGGGGAAGTAGGGTATCATCACGCAGAATAACCTGTCAGTTAGGTAAAAGATACCCATCCCGTTTATGAGGGAAAGAGGTAAAAAGACCCAACATTTTATAAAATTAATAGGCATTAATAATAAAATAAAAATGTACAAAATAAACCAATACAAATGGAAAAACAACAAGGAAAGAAGAAAAGAAAGAAAGAAAGAAAGAACGAAAGAAAGAGAGAAACAGGCCTGAGCCTCTCAGCTCAGGAGCAGCTGGCGGAGGCCTGAGCAGCAGTGGCCGGAGTACAGCCTCGTGCTCTGAAAGGAGGATGGGGAGGGACGGGCAGACGGACAGAGCGGAAATGAAGATGTGTAATCACAGCAGTGAGCACAGCAGTGAGGACAATGTGCTGTTGTCCTTCAACTGGACACAAAGGACCAGTGAGGTAAGTGTAACCACAGACACAAGTTCGAGAGTGTTGTGGAGAGGTCAAGCCGGGAGCCGGACGGAACCCTGGCTGTCCCCGGAGTCGCGAGCGCGTCATCCTCAATAACCCTCGGGGCTCAGCTTCTTCCCTTGTCAAACGACACTCAGAGAGGCTGTGCCGCAGGACCGTTACACATTAGCCGTGCTAGCACGTGGACCTGCTTAGAGGAGCGTCCGGGACCCAGTTTTGACCGTATCGTAGCCATTCTTATTGTAAAATATTATCTGAAGTCCAGCGCTGTGCGAGAGACGCTGCGCCTGGGGCGCACGCTCGCTGGGGCCTGAGCTCTCCTTGCTTCTGTGCAGCAAGGCGACGGGTAGCAGAGTCAGCGTGGTGCGGGAAGGAGCTCAGGGGGCGCTTGATTTCTTCTGCCCGCCGGAGGAAGTGAGGTGGAGAAGAGGAGGGGCGGGGTCGCATTTGGGAAGAAGATGATGAATTTCCTGTCATGATAAATGGAGCGCCCATTTGGAGAGGAAATGCGCGGGCAGGAGGGAAGGCCTCGGGTTATGAAAGCCGAGTCTGCGAGCAATGGTTTCGGGCTAGAGCGTGTTTCCAGTCCGGGATTTCTTTGACGCTTTTTCTGCTCTGCAGAGTGAATCCGGTGTTTGAGAAGACTGATGAGGGGCAGGCGGAACACTTGTGCTCAGGACCCCCACGCAGCCTCGGAAGGGCTCTACTGACTTCTCTTTTCCTTCGCATTCCTGTACACCCCGCCCTGATGAAGTTGAAAAATGACTAATGTGCTCTTGTCCTTCAACTGGACACAAAGGACACGAAGATTCCGGCGAACATTAACTTTCTGGTTTATAGAGATGAATCTCTGTGCTGGGGACTTGCTCAAGCTTGTCCTTTTAATGAAAAACTTGGTCCAAACAGTTTTGTCATTAAAAAAGTAATAATGAGCTCCTTCGGAGGCGCAGAAGGAGGGAGGGAAGGACAGAAAGGGACCCCGCCACCATCAGTGAGCACAGATTCCTTTGTTCTCCTTGAAGTCAGCCACTAGGATTTTCGCACTTTGTTTTTCTCTTTCTGATGACCAAGGCCTAAGTGAGAAGGGTGTGAGCTCCCCGTCAAGCAAACATCTAGCTTCCTGCGGCCTCAGCAGCAATAATGGCATGGGTGTGGCGCCTGACCCCACATGCCGGGAGATGTGCCGGTCATCAGGGACCAGGCTGGGCACCATGCTTGCCTTTCCACTCCACTCCTGTGAACACCAGAAAGCCATGTGGACCTGCAGTGGTCAGTGACAAGGCCAGCTCCAGTAACCTCTCACACACCTGCCTCGTCCCCGTGGGCACATCCCGCCATGCCTTCTCCCTAGAAATTCCAACTCTTGAGGGACTCCAATGACCCCACTTCCTAGCCAGGCAGTGATGACGTTTAACTGATACAGGAATTTTTATGGTTGGGATTTGCTGGTTACAGCTTTTTCTTCTTTAACGGGAATGGAACCATGGAATCAGAAAGCATGACCGACTTGCCACATGTGGGGTGAGATGTCAACGTAATAGAAAGAGAAGACCCTAGAGTACCGGGAGGGTGGGAGTTGTCCGGGAAGCAGGTGTTGTAGAAGGTTCCAGAGGGGTCTCAAATTTATTTGATCCACGAGCACATCCTTACCTGTTGGCAAATCATGGAACATAGTATTCCCACACTCCTAAGAAAGTACACATCCATGTGCATAAGCTCATGGCGTAACATGGGACTAACGTAACTTCCGCAGTTCCTGCAAAGGCCGTGTGCTGAGAAGCCCTGACTGAGAGCCCTCATGCAGAACCGACCAGCACATGCGCTGCAGTAATGCATGGCTTTGGCCACCAGGGAGTTGCAGTTAACTGGTGGACAGTGGAGCCTTAAAGAGACCCCGGTTTGGAGCTGGTTGATTTAGAGGTCCAGATTTGCAAACAATACAAGCCTTTAACACCAAGGTAAAAGCAATAAAAGAGTATTTAATAAACTGTTAATTGACACATACATGATTACACGGAAGAAATAGAAAGTACAGAAGAGGGTTACATCACCAGATCGGAGCGCTTCAGTACCTGAAACTCCAGTTCCTGTGCCTGGAGTCCCGTAATGTGGCTCCCAGGTTCCCACAGGGAAGGGTCCGGGCAGGGCGTTCTCTCCACAGATGAGACCCCAAGGTCCTCCCACCAGTGAGGCTCCTTAAATAGCAGTTGAGACAAAAGTGGCCACGTCCCAACTCTGTGTGTGACTGGAGGTGGGGAGTCTGCACCCCTGGGAACTGGCCAGTTCCCCGGGGCACAAACATCTGCTCTTCCAGGTGGGAAAGAGGCCGTGCTGGGGAGCTGGCCAGGCTCACAGGAGTTTCTGCCCACGTCAGGACATCTGCCAGGCAGCCACATCTAATCTCTAGAGCAGGGTCACAGCACAGTCATCGACAAAGAAGATCTTTCTACTTAATTTGAGCCCTTCAGACGGTAGAGTGAGCAGGTGGTTACAACCGGGAGGCTGGGAGGGAAGATGCGGAGCCACGGGAATCCGCTGGAATTTGTGGACAGTAAGTGGTCTTGGGAGAAAGTGGAGAAGAACTCGCCTGGGGAAGCGCATCCCAGTGTGTACTTGAGAAATAAGCAGAAAATGGCCAAGCAAACCTGGTGATAGAGGTGGCCTTGGGGGACGGAAAGGAGAATGCGGTGGCCTGCTTCAGGCTGGACAGCGTGCAGTGATGTTCAGAGAAAGGAAGCAGGTGACCTCGAGGGAGAGGGACATGGCGTGCTCTGGGAATTAGGCTGGGGGCTCAGCCAGGAGCGCAGCTCTGCCTCTGGTGGCTTCCTGAGGAATTTGGAATTTTACCCCAAGGCAAGAGGAAAGTGTTTATAGTATTCCAGTCTTGGTGTGAAAGTTGCCTGAGGCAATAACCTGAGTGAAGAAAGTCCTCGGAAGTATAAAGTGGCGACAGGGAGGATGAGATCGAGTCTCGGGTTGTCCAGTCAGAAACCTGGGCTTCGTCACTTGCTAAGCGCTTACCTTTGGAAAGCTGCATTTAATCTTTGTCGCTGTGTTGCAGTTTCCTCATTTGGAAAGTGGGGAATATTATACATCACCCGTAGAGTCACTGTGAAGATCGGATGAATTAAACTGAGGAAAGGGCGCAGCTCAGAGCTGAGCACCAAAGATTCCATTTGTCACCATCACAGTCACTGTCACCATTATCATCATCATCATCATCATCAGCAGCAGCAGCAGCGTTATTCCAGGAGAACGTGTCACAGTGAGGAATGAGGTTTGGCACTGGCCTGGCTGACTGATGCTGGGGGTGACTGGTGAGACGGGAAGGGGGCAGGCTGGGCGAGTTCCCAGTTGCGTCCTCACCACACACGGTCTGAGGGGCAGGAGAGCTAGGGCTTCGTGGGATTCTGGCCGTGCCTTCGTGTAAGTGGAGCAGGGACAGCTGGCTGAGAAGACGTGGGGCTTTGCAACCCTGGACCCAGCCACGGGCACAGCTCTGATTCCTGTCTCTGTTACTCTAAACTTTGACTTTGAAGATACTACCGTTTTCCATTCACTAACTTTATCTTTGTATCGTTTGGTGGGTGAGACAGATGGCTGGCCTTGTGTCTGATTTGCAGGTAGAAAAACTGAAGAATAAAGCGATCATTTCCCCCACAACACATAGCTAACAGGTGAAAGGATAGCAGTAGAAACCGCCCACTCTTTCCTCAGCCTTCACTCCAGTGCTGTGTCCACTCCCTGTGCCTCACAATTCAGGATTCAGCTCAGCGCCAAAAAGGTGGCACATGCTTTTAGATCAGTGCAATTCCCCAGAGTCCCACCAGGTAGGTGGCAGCAGACTTGAATCATTTCCAGTCTCCGCAGGGATTCTAGGGTGGACAATGTGGCTCACGCATTTCTTTTTTACTACGATGTTTTCCTCCTGAAACAGTTTTCTTTTAAAAAACCTGTATTTCTGGAGAAATATTCCCAGCATGTTGGCTGGCTCTCCTCCACACTGCTGTGGGCACCTCCACCGTCCACCACCCTGGTCGGGGGTTTTCCTATCTGATTTTGTCTTGGTTTCCTGTGAGCCAGGCTCTTGGGTGCGGGATTATTAGCCACTTTCACCCAGGCAGTCTAGTATTTGCTAAGAGTTGTCATCTTTCCACCAAACTACATAAACCCATCCCCTCCCCACCCTCAGAGTGGAGGAACCAAGTCTCCCGGTAGAGGCTGGGAGTGCAGGGAACAGCAAGCCTTGGACTGCAGTTTTCTCCTCGGAAGCCAAGAACTTTCACGTTGTCAGTTAAGAGAGCCCTCTGTGGCTTCTAAAGCACATCAAAGCCACCAGCGTCACTACTAGTGTGCTTTGGGACACTACCAAGTAAAATCAGGCCCACTAAACACAAGCACTGTGCTTCTGTGACGGATGATCTGATGACCCAGGACTGCTAAGGAACGGGCGACACATACAGCGTGAGGACAGTGACAGAGCAGGATTTGTCCCCAGAAGGGCCAGAGCGGGACGTCACCAGGCTTCACCATGCTACTCTCAGTGTGGAGCACAACTGAAATCAGAACTCCTGGTTCCTGGAATTTCTGTTTGACATTATCGGACCAGTTGACCCAGTCGCCGGAACGGTGGAAAGCCGCGCTGCAGCTGCGAGGGCTTCGTGTGCTCTGTGCCTGGTGTAGCCTCTCGGAAACGGATGCCTGTCTGTACTGTGTTGAATCAGGACACGCTGGATGCTGACGTCCTCCAGACGTTCCCTGACAGGAAGGAAAGTAGGACCGGTGCACGTGCAGGCACACGCACACAAACACACAAGCACACGGTGACACATCGCTACATCCTCCAGACAGCACCACGCAGGACCAGTGTTTGTCACTAAGAAAAGAAGTACACATCTTCTTCTCTACTGTTATGCACGTTGATGCTGTTTAGCCAACACCCCGCTCCCCTTTCTCTCCCTCACTGCCATCTCCTTACTGCTCTCCTCACCCACGGGCATCGCCAAGTCATCAGGGGAAGTGGACGGTGTCCTCAGGACCCCATCAAGTCCCAAATGGAGGTGACGGAGTTGTGTGCAGGGGTCAGTGCACAGCTTACAGCTGCAAACCACGCAGGTGGTCCCTGTCTGCCTTGGAAGCCAGGTCTCCTACTGCTTCCGAGTTCTGTGTTTCTCTAGTCTTCTGGAGATGCTAATTATCACTTAGAAAGTAAGTTCATTATACAAGTTAAGAAAACTGTTTCACAACTCGTGATCCTATCGTGTAAGGAAAGCAAATCCTGAAGGATCTACCTGTGCATCCAAATATTAACAATGGTTTATTTTAAGTGTGATTTTTTAATTTATTTGATTGTTACCACTATTTTCAACTTTTATAATGAAAGGACTCTATCTGTATAGGAAGTACTTGTCTAGCACAGAAATTTTATTCTATTCTGTCATTAAACAGAACATATTGTTGCATTTCATGACAATATACAAAGCATTACCTATAAGGCATCTTCTTAACCAAGGGACCGGAGATGACATCAGCAGTAGGGTTGGTGACAGCAGACACCACCTGTGTGGTGGCTCGAGAAAGATGCTGCATTACTGTTGAAGTGTTCCTGGCCAAAGTGAGTAATTTGAATTGAATTGCGAGACAAACCAGAGAAACCCAAGAGGAACATTCCAAAGAGCCAGGGTCCAGAAAGGCAAAGGAAGGCTGCGGAGCGTCATAGGACTGGGCTGCATCCCGGGAAAACTGGGGCAGTGTCTTACAAAGGCCAGTTTTGGGGTAACCAGCAACATGGGAAGGTGGACCGCGTATTAGAAAACTGTGTCAGGTTATCTGAAGTTTATAACGCACTGTGATTATGTAAAGGATGTTCTTGATTTTAAGAGATAAAAGCTAAGTTTGTTAGATGCAAAGGGGATGTTATGGTTTGTGTCTAGATGTCCCCCCCAAAGCCTAGGGCTTTTGCAGAGGTGGCTGGATCTAGAGTGTGTGACGCTGGGATTAAGGGCGTGTGATTAGTAAATCAGTCCACTGATGGTTGGCACAGTTCTGGCTAGGATTAAGGGTGTGAGCGCCACACCCGCCCTAGGGTGGGTATTCTGCATATAGTTTAAGGGGCAGAGTCTCCTCTCTCCCTTGTTGCTTTTGTTTCCTTGTGGGCACCATGAACTGTTGCCCCTCCGCCATGCCACCTTGCCTTGGAGCCCACTGATTATGGACTGAAAGCTCCACAAACTCAGCTTGATAATTCTTTCCCCCCTAACGTTGGGTGTCAGGTATTTTGTCCCAGCAATGAGAGAAAAGTACTAAGACAGGGAAGATCTCTAAAGCTTGCTCTTAAATGAAGAAGAAGGAAAGAAAGAAGGGAGAGGGAGGGAGGGAGGAAGAGAAGAAAGAAAGGAGAAGATTAAAGTGAATTAAATATTTTAATTCATAACATATTATCTTGCAATAATTGAGATCTACTCTTCCAAGGAAGAGTAGAAAAAATGAGTAGATATTTTAGAAGTAGACCTGTATAATTTTCTTGTCACTCGTGGGACAGTAAAACAAAAATATGTGAATGGATTTATAGGAATATGCATGGTAGCTTTAATTATAATTACCCAAACTGGAAATAATCCAAACTGTAAATTAGAGGGTAAAATAGATAAAGTGTGGCACAGCATTATAATGGGAAACTGCACAGCAATGAAGTAGAAAATAAAGTTACTTTTAGACATAACAACGTGAGCCCCTATGAAATGTGCAGGAGAAGCCAGACACAAGAGGACCCATTGCCTCCTCCTGTCCGCGCGAAGCCCAGAGGCCGGCAAATGTGTCTGTGGCACCGGATAAGCGAAGGTCAGCTCGGAGGTGCGTGCCAGTGAGGAGGTCCCCAGAGCGCGCTGGCGCGGAAGTTTGCTTACTGTGATCTCGGAGAGAGTCCTGCAGGTACGGATGTGTGCAAGATTCACCCGGTTGTACCCGCACCTGCTATCAGCGAGGATAAACTCGCTTTACAGGGTGTGCTCCCTGCGCCCGGCCCAGAGCCTGTGCGCGAGACCCGCGTCCCGAGTGGATGAGCGCGCTCGCACCGCCGGGCCGTTTCCTCGGCGCCCCGCTCACCGCGACGCTGGGGACCATGGCCACCCTCTCCCCCTCGTTAACGCTCTGAGCGGACGCGGGGACCAAGCTCGAAGCGGAGCGGTCTCAATGCGCATTTCAGGCAGTGCGGCAGACTCGGGGATACGGGCGGGAGTGGGTTCGCCCCAGAAGTCCTTGTCGTGTGTCGGTCAGGCGGACAGTCCCGGCGATCCCGGGGTGAGGTGTGCGGTTGCCGCTCTCGGGAAGGAGACAGCGAGGCAGCTGAGACCCCGCGGGGAGCGGGCGTCCGGCCCAGTGCGGCCGGAGGGTCAGCAGCGGCGCCCAGGTCGGGGCGGGGAGAGCCGGGCCACAGCTCGGGGGGCAGAGGGTCCGGGACTTCGAAGGACGCGGCCGCCTCCAGAGGGAGGAGGCTGGCGGCGGGTGCTCTGGGGGCGTGCGGGTCTCGGGGTGCGGATCTCGGGGTGCGGGTCTCGGGTGCGGGTCTCGTGCTGCGGGTCTCGGGTGCGGGGCTCCGGTGCGGGTCTCGGGTGCGGGGCTCCGGTGCGGGGCTCTGGTGCGGATCTCCGGTGCGGGTCTCGGGTGCGGGGCTCGTGTGCGGGTCTCGGGTGCGGGTCTCGGGGTGCGGTTCTCGGGTGCGGTTCTCGGGTGTGGGTCTCGTGCTGCGGGTCTCGGGTGCGGGGCTCCGGTGCGGGTCTCGGGTGCGGGGCTCGTGTGCGGGTCTCGGGTGCGGGTCTCGGGGTGCGGTTCTCGGGTGTGGGTCTCAGGGTGCTGGTCTCGGGTGCGGGTCTCCGGTGTGGGGCTCGGGTGCGGGGCTCGGGTGCGGGTCTCGGGGTGCGGTTCTCGGGTGCGGTTCTCGGGTGTGGGTCTCGTGCTGCGGGTCTCGGGTGCGGGGCTCGTGTGCGGGTCTCGGGTGCGGGTCTCGGGGTGCGGTTCTCGGGTGTGGGTCTCGGGGTGCTGGTCTCGGGTGCGGGTCTCCGGTGCGGGGCTCGGGTGCGGGTCTCGGGGTGCGGTTCTCGGGTGCGGGGCTCCGGTGCGGGGCTCGGGTGCGGGGCTCCGGTGCGGGTCTCGGGGTGCGGTTCTCGGGTGTGGGTCTCGGGGTGCTGGTCTCGGGTGCGGGTCTCCTGTGCGGGGCTTGGGGTGCGGGTCTCAGGGTGCGGTTCTCGGGTGCGAGGCTCCGGTGCAGGTCTTGATTGCGGGTCTCGGGGTGCGCGTCTCTGGTGCGTCTCGGGTGCGGGGCTCTGGTCTCGCTCCGGCCTGAGGCGGAGGGAGCCCACCTGCGGGGCGCTCAGGCGCCCTGGGTGTCCCCGACCTGCTCCTCGCGCCCCAGGCGGAGCCGCGGTGCGGTCCGTGGCCTGGGCTCCGGCGCGTCCGTCCCCTGGAGGGCGAGGCCGTGGAAAGGGGCAGAAAACGGCAAACCCGGGCCCTCGTGTGTCGCTCTCCTCTGCTTGCGGCGCGGTCTGCAGTAGCTTCCCTGAGGCCCAGACGCGAACTGGTTCGCCCAGGGCCGCCGAGCGGCGTCTCCTGGGAAGACTTTCCCTAAATCGTTACCACAAGGCTTACTTTAGGGAAAAAGAGCTATCATAAATTTTTGTTGCTTATGAGTTTGTAAGGATTCTTTAACACGCTTTTTGCAGTGTTAAGAACACTGAAATCTGTCCAATTAATTTGTAGTTTGTTTCTGTTTTTTGAGACAGGGTCTCGCTATGTAGTTCAGGCTGGCCTTGAACTCACTGTGTAGCCCCTGCTGGCCTCCAATTCTTGGCGATCCTCCTGCCTCAGCCTCCCATGTGCTGGGATTACAGGCGTGCATCACCACACCCTACTTAATTTGTAGTTTGATGCATTATCTTTTAAAAAAATAATTATCAGAGGTAGCTTCTCTTTTTTATTGAAATATGATAGAATAAACATTCAGAAAAAAAGGAATATCCTAGTCAGGAAAAATGGTGAGTAGAATGTGGGTGCTTTCTCGAAACTTGGGTTACTTTTAAACTTTGAGTAAATTTGTAGAAAATTTATTACATATTAATAACATGGGAATATAGAAATAGTACTTATGATATTGTAATAGGAACAAAGAAATTAAATGCAGGATATGTTTTAGTTGTTTTATTTACTACATAAAATTTATGACAGGAAATAATGTTTATGTAAAATTTATATTATGTGTAAAATAACTAGGTTTATTTTTTATATTTGTTTATAAAGATGGCTTTGTGAATAGTTAATACAAATATTTTCCCACATATATCCTTAATATACATGACTGGGGAGGAATGTATGAGACTACAAATTTTAATTAGTTTGGTGATGTAGAGAGTGCCATTAAACCTGCCACTTTTGGCGTGGCCCACAGTGTCCCCTCATTTCTCCGTGCTTTAAAAAGCGGGCATTGCTGCTCTGCGAGACCTCACAATTCGCAGTGCTGTGGACGGTGGGTGATGCAGGTCACATGTGATTATCATTCCTTAGCTCACATTCTCAACACAAAAGAACAATCGACCCTTCTGACAAATAAATCATTAGGCCTTTAGTTTTTCCTGTGTGTAGTTTTGCAAAGCATATAAAACCATGCGCACAGCTCAGAGATATTGCTGTTTCAAAACTGGCTATGACCTTGGCACTTTAGCCAGAGATGGAGAGGTAATCTCGCCCGCTCTCCTCATGTTTCAAGGCCCCCCTCTGTTCCCCTTTCCACTTCTGCTCCCCTCCCCCTTCACGAAGGTTGTGAAGTGTGCTGGTGTCCCACTGACGCACTTTCAAAGGACCCCGTCCCTTTGTGTGAGGGCTGTGTGTAGACCGTGCAGAAGTGCTGGGAACAGTGTGTCTGGCAGGGCTGGCATTATTTGCAATTGCACAATTTGGCACTGAGCCACTTGCTTTATTAGTTACGGGCAGAATGATTTAATTATTAGTATTATATTCGGCAAATCTTCTTTTTCGGAAGGAAGAAGAGCGCAGACTCAGCCAGTGCCTGCCTGGAGACCAGCACCCTGTCACAAAGCAACCTCATTTGTTCAAGAGGTCAGTCGTGTCCAGAATGAAGGGACAAATTCAAAGGAGGAAGAAGACCAATGGGAACAAGGGCCTGTGGGCTCCCAGGCCTCTGACTGTGACTGAAATGTAGGTTTTCCTTATCAGGAACCCAGTCTTGATTTTATTGGTAGTGCACCAAGTATGTGTGATGAACACACCTGGAGTTTTTCAATCAAGAAGAGATTGATGGTTTTAGTCTTTTTTGGGGGGGTACCAGGGATCGACCTCAGGACCTTGCGCCTGAGTGATATCACCAGCCCTTTTTTCGTATGTAGGTTCCGGGAGTCAAACTCGGGACCTCGTGCTTGCCAGGCAGGCGCTTAGGCCGCTGAGCTGTCTCACAGGCCCTTTGGTCTTTTTTTTTTTTTTTTTGTGGGTACCGGGGAGTCAACCTCAGGACCTCGCGCGCCAGCAGGCACCCGTGCCACTGAGCGATATCACCGGCCCCTTTTTCGTATGTGGGTTCCGGGAATCGAATTCGGGCCCTTGCGCTTGCCGGGCAGGCGCTTAAGCCGCTGAGCCATCTCACCGGCCCCCCTTTGGTCTTTTTTTGAGACAAGGTTTCACTGTGCAGTTAAGGCTGGCCTTGACCTCACTTTGTAGCCCAGGCTGGCCTCGAACTCGCAGTGATCCTTTTGCCTCAGCCTCCCAAGTGCTGGGATTACAGGCATGTGCCACCACGCCCGGTAATACATGGTTTTTGACATCTCATGAATATAATGAACTTATTTTCCAATGGATATCTAAAATGTACACTATAATTTAATTCCTCAGGAAAACAATTGTATCAGAAGTCGATATTTTAAGGATGAGTGATAGATTTTCCTTCGAGAAAAGGTCACATTTCCTTGTTTGTCCGTACACTGAGTTATTTTGGATTATTCTGGATATTGTGAATATTTTGTTGTACAGGCCTGGATTCTGTTATATTCCTTCAAAAACAATGCTTTTGTTTCAACAGCCAGTTTACTTGGTGAGACTCAGAGGCAAGCTGTCTTTTGCACTGCAGAGGGTGGTGCACTAGGAGTGGAGAAGAGGATGGGGTGGAGGCCGGGACAGCAGGGAGCTGGGTGGGGAGAGGCTGGGCACTGATGTCAGGCACAGGGGGACAGGAGTGGTCTGGAGTGAGCACGGATAATGGAAACACGCTGTCCAATCCAAAGCTACAAGAAAGAATTTCGGTAGTTTCACCATGAAGAAATAGTAAATGCTCGGAGAGATAAGCATGCCTGATTCAAAGTTTTCACAATGTGTACGCTATCAAATGTTATAAGGCACCTCATTCATATATGCAAATTGTGTTTCTCTGTATTGCTTAAAATGAATCAAAAACAATGTTTATGCTTTGAACAACTATTTATTTTGATTTTTCTTGGTTTGGGATTTTTTTTGTATTAATGAGTATTATTAAAGATGTGTATTTTTTTGCTCTCATTGATAAAGAATGTGAAATATCTTTTTCATTTCCAGTACTTTCTAGTTTGATATTGAGCTTTTGTGAAAGTACCATTTTCTACTTTTTGTGACAAATACATTATGCCTGTAGTTAAAAAATATAAAGCTGTCTAAACAGGCACATTTGCACTTATAATTACTTCTTAAAAAGCAAGGCAATATTTTTCATACTGTAAAGTATTTAGATCTTGCTCATTCTTTGAAGTTTAAGGAAAACTTCTGAAGATTATGAAGAAAAATCACTCAACAAATGCCTTCTGAAGGAGCGATGTTTCAGCCATGTTTGCTAACTTTCATAAATATTATATTCAGATTTAAATTATATAAAGGATAGATGTATGAAATATTCCATAGTTTAGCCAAAGACTTGCAGTAGCTTCTGAGTAAGATAAAAACAGCTGGAATGCAAAGAAACGCTGGGATCTGAGGAGCCAGGACCTTGGGTAAGGGAGAGGGACGCCATCTTCCAGCGGAGCCAGAGGGCCCGGCGCCTGGGACCTGGTCCTGGGCTGACGCTAACCCGGAAGACAAGGGAATCCTGGATACCTGGTCATTGCAGCTTGAGGGGACCCCGCCCTACCCTCACTGTCTCATGCTGTGTCTGTGCACACAATCACACCAAATGGAAAAATGTGTTCGACAAGTTCATGTACAGTGTGATTAAATATTATAATTCAGTAATATGTACAGCTAGTATAATAATATATGACAAAAGAATTTAATACTAAAGTAATACTTCCTGTCTGCATGCTCGGACTTTTACAGCATGTTAGACGTTGGAAAGTGATTTCCATGGCTTCAAGTAAACATCAAATTTTCCTGTATGAGTGTTTTGAAATAGAAATCTAGTGACTAAAATGAACCATATTTCCTCAGGATGGGTTCCTTGGTCTTTATATTTTAAGTTTATTTTAGTAACTTTCTTGTTGCTGGAACAAAACACCTGACATCCACAAGTTAAAGGAGGAAAGGTTTAGCTTGCAGTTTGTAGAGTTTCAGTCCATAGTCTGCTGGCTCCAAGGTAGGACAGCACGGCAGACGAGAAACAGTCCGTGGCAGGGCAGCAGAAGGCAGCAGTAGCAGCCTGCCCTCCTTCTTCCCCTTTATATTCTATCCAGGCTTCAAGACTATCGGTTGGTGCCACCCACACCCTGAGCGGGGCTTCTGTCTTCAGTAAATCCACTCAGTCACATGCAGAACTATGCTAAACCAATCAGTAGACTAATTTAGTTGTCACCCTTAATCCATATTCACACACCCATGGTTCAGCCACTTCCAAAAACACCTCTAAGAACGCGTGAGGCTTTGGGGGGACATCTAGATACAAGCTAGAATGTCATAAAGATTTGTCAATGCTGATAATTCTGTATCATTGTTTCCTGCAAGTCTGCACTTTCTTCATACAGACTCAAGACTTTCTTATTTTTAAATTGTTTTATTGCATGTGAGAATAAATTTTTCTCTTCCATTTTTCTTTTTAGTTTTTCTATGGATACAATTGAATTTTTAAAAAGATCATTTGTCTTCTAGAAATATCATTTCATCTTTAATCTTGCAATATTTTATGATTCTTTTACACTTTATAGCAGACATTTTTCTCAAGCCTTTTTCTATGCTAACTATTTTGAACAGTTTATTCTTCAATTACTTCTTTTAATATTTGTTTTCTGGAAAGGTTTTCTGTTTCTCCTCTGTTTCTTTCCAGGCCTTTACTATCTTGCTTTTCATCTTTAGAAAAAATCTTCACTTTATTCCCCACATCTTAAATTTTAGTTCTTGTTTAAAAGAGACATTTTTGATGTGTGGGCTTTCTTGAAAACATGATGCTTTTGCTGCTATTTTTGTTTTCCTCAGAGTGCTGTGTTTCTGGTGGATTTTCCATATTTCCTTTGGGTTCCTACATTCCTTCCTTCCTTCTATAATTCCAGGAACTTTGCCCAGGTGGGGTGGGGCTCCCTGCTTTTCACTCATCACTGATGAGGGGCTGGAGGAGACCTCTGTGCCGAATCTGAGATCAGAGAGGTAAGCCAAGGCAGACTGTTTGCTTGAGTTTATTATTTCTAAACAATTTTCTGCCAATTCATCACCTCTGGAGAATTGTTTAGAGGAAAGACTTACACAGCATTGTCCCTTACTGACTGTTCCATTATAAAAAAGTTGGAAAACATCGAGGCGCGCTGCATACTGACCTCCCCCGGGAGCCTGCAGCTCGGAGTTGAGCAGCTTCGTCTCCTGGTCCCCCCTCCAGACAGCCCGCGGCCGCCTGTCCTGGGCGGGGCACTTCAGGACACGCTGCAGGTGTTCGCACACATCTGCCTGGGCCCTCACCTGCAGCTCCGAGGGGAGGGGCCTCACCGGACTGTTAGGTGTCTCGAGTTGCTCATGTGGAGGCTGCTGACAGGTCTTTCCTCTGAAGTTTAGCTTTGGCTCCTTGCTGACGCCTGGGATTAGCAGTTGCGAGGCTGACCACCGCCCTTCCTCTCTTCCCTGCATGAACGAGCGGCTTCTCGAGGCCTTGCTCTCTGGCTTTTGTCTCCGGCCTTCCTGACTCTTGCTCAGCCCCTCAGGAGGGTGGAACAGCTCCCACCCCCGAGTGCCCGGCACTCCTCAGGCCTGCTTCCCTCCAGGCCTGGAGCTCTGCTGTCCCCAGCCCAGTGGCCCAGTGGTCAGGGACGCCCTGAGCTGACCTGGGCCCACACTGTCTGATTCTCCTTGCAGCTGACCGCCTCTCATAGGCATAAGTTTCAGAACTTACTTTTACCCTTGTTGCTCTAATTTTGTCTTTAAGAAATATGTTTGATGTTTTTTTTTGTCTATGATTTTCAGTTTATTTAAACAAACAAGGTGGAGAGGCAGTATTTTTTACTGTGCTCCATTTTACTAAAGGCTGGAAGGTAATTTTCCTCCTAGAGCACCGACATTCTCTGCCCCTTCTCCCCAGGTGTCCTCGTGTCTCCTGGTTGGTGGCTGAGCTCAGGGCCTGGGCCACCCTGGCCCCAGACTGACTCTGACCACACAAGCCCCGTGCTCCACATTCTTCCTCCAGAAAACATGGACGATACTCAACCTACATTGTAGGGTTTTGGTAAAAGTTGAAAAAAAAATCTTATAGCATCAAACACAGTACCTGGTGCAAAATAAGGCCTTATTTTTTAAAAATATTAAATATTAATTTTTTTTCTGAAATTAAGTTTTAACAATCTTTTTTGTGTGTGTGTGCTGGTGTATTAATCATCATTAAGCAAAATTTCCCTATTCTTGAATCCTAGAAGAATTCATCCTATCCATATAGAGTTTGCAATCAGATTTTTAACACCACAGAAATATCTGAAGGAGGTAGAGAAGGAAGAAGGGGATTTTGAGAGGATTGGATTACATTTATTAAAAAACTTAAAAGAAAATTAGCACTTTTTGAAATTGAATTTTCTAGTATAAGGACCTGGAATTTCTTTCCATTTGCTGTGTCTTATTTGTTATGCTCAGTGGCGTGTTTTACTTTGCTTGTTTTGCGGCGTACTCTACTTTTGCCTGAGTATTTGAATGTTCATTTTTTTTTCCTAGTACATTTTGATGATTTCTTATCTGTAACATATTATTGAGTATAATGATCAAGTTTAATTTATTTTAAATATTTTGTAATAGATTCTTAATTTATTTTCATTTTAGAGAACATTTTACTGCATAATGGTGAAATTTTAAAGCATATTCAGGCTTGCCCCTTGATGGAGTACACTCAATATTTTCCATTTTAAATTGAAGTGGATGTAAAAATTCCCATTACTGGATGAAAGACTGTATGCCTTCCTCCCTGATGCTGTCACGTTTGCTGAGAGTGTCCACATGTCCCGTGCACCACTTGGTTCATGTCTGAGGAAACTTCAAGCAGTGACATCCACGTGCAAACAGCTTCCGGCCATGCGGTGGGGATCATGCCATCTCCACGCAGCTCTGTCAGTGCCTGTGTGCATGTGACTATGTTATGAGAGGCTCTAAGTCATTTTATCAGCATATGCTTTCTTTGTGTTTTTACTGGCACCTGTTCATGGTACGTAATATTTGCTCTCCCCGTGTGGAGCTGGGCATGCACGTGACGCATCTCAAGTCCTGTTCTCACCCCTTCCCCTCCCCAGACCCTACCCCTCCACCTCTTGATCCCTTCCCATTGAGATCTATCTCCCTACTTCCTACTATCTGTCTTTGATTCTGCTTTTGATTTATAATTTGGGTTTCTCATATAAGAGAAACCAGAATATATTTTCTTAGGAGCATTTTCTTGAAGTCCATTCGATCTGACGTTAATGTAGCCACACCATCTTTCTTTTGATTAATTTTTGGTTTGATTTGACATCTTCATCCTGTGTGCTGGAATTTAAAATTTATATCTGAGAGTCTAGGTACAATGGCAGCATATTGTCACGGGCGTTTACTACAATTTTTAGGTGTTTAGGCTGAGTTTCTAGCACGCTTTGTGCTCTCATTCTGAGTCCTCCCCTCCTGCACCCTCGTTCACGTCTCCTCTTCCTTCATTGCTTCCTTCATTCTCTGCTTCTGTTGTTTTGTAAAGTGCTTTATAATTTTAATAACTAAAGCGGTATCTCTGCCCCCCGAAACTGTATGGACCTCGGGATCACTAATTCCTACTCCTAATGAGGCTGTAAACTATGATGGGTTATTTTTTTGTTCTTTGATACTGAGTATTGAACCCAGAGCCTTCACACAGAGCTTCATTCATTCTCAGCCCTTTATAACTTTTTAAAATTTTAAGATAATGTCTTGCAGCTGGGCATGGTGGTGCACACCTGTAATCCCAGCACTTGGGAGGCTGAGGCGGGAGGATCACCATGAGTTCAAGGCCAGCTAGGATACATAGTGAGTTCAAGGCCAGCCTGGACTGCATACTGAGATCTTGTCTCAAAAAACAAACAACAATGAAACAACAACAACAACAACAACACTCTCCCACCAAAGAGAGGGTCTTGCTAAGTTGCCCAGGCTGGGCTTGAATTTGTGATCCTCCTGCCTCAGCCTCCTCCAGTGCAAGGATTAGAGGGGTGAGCCACCTTGCCCAGCTTGATGTCTGGTATTCTAGCTTAGCTTTGTTTTCACTCCTATTATTTGAACAGTTATTAACTGGTAGTCAGTATGCATCAGATTTGTTAATGTTACTAGTCTCACTTTTTCTTTCTATTCTTTCTTGCACGCCACACCTCCCATCCTTGTCATTCCTCCTGAGGTCTATCCTTCAGAATTTTCTTTAATAAAATTTCTTGCAAATAAATCCCAGTTTTTTTTTTGTTGTTAATTTGTGTGTTTCTGTTTCACATTAATTCACAAACCATAGTTTCCTATATACATAGTTCAGGGCTTGCATTGCTTCATTTATATCACTTTATTGCTTTGGGCATTCATCACTGCTGTGAGAAGTTGCTTGTCATACTAAGTGGTCTCTTTTGAGTGTGTCAGCTTGTTTGCACGGGGGCCTCTCTAAATGTGAGAGCTGCAGTCTCTCCTCAGCTCCAGGACTTAATACCCTCTCCTCTGTCTCCTCCTCATCGCTGTTATCTTGTTAGATGCCTCTCACTCAGGTCCGTCTGCACAGCCCGACTCCTCCTGCTTCTCCTGCACCTTTCCGCTTTCCAGTCTGAGTGCCGGCACGGGGCACTCAGTGATCTCCCTTCACTGCAGGGCTCAACAATGTCCTCTGTGTCATTTGAAATCTGTGGTAGCTTTTTCCATTGCGTTTTCAGTTTTACTTAATAAAAATCTTTGCTTTTAGAAGATCTGTTAAATTCTTCACCTTTTTCTGCCTTTATTCTGGTATTTTTTTTTTTTTTGTGGGTACCGGGGGGTCGACCTCAGGACCTCGTGCACCAACAGGCGCCCGTGCCGCTGAGCGATATCACCGGCCCCTTTTTCGTATGTGGGATCCGGGAGTCGAACTCGGGCCCTCGCGCTTGCAAGGCAGGCGCTTACGCCGCTGAGCCATCTCACCGGCCCTTATTCTGGTATTTTTAAAAAATCTCCTTATATTAATAAACGTGAAATATTTATATTCTGTAAATACTGGTTCTGTTACCAGCACACTTTGTAATTCCAATCCTACAATATTGCCCTGAGTTTTCCTCACTTTGCCTTGTTCATTTAAATTGTTTGTGATTTTCCTGTAATCCAATTTTTTCGATGAATCCTTTATGGAGATTCTTTCTGATCCAGGCAGAGATTCTTGAGACCATCAAAGATTTCAGAGACACTTTGCTTTTGCAGCCCACTCACAGGCTGTACAAGCCTGAAATTTATTTAGCTTAGAATTTGGGGTACAGTTACTCAAGACCACAGGGAATGCTTATCTTAGCCCTGGACTTTTGTGAGGTTGGATTTGCTCCCTCTCTTTCTTCCCCACAGAGTCAAGGTCAAGCAGGGGTGACCTCTCACTGCCTTCTTCCCAGATGCTGCATTTTCTCTTCATTGTCCAGAGCACAAATGAGTCCCAGGGTCTCACCTGTGAGCAAGTGTCTCAGAGAGGAGCTGTCCCTGTGGTAGCCCCTGGCTTGGTCTTCTGCTCCTGCCTTAGGACCTGACCACCAGGCCATCAGAGAAGTCATTCCTCTACTCCCAAACCTGGGGGAAGTCCTTTCAGCACCATACTTCCTTCTCATGGACACTCAAAGGAAGCCAAATGGTCCCTTACCATTCTCCAGCTGCCCTCAGGTGTCAGAGCCCTGTGGGCACAGCTGGTCTCTTTCTGGGACTTCATGCTTTCTGCATTTACCAGGCCCTGTTATCTGAAGATGGTTGGCACTAAGCCATTTACTTCAGCTCAGTCCTGACTTCAGTTAGGTGAGTCTGAAACTGTAGTGAGTTGTGTCAGCTCCATGAAGGGCCATGTAGCTGTGACTGTTGGTGACAGGGGGATGTGTTGAATGGAAATTGATGAGGGGACTTGTGCCTTATTTTAGGGTTACTGTTACATGTTTCCATGTATTCTGATGAATGAGAGTGTGGTTTTTATATTTTTGAAGCACTTTATTATTGGGAACAGTATAAAAATGGACATGAGGGTACAGTATACTTTCTTATCATGTCACCAAACAGGGTCCAAGAAAGTGTTCCCAGAGAGGAGATGCGGGCTCAACTCACCTGTTATGGTTTGTACCTAGATGTTCCCCCAAACCCTCATGCACTCATAGGTGGGGTTTTTCAGAGCTAGGATGATCTAGGGTGTGATGCTCGGATTAAGGGTACCCCACCCTGGGTGTGGATGGCACTGCTCAAAGGGCAGATAGCCTGGATGGGATATAAAAGGAGAGAAAGAAGCTGCTGCTTCTGCTGCTTGCTGCCTTCTGCCTGCACTGCTTTGCCATGAACCATTTCTCATCTGTGATGCCTCTCTGCCATGCCAGCCTGCTTTAGAGCCAGCTGACTATAGACTGAAACCTCTGCAAACTGTGAGCCCAAATAAATCTTCCCGCCTTTAACTTTGGGTGTTGGGTATATTGTCTCAGCAATGAGAAAAGTAACCAAGACGTCACCTTATTTGTGGGTTAAGTTGTAGGAGCATGGACTTATGCACAGAAAAGGATTGCAGGATAAGTTAGTAAAGACACAGAAAACGTTATTAAGCAGAATTAAAAAGTATGTACTCAGAGAGAAGAGAGTGCAAGCCCTCCAGAGGGAGGCACATTATGGTCTAGAGTTGTAGGTTTTTATGTAATCTTAGGAGTGTCTTCAAGATGAGTGACCTAGGGTGTTTAGCCTAGTGTCTTCATGTTACCCATTTGGTAGGTTAAAGGGTAGGTGAAAAGGCAAACCATTTATTTGCGTTTGAAGTATAAAGCTGCCGCTCACTTAATAGTGATGCTTTCTGAAGGATGGAAATCTGTGAGAGGAAAAGCACAAGCTAAATTTACAGGTGAAAAACTCAGGACAAATTTACAGACTTATCGCGTCTTTAAGACCTTAGGGAATTTTTTGAATGAGTTTCCTGGAAGGTAAAAAGGCATCATGTTATGATTTAGATCTAAATGTTTCCTAAGCATCTTATGTATTTGGAGTTGTGGCCCAGGTGAATGAGACAGGTCACAGAGGGCAGGACCAGGAAGAGTGTAGTCTTGTCTCTGGCTCCTCTCTTCTCTATCTGCTTCTTGGTTGCCATGGGTTGAGCAGCTGTCCTCCACCAGGCCCTTCCACCATACTGTTTCTGCCTTGGTGCCAGCTGAGCATGGACTGAGCCCTCTGAAAAGATGAGCCAAATTATACCTCTCCTCATTTAAGTTGTGGGCATTGGGTATTTTGCCCAAGCAATGGTAAAGTCACTGATGCAAAAATTTGGTACCAGGAATGGGATCATTTCTGTGACTAACCTTGAACATGGGGTTCAGAAACCTTTGGAACTGGTTTTCAGGTGGAGTTTAGAAAGGCTTGGAGAAGTGAGCTATAGTGGCCTTAGAATGCTGTAAGCAGAGATTGATGAGATGTTCTGTTCAGACCTCAGAAGATGAGAACTATTATAGGAATGTGGACAGTAAAGGCCAGGCTCAAGAGGTTGCAGAAAGGAATGAGGACTGTATTAGTAACTGGACTAGACACTATGTGAGTTTCATTCTGGCAAAAACATTAGTCCACATTTTGTCAATGTCCTAAGACTTTGTGGGAGACTGAGATTAAAGTCTGTGGATGAACTGATCTGGTGGATGTAATTTCAAGCAGCCCATGTTGGGCTCTGACATGGGTACTGTCATGTGAGCTGGCATATAGAGGGACCAGTGACACAGGTGATAAAATAATTCACCAAGAGACAGGGGATATAGAAAAGGCAAGAATTTATTTAGATTACTGAGCACACTGTTGAGAGGAATTGGGTATGGGGGAGTTTCTAAGAGAAGAATTGTTCAGTCAGGGTGAAATGTTGCGGTTTGAATAAAGGAACACATTTTAACCCTTTTGTCATTATAGGTACTGCTGGCTGCTTTCACCCAGACCTATAATGAGAATGAGGAGCAAAAAGCATAGCTGATGGGAAATAGCTGCAAAGTTGGGGTAAAGAACACTGTGTTTTCTAAAAAGTTTAGCATTATACAGCAGCTCACTGTGCAGCAGGACAATAAGAAAGGTGCTTTAAAGGCCTCTCAGGAAAAGGCCAGATGCCACCATTTGCAGGCTCAAGGGTGTTAAAGGACAAGGTACTTTGAAAGACTTGCTTTGAGAAGAGATCCTCAAGGTGCCCAGCTCATTCAGGACTGCCTAGGGAAGTGAATTCCTGAGTTAAGCCATCTAGGCACTCAGAGGCCCCTGCAGCCATGGTCTAAGTGACCCAGCCTACTGCTCCAGCTGGTGGCAAACCTTGTTGTTATCCATGTGGTGCTAATTTTTCAGGCATGAAGACTGCAAGAGTAGTGTGGTCTACACCCTGTGAAACTGTGAGCCAAAATAATCCTCTCTTCCTTTAAGCTACAGGGATTGGGTATTTTGTCCCAGTAATGAGAAAGTGACTGACACACATTGTAACCATGGGTAACTTTGATAGTTCTCTGAAACTGTAGTTTTGTTTAAAAGTGTAATTTTAAATTTATGATTTTCCTTGTCTTCTTCCTACTTATCTTTATTACTTCTACCCTACCTCAATCATGATATTATTACCAACTCAGAATGATTATCAATCACTAGGAATAGAATATATTCCCAAGCCAAAGGTTTATTATTTTATTTCTTTATAACTTAGGTTTCAATTTTTAAATTTTAATTGGCACAGTTATTGATTTTACATATGTAGAGGGGTAGAGTGTGATAATCCAATAGATGAATGCAAACTGTGATGATCATATCAATGTAGCTATCATTTACATCTCCTTAAACACTTAACATGTCATTGTGTTGGGAAACTTCAAACTCTTCTTTCTAGATATATATCTATATATGTATGAAATTGTTAGTGAACTATAGTGTGTGACCATGGTGGCACAGAGGATGAAAAGATTACTCAGAGATGAGACTTGGTCTGAACACCAAGAGGGCCAGGGAGGCTATCTCCACCAATGGCACCCAGTGTTAGAAAGACTTCCAGTAGCACCAAAGCTGAGAACTCTATGGCTTTTATTTAGGTATCAGTGTGAGACAAAAAACAGCAGAAAAGCAATTTGGGCAAGGAACTGTCTGAAGGGTAGGCAGGTTTTTGGGGAAGGGGAAGGACAATGGCCAGATGCAACATGCTCCACTAACCTAAACTTGTTTAACCACTCACTCCTCACAAATCCTGTGTGCTTTTGCCCTGAACTTTAATCATTCACCCATTGGCCAAGTCCCCCATGAGATAGTCACTCTGTTGTGCTGAAGAACATCGGAACCTATTTTAAAGCCAAACTTGGTAATTTTTGAACAGTTAATTAAATCCCCATGGGGTCTTGGTAGTTTGCTAGGGCTGCAGAGGCAGAATCTTACAGACCTGGGTGTGTGGACAACAACATATTTTTCCTCAGTTCTGGGGCTGGAAGATGACACTTCCTGCAGGTTTTCCTGGTCCTCAGGCAATGACCTGGTCACCTTATTGCTGTGTCCTCTCAGGGCCTCTTTGAGCTGGGCATTCCTGGTGTCTCTTCCTCTTCTTAGAAGGACATCAGTTCTACCCTTAGGGCCCCACCTTATGAGCTATTTACCCTGAAGTATCTCTTTACAGGCCCTGTTTTCCAATATAGTCACTCTGGGTTAGAGTTTTAGCATATGAATGAGGGTGCAATTCAGTTTGCAAAACACTGTAAACAACCTAAAAATTAAAAAATCTCTCAGCCTAAATTTGAAGGGAATGTGAGACCTTATAGAATTGCTATCAGATGTTTGGAGAATCGCCACCCGAAGCTTCCTTTCTGTCCGTAGTCCTATCTCCATCTCCGCCTGCACTGTGTTCTCAGAGCTATTCAAGCATCTGAGTGCTGCCTGCTGTGTCTTGTTTTCCTTCCCAGATAAAGGTCGCTCATGGCTCAGTGGGAAAGCTGCAGAGTGAAAGAAAACATGGTTCTGGGCAGAGGAGGAGTGGCTGGCAGGCGAGGGAGCCTGCATTTGAGCCTGGGGTGGAGGGAGTCTGCTTGGAGAGTGATCATCTTCTGCAGACTTTAATTCATACCTTGTGTTTGCAAATCAAAGGAGCTCTGGAATGGGGTAGAGGTCTCTTTATTGCTTTGTTTGAAGGTGCAGATAAAAGCAAAATAATCTCCTAGGGGACATGGACACAGATAAATATTTGATAAGGATTAAGATCACTTATCTGAAGCCTAGTGCCACTGGTTTTATTTATTAAGAAATTAAATAAAGCCAGAGGTACTTTTTGAAGTTCACTTGAGCCACAACAATCATAGGTCCAATTACCATTTCTGAGGTGCTCCAGGGATAAAAATGAAACCCGCCACAAGCTGAAGGATTGCAGGAGCCAGGAGGCTGCCGCGCGTGCAAGCCAGCCGACAGCTGTCCAACGCGATGAGGTCTGTCGGTGCATCTGGAGCCCACAGCACCCAGGCAGGCATGAACGCTGCTGGTCCTGCTCCAACCTGAGCCTCCAGTGGGTATGCGAGTCTGGCATCCTGGTCCTCGTCTGTTATGTCACTGTTCAGCTCAGCAAGACTCAGGGCAGCTGGTAGACTCCAGTCAGGAGAGGCCAGGCCAGGGGCACAAGAGACATGGGACACACTAACATTTAGAGTATACAGTGGTAGTTTGGAGTCAACGCAAAATATTTGGAGGTGTATCTGCCTTTAAATTTACTCCTGGACCACGGATATAGCTCAGCAGCACAAGCACCTGCTTGGCAAGCGCAAGGTCCTGAGTTCGATTTCCGGTACAAAAAAAAAATTTACTCCTAACTTTCTCTGCCTGGCCTCAGGTAATATCTAATTTAAAAAAGAAACAAATGTTTATTTCTCCATAAATTTCTATGCACTTTCTTATGTTTCTAACAAAGGAAATGATAAGGAAACTTTTAAGGAGAGAATAGATCACAATTAGAAGCAAATCCTAAATGGCTATTTTTACCAAAGGCCATTTGGAAGCACACATTCTCTCGGTGCCATGGCTTAGAAAGCCTCGTTATCTTGCATTCATGAGCTGCATAGAGCAGAAGACGCAGAACGGCTGAATGGTAGGAAGGTGCCATCTGTTCGGCCCATTGATTTAGGGTTGCAAGCTTGTTTGAGAGGGAAATGTCAAGGAGAAACTTGGGATCCTGGAGGCATCACGCCAGCAAAGGCTGAGCAGGTGACATCCTCCTTGTGATCCAGATAAATCTAGAACCCTGGAATTCATGAGGTGCAATTTCTTACCCTTTACAATGTTGAAAATACTTAAAACTCTATACTATCACTCAGTAAAATGAATGGAAACTATCTGTTCTGAAAGGGTTAATTAAGCTTCAGAATAGCAAACATTTTCCCTTATTTATATGCAAAACTGAACTCCCAAATACCACGATATTAATATTCATTACCACTGAGAGATCGAGTCCGCCAGGACTACCCAGAATAGCACAAAGGTGACTACAGTGAATAAATGCATGGCCAGATCTCCAAACAACACATGTAAGTTTTGTTTTAAGAAAACTGATCTGCAAATTCTTTTAACTTCTATTAGGCTGGGCAAGAATTCTGAGCAACTGATATCTGTCAGGTGCATCTCTGCCCGGTGCCTGAGCACAGCCGGGAGCTGCCATCCAGATACGAGGACCTGGAAACGTCCGAGGTTGCAGCTTCCACCAGTGTCTTCCTGGGTCTTCGGTCTAGTATCCTTGGTAGGTCACATGTATAATTTAACTGTTGAACATAAGTTAAGATCGGGGGATCAGCATGTGCTACCCCAAAATGTGCAGCCATTGCATAAGAATCAGCTTGCTCTGAAGGCAACTGAAAACCAGCGCGTGCTGGAGTTTGCTGGACCCCTTCCGCCTCGGCACAGGCACAGTGCCTGAGCTCACAGCACCTCAGCCTCCGCCAATGTCCTTCCTTCATCTTTTGCTGGGCCCTCTGCACCTAAGAGGACAGAGAAGACGTTTTCCTTTCTGACGACAAATGGCGTCTGGTAAACTCGCATGTAAGAGACTACTGAAAAGACGGGAGGCCCACTTTGTTCTCAAGGATACCTCAGGCCTATTCCTCTGCACAAAGGTTTTCAAGAAGACAGGAAAGACACTAACAGCTTTTGAGTGCCCATTTGTTGTCAGTCATTGTATTTGTAAACATAGTAAAGCCTTTAAGCTAGATCTGATTGTTCCTAATCTGCAGAGACTACAGTTGAATATAGGGTTTACATGCCTTTCCCAAGGACGCCCCTCTCTGTCTCTGTCTGTCTGTCTGTCTTTCTGTCTCTCCTTCCCTCCGTCCCTCCCTCCCCCCGCCTCTGCTTAGCTCCTGCTCTTTCTTGTGTCTGGCTCCCCTTACTGCAGGTGTTTGAATGTGTCCTGTTGCATGCAGGCTGGGTGGGCTGATTTATGGTCCTAGGGTGTGAGGTCCCAGGTGCAGGCTCCTTTCCCCAAAACCCCAGACCCACTTTACATATCTTGAATGGGTAGCTTGGGTGAGCTGCAATTTAATGATGAGCTCTTCCAGACTGTGTCTAGAAATACTGGCTTAAAATACAATATTAGAGTTAAAATAAGTCCCAGTCAAGTTCCTTCAGAGCCTTCTCTTGGTTTCATCTTGGTCCCTGGTGATTTAAGGCACCTCCCCCCCCCCGCCTGCTTCCATTTCTGAAGCTGACTCTCGTGCTGTGAAGGCGCACATCTGTTCACTCCGTCGTTCCCTGGATTCCTGCTGAATAATACACCAAGCTGCCCGGTTCCTCACCATCACCACATGAAGCTAGGGATCTGGGCTTCATGTTCATTTTCCATCTATTTTGAGGGGCTTCCTATCTTCAGATCTCCTCTACAGGAAAGTCTCTCGTGGGTACGATAGAAAAAAGAGAGCAAGAGATCACGCTTGAGTATTCAGATCTGTCAAGCTGCTTGGTCAAAAACGTCTGGCCGCCCACTAGCTTCTAACACCGGTTAACCATCCACACATCTGCATCCTTCTTGAGTTGTCTTTCCCATGGCTAGCACTATTTTTCGTTAGTTGAAGACATAAGGACATGGTGGCCTTAGGGACACTTCTGTGCATTGATTTCTGGGCTAAGAAATCCTAATTCCTTTGTTTCAACCTGTGACATGTGTTTCTACCTCAGAAAGCTCTTGAACTAAAGGAATGTGCTTTTAAGAGACAGGATATAAATCAGTTACTTAAATGTCATTCACGCAGCAAAAATATGTTTGGAAGTACAAAGTGATTTCTTTTAGAGGTCCTTTGTAGGCCAGTAATCTTTGTTATTAGCTGTATCTTTATGGGTCAGTAGATTTGACAGAATTTGAGAGAAAGAAGTGATCAATGTCAAATGAAAGACATTGGCATTTAAATGTTTCAGGATTTTCATCACTGGGAGGTCGCATATGTGCAGCTTGGCTGAGCAGGTGCCGTATGGTGAGCGGACAGTGGCCGAGGGAAGTCACCTCTGCTGGGCAGGCCTGGTGCAAATGAGAGGCCTGGGGCTCTAAGTGGTGGATGCAGCTAGGCCCCGAGCTTCTCCAAAGTCTGGTCGGGGAGGATTTAGCAGATGGCAGAACTGAGGATAAGTGAGCAGAAGGAGTAGAAGAAAAGCAGGTCTGGTGGCCTTTGGCTGACAAGCAAGACATGCCTGTGTTCAGGGTGTTTCCCTGTGGATGAGTAGGCACATATCTTGTGTGCACATGGGTGTGGGCGTGATGTGCGTATGTGTGTACATGTGAGGTGAATATGTGTATACGTATGAGTATATATATGTGTATGTGTGTGGCGTACACATGGGCGGTGTGCATATATATTTGTGTGCATTTCTGTACATTTGTGACATGTGTAGATGTGTGTGCATGGTATACATATGGCATGTGCATGTACCGTGCATGCACATGTGTGCATGTGTCTGTGCATATGTGCATACATGTGTACTGTGCATGTATTCATGACTTTGTGCATGCGTAAGTGTGGGCTGTGTTTTATGCATGTGGGTGTAGTATTGTGTGGTATATGTGTGTGGTGTATGTGTGTGCTGGGTGCATGTATGTGGGGTGCAGTGTGCATGCATATGTGGCTATGTATATGCATTTTTCAGTGCAGACATACACGTGCATGTATGTGCACATGTGTATATGGTGAATGTAGGTGTGTGCTCTGCATTTGTGTATAAGGTTGAGTATGTGTGTGTGTGCATGAGTGTATCCTTAATGAAATCAGCAAGCAGATCTTGGAAAGAAATCCAAAATACTGGGAACTTAACCTGGAAGTGAACAGTTGCTCCAAGAAGAGTGGTCTGGTCAGACCTCATCTAACAGAAGGTGCGGGGTCACAGTGGCGTTGTCTGAAGGCCGGGTGGGTGTGGGCTCTGGCCAAGTGTGTCCCGTGACAGTGGGGTCCCCACTGTGGGCTCACCAGCACTGGAGGCACAGGAAGCGAGGCCCCCGGGTCCTGGCAGAGGGCACCGCCACTCCCCGAGGGCAGCATCTGGAGGTGCGACCGTCTCTGAGTAGGCTCCTGAGTGAAGCTTGCAGCCCTGTGAGTCTAAGGTGAAACATTTCTACTCTTATTTCATGGGAACTGGGGAAAATCTGATTTGCAGAACAAATAATGAAAAGAGAAATTTTCATAGCTTTGAATTATTAAAGCATCCTGAAGCACTCTTGTTGTGGAATCTGTCAACTTCCAGAAATAAACAGCAATCAGTGGAAGCTCAAGAGTAATGCAGGGCTGGGGAGGGTGGGCAGAAGAAATCATCGCGCCCTTCTTCTGAGACTAATTAGATCTCAGTCATAATTGACTAATCCAGTGAAGGAGAAGGATATCAAGCCCCTTTTTGCCAAATTTCTGCAGTTACATAACAAAAAAATCTGTCAAAAAGTCTTAATTTAAGAAACTGACTGAGGGCAAGGGAAGAGGGGAAGGGGAAGTAAAAAGATTTAAGATGTATCATGTACAGGTACCAAATACCCACATCATGTGAACATCATATGACATAAACACGAGCTAAGAATAATGATCACGTTAAGAATGAAAATAAGAAAAGGAGGTTTAGAACAGGAGGGAGGGAAGTGTGGGAAGTGGAAGGGGATTAAAAAGAAAAAAGCTGTGTTACGTACATGCACCCACTCCCCAAATGAATGTAAACTTCATGTACTGCAAACATGTACTAATCAAATAAAAAATTTAAAAATGAAATTTACCACAAACAGACTCAAGAGTAATTTCATCCATCCATGTTTACAAATTGTTAGAAGGTTTTCAATATTTTCTTTCTAGTTACACTCCAAAGCACAACTAAATTTGCCATGTTTATTTTAAGATTTGTTTTTTTTCAAGGAGTCAGGGATTGGTCATCTATCTCACTTGGATGTATTACAATTATGCCAGCATCTAATCTTTATATGACAAAGGCCTAGAGGTTGTTTAACAAGCACACATTTGTGCACAAGGTAAGAAATGGAATGGGATGGGATGGGGAACTCTTCTGATTTAGGTGGTTCTATTGGCTTTTTTTCACATTCCTGCCTGAGCAGAGTATGAATATGGATGCTTTCATCATTTCAGTCCCCTTCACCCTAAGTGCTTCTTTTTCCCTGCTTTGAAGTTTCAATTGCTGCTTCTAGCAGGAGTGTCCATTAAACTCATTCTCTCTTGTTAAGAAAAATACAGAGTTATCACCTGGCAACACCTGTCTTATCCTGGATGGAGGACATAAAATTTCCTGGTTCATTTTCCTGAAACTGGTTTATCATTGTGATTCTAGATGTATTAGTTAGGTTTCCTATCACTGGGACAAAATACCTGACCCTCACAACTTAAAGAAGGACAGGTATAATTTGGCTCAAAGTTTTGAAAGATTCAGTCCATGGTCAGCTGGGTTTATGGCAGAAGCAGCATGGCAGAAGGGCAGAAGGGCAGGGTGGAAGAAAGCTGCTGACCTCATGGCAGCCAGGAAGTGAAGACACACAGAGAGAGAGAGAGAGAGAGAGAGAGAGAGGGAGAGAGACAGATGGACAGACAGAGACAGAGGCAGAGAAACAGACAGACAGAGGGAGAGACAGAGGAAGAAGAGTTGGGAGGGAAATACACTGTTTGTATTAGTCACTTTTCCATTTTACTTGCAACTTAAGGGAAGATTTATTTTGTCTTATAGTTCTCATGGCTTCTGTCCATGGTCAACAGCCTCCAAGGTAGAAATGGAACAGTGGAAGGGACTGGCAGATAACAATTGTGCAGGCCATGATGGCCAGGTATCAGAGAAGGAAGAAAGGAGCCAGGGACAAGAATACAACCTTCTAAGTCATATCTTCAGGGACCCACTGCTTCCCACCAGACTCTGTCTATGAATATGAGTCTTTTTGGGAACATTTTAAATCTATATAACATTCCACCTCATGCAAAGGCTCATGTTCATCTCATGCAAAATGCATTTAGTCCATCTCTAAGAGTCACCAGGTCGTAACAGTTTCAGCATTGCAAAAAAAGTCCAAGGTCTTCTCTGAGACTCAAAGCAAACTCTTAGCTGTGAGCTCCTTTAAACATCAAAAACACAGCTAAATACTTCCACCATACAATGGCACAGGGTGAACATTCCCATTCCAAAAGGGAAGAATAGAAGGATAGAAAGGGATGGGACTAAAGCAAGGTGGAAACCCAGCAGTACAAACATTAAATCTTGTAGTTACATGTTCAACACCCAGGGCAGGTGGTGAACTATGAGCACAAAAGGGATTAGGCAGACTGCATGACCTCTTTCTTAGGCTGGCTTTGCTTGCTGCCTGTGATTTTTCTCAGCAGACATTCCAAATTCCTGGCATCACCAACTTCTTGAGGCCTCCACTGCACCTTTAGGTTCACTCACACAGTTTCACACTCTGCATCTTCAGGGGCACAATACCTAGTCTCCCACACCTTCTTTTGAAATCTAGGCAGAAGCCTCTGTGACACTGTAACTCTTGCATTCTGCATGCTTGTGACACCAGCTCCATGAGGATGATGTCAAGATCTACCACTATTGTGAGCAGTAGCCAGGCCCCTATGGAGAATGGCTTCAGAAGCCTATTAGTACTCAGATGACTGAACTTGAGGATACACTTTTGCAGGTGGCCATGAATGGGTAGGCAACTTAGGGACTCCCTTCTCAAATGAAAGATTTATAGTTTTGGACTGTTGAGCCTGCAGTGCATGGGATCTTGATGATCTCTGAGATGCCTTCATGCATCTTTCTTCTTGTCCATGTATAAAGCACTTTGGTTCTCTTTGTTGCTAATCTTTAGCAACCATGCTTTTCTTTGCCTCAATTTTAGAGGTACTTCTTTTCTGATGGAAAACTGCCAACTTTGTACACCTTTCATCCTTGCTTTTTGCTCTTGATTCTCACTGAAGATATGGCTAAAAGCAGCTAGCATTACCCATGCTAAGGTCACAAGTTAAATGTTGGGCTTCCTTGAAATTTCCTCTGCCAGATTAATTTGTCTGCCACCCTTAATAGCAGTCTCCTGCATAGTTTCAGGATATGGGCAAAATGTTGGCAAATTTTCTGCTACAGCATAGCGCATATGTTCTCTGGTCCAACTGCAATTAGAGTCTGTTCCCAACTGAAACCTTCCGAGCCTGGCCTTTACTGTTCACATTCCTATCAGCATTCTGATATTCTGAGCTGATCTTCAGTATCACATATGAAGCACTGCTCATAACATTCTAGGGATTCTCTACACTGCATTATCAACCTTTTCCAAACTTGTTCAACAAACTAATTCCAAAGGCTTTCTGAACCACTTGGTCATGTATATTCACATAAGTAACCCCAGTTGTCTGATACTAATTTACTGTATTAGTCACTTTTCTGTTTCTGGAACAAAATGGGTAACACCTGCAATTTAAGGAAAGGCTTATTTTGGTTCATAGTTCTAGTGGGTTCAGTCCATGCTCAGCAGGTGCCAAGGCAGATGGTAAGAGGGCACAGAGAACTGTTCACATCATGAAAGCTAAGAAGCAGAGAGTAAAGGGAGGAATTGGGTCTGAAAATATGCCCTTCTAAGTCATTCCCTCAGTGACCCACTCTTTCTGACTAGGCCCCATCTCCTAACAGCACATTTAGCTATAAAGTCATCAGTGGATCATCCACTCACGAGAATAGTGTCCCTTGATCCAATCACCTTCCAAAAGCCCCAGCTTTGAACACAGGAGAATTTGGAGGGTAGTTTAGATCTAAACCGTGACTCTGGTTTTACCTTCTTTCTAACAGCCCAGCACATAGGATTCTTAATGTTTTTTTCAGTGTCTCGCTAGTTCTTTAAACATGGGCAAATTTATTATTATGAAATGAGGTGGTACATCAACTCATCCCCAATTGAGATTTTGAATCTTACAAAGGCAGAGACTTCTGAATAGAAAGAATAATTTTAAATCACTCAAATCACTCTTGAAATCATTTCCAGCTCCTTGTCTTTGTTTCCTTATCTGTTTAAATATATACTTCCTAACAGAAAGAGGTCTTTAATGTTAATGTGTACAAAGGGATAGAAAGGTCTACACTGCAATTAACTGAGATACTACCCTAATTAGTATAGATTTTTTTTCCAACTTAATGTTCTCCATAACTGCACTGGCAAAACGTGTTAAGGGGCCTGCAAGATGCTTTCAGAAAACAGCTAAATACAGTGCTCAAGCAGGTTTGCACTCTGTTCCAACTCTTCTGAGACTTAGGCTAAACTAGTGTGTCTAAGGGTCTATAAATTCCTATGCGTAACAGATCTGCTTATTCCTGGTGTCTGTGCATACTGAGTCTTTCTGTGAAATATCTGTTAATATTCATCTTGTTTTTATTTACTACCTAATAACACCCTCAGGTGTTATTTTATCACCATATTGGAAGATATGGTTCTGGTGATTGGCTGATAGCAACTCAAAATCTCAAATTTTCATATACCCCATTTCAGGTCCCAGAAAAAATTTAAAAAGTTACAATATTCTCTAGATTGAATGGGGTAAAAGTATAAACCCGAGTTCTGATATCCATGTATTTCTTGTATCTTGGATTTTGTAGATTTTGCTTTAGCTTGTTTTTGGTTTGAGGAAAGGGGCTGGGGAAGGAAATGTGACTGGTGTTGCCTACGGGCTCAGACACCAAATCAGAGCAGGTGCAGAGCTGTGGGAAACGTGGCTCTGGCATGATGACCTCAGAGCTGGTGCCCACTGTAGGTGACCCAGACAGGCGGGGCAACCACTGGGTGGCAGCACTGTTCTCCTCACTGAGCTAGTTGCTGTGCATCAGGGACTTCGTTCCTTGGGACAGGCTGGGGAGGAGCTCCTCCCTGTCATCAGCAGAGGCTCGCTATGGACCGCCAACCCAGAGATGCAGGAATGAGACCAGGCCACGTTGGAAGCCCACGTTCTCCTGAACAGGAAAAGGGTTACGGGGTGGGGGAGACTCAGCTGACTGGGGCCTTGACTGAAGGGAGCCAGCAACTGGGAGAGAGAGCGACCCAGCTGCTGCTCATAGAAGAGAGACTGCAGCAAGTTTTTATTGGTTTTCTGGGGTGGGCTGAAGTCCAGTCATTTCCACTGGCCAGGTGTTTCTTCTTTTCATGCATGTGAAGCCCCCAGATGGTCATGGTCAATTCATCCCAGAGGCTGTTGCATTTTCATGTCCCTGGTGCTATCGTGCAAAACATCCTGGCCTCATGGGTCTGGACCCTGTGACAGGAACAAAGGACTTCAGATGCTTGGCCTTCAGTGGCTTTTAAAGGAGCACAAAGGTGGAGGTAGAAAAGAGTGTGGAGAGAAGGAAAGGTGAACAGATGCCAGCTCCAGTGGACAATGGCCAAGTTAGCCCTGCAGATCTTAGCTCTTCAACATGTCTACGTGCAGAGCCGTGCAGACTCTGACTCAAAGGTTAGGACAGTGAAGGAGACAGATGCGTGATGAAGACAGAGAGCTCATTCTAATAGCCCATCAGACCTCTATGGGCTGAAGTGAAGGGCCAGAGTGACCTCCATCCTGGGCAGTAACTCAGGCAACCATTACCACGTGCAGCACACGTCAGAGGTGTCATCCACAGCAAAGCAAGGGGCTCAGGATGTAGTGTGGCTGTGTGACCTCCAGAATCAGTGTTTGTCAAGTTGACTAAGAGCGCGTGAAGCAAGAGGGCTTATTCAGGTTTTCTTTGGTGATGATTTCTCATTTCATGCGAACAATCTGCTCCCAAGGTCTCATCGAGGTCTCATGATGGGTCTGATGAAATGTGTCATGCTGTACCCAGGTGTATTTTGCTATCTCAGCCTTCTGTCTGCCACTGTCCACCAAGGCAGACCCTAAGGTCCGGAGCCAGTGGGAGGGGTCCTGAGGCTGCACCTGGGCGGCCACCCCACCTCTCCTGACCCAAGCTCCAACCCTGGGCTGAGCCGTGCTGGGTGTGGATGAGCGTCCCCCGATAGTTCACACTGGGTCTTGGGCTCAGGGTTGCAGTGCTATGGGGAATGGAACCGTTAAGTGGGAGGTCCCTAGGCCACGGGGACCTCCCCCTGGATGGGTTAAGGTCCCCCCAGCCCACAGCTTTCCTGGATGTGAGTTGCTGTCAGAGAGCACTGATCCTGGAATTGCTCTTTGGCTCTCTGTTTCCTGGTGTTTTTACTATACACGTTTGCAACACGTGATAAATGCATTCATCGTCGGGAACTGGCACACACACATGCTGCACCCTGATCCTTTCTGTTTCTTCTCTTCTCCTGCACGTTTCCCTCACCTTCACATCCCCTTCCCATCTCCACAAAGGCTACCTCCTCATTTCCTATCATCTGTCCTTTTTTTGCCCTTTAAATTATTTATACTTTGGGTTTCCCACATAAGAGAAGCCATGTGATTTCTCTTGGCTTTATAGACTCCAGGTGCATCCATTTTCCTCTTGTGCCCACATGTGCACTGCGATGGTACAGTAAGGGCCTCACTGGGGTGAAGATGGAAGGCTCCCCACCTTGGCTTGGAGCCCCCAGGACTGTCAGCTACACAGATGCCTTCTCTAACCCTCGCCTGACTTGGGTATCGCACCACTGTGGTGGAGAGGACTCACTCACTGTTGGAGACCAGGTTATGTAAGGTTAAGTTACTGACCGTGAGGGACCTCTGGCTGTGTTGGAAAAGCTCATTCACAGTGCTTTGAAGTCAAGATGACAGCACAGCTGAGGCAGTGGAGGACGCAGGCTGCTGCCCTCCTCTTCCTGCATCCCCCAAATCTGTGAAAACCCAGTAAATATGATGACCCAGAAGAGTCCTTGTCTCTACTCCCAGAGAGTCTTTGCTCCTGAGAGAGTTCTGACTTTCCTGGACTCCCCACAAACGGTATTCCATTGTCTCTCTTTATTGAAGCCATTCACTGAAAACTCATTTTGGGAGATTGGGACAAGGTCAAGGCCCCGATAACCCACCCTCCCCCAGAGCCCCAGCCCTCTTGGCCTGTGGCCAGCAGCACCAGCATCGCACTCTGCTCCTTCTCTCCTCGTGAGGTCTGGGATCCCTGTGGCCAGCCTGGCCCCTGCTAACCTGATTTCCACATCTGCACGCCCAGCTTCGCCTCCTCACACCACAGCTCCAGGGCAGGCTGTGCTCCCCAGAAGGAAATTCAAGCTCCAGGGTGAGGATGGGGAACGACACAAGGTGCACAGAGGGAGCTGCAAGGTTGTGGTGACACAGCTGGTCCTGGGTGGCCACGGCAGGGGGGATTCAGGTGACCAGCCACTGTGCCTTGATGATCAGCACTGGACTCGGTTCCTCACCGCTGAGTGGAACTTCTGTGTGTTTAGGTTTGGTGTCCATTAAGTACTCATGGAAAGAGCGATCAGTAAGCACCTATAGTGTGGCAGGTACAGCCCAAAAGCAGGGGCTGTAGAAATGGTGGCAGAACACTTCTCAGGAAAAGAAGATTTTGGTGGAAAAATCAAGAACAACGAAGGAATGTAAGAGCAAGGTGGGAAATGCTCCCTTGGAGCCAGATCTGGGTGTTGGATGAGCTGAGCAGGAGTCTCGGGGCTGGAAGGGTGGGGGTCCTTCAATGCCCCCCCCAGGCACTGCCCTGATCTCTGCCAGCTCCTGCACCTCCGCGGCAGAGGGTGACATTCCCAGTTCCTGCACGCAAGGGCTCCAGGTGAGGGAACAACTCTCTGCTTTTGTCAAAGCTGAGATGCCGTGGCTTCTTGTGGAATAAGAAACTCACTTTGCAAACTGCCAAATGTAGGTCACTAGAACTTGTCAATTCTGCCGCATCAAGGAAAAGCCTATTAAAGCTGAAATTTGGAGCTAGTTTATACATTTGGGACCAAGCAATCATCCTTCTGTGTGCTTAGCTTAGTTCCACAGCAAGACGACTTCAATGGGACTGTTCCTAGAGGGTGGGAGGGAGACCAGTAACTGTTCCTGTCATCCCGCACCTGCAGTGGACTCGGGGGCTTTGCGTCCAGGCGGTGGCTGCAGGCTATGATTAATGAGGAATATCTGGAGCCTCCCGTACCCTCGGGGGTCCTTGCAGGTGCTGTGTGTGTGGACGCTCTTTTCTCCTAGTTCCTGGGAATGAGAGCGAACACCTCACGCAGAGTTGAACAGTGGTGGAGGAGCTGGGTCTCAGGGCCTGTGAGTGTTCTCTCGTCACACGCAGGGGGCAGCCGCCTCGCTGCCCAGGTCAGCCCCAGAAGAGCTACTTTGTTTTCCACTGAGGCTTTGCAACCTGCCACTTAGATAATCACAGCTGCTTTCATTGACAGTGTGGGAGGAGGCTTTTCAAAGGAATGTTGAATTGGGAGAGAGGAAGGAATGACTCCATAATGGATTAGACACTGGTCTTGGTAGCAAATGCATGCTATTTTTACCAGCACTGCACTCAGTTTTCATTGCTGCATATTTATTGGAGTCAATACTGCATTTCACGAGTCCTAATGAGGGCTGGCTCCACTGTTACGTGCTCTGAGCTAGCCGTGCTGCCATTCAGCTTGGCTGGAGCCCACACCGCCTTGTCTGCTGGTTGCTGGGACTGCTTGGAAGAGGGAACGTTAGGGCACTTTAGGGCGCAGGGCTTGGCAAGGTCTGGACCCCCAGGGGAGGTTGTGTTTTGTTCTCGCCTGCGCCATGCTGAGCTGCTCAACTGTGTAATTGCCCGGGTTTGCCCTCACTCCAGCCTCTGAGGAGACCCTGGATACCCAAACAAAGCGGCAGAATCAACACACATAAAAAGCAGACCTGCAAGCTGAATTCATCTGAAGGCTGGGGCAAATCCAAAGCTCCAAAGGTGTTCGCTTCTGCACCGGCGCCATGCTACGCAGCAGCTGCTGAGCCCCTGATGTTTCATGCTGTGTAACTGGAGTCCTGGTGCTCCTCAGGGCTTCACAGAACAACCAGAGAAGAAGGGGTGCAAGAGAGATGGGGACAGAGGAGTGGGGAGATGAGAGTCACAGCAAGGGTAGACCCGGGATGAAAGGAGTCCAGGACGGGAAGGCCGTTCTACAGTAGCCCACTTTCTCCCCTTTCTGCATTTTCTCAGAGGGCAGCGTCTTTCTCCCTGTGAGCCCAAACACACACACCTGCACACACACACATATGTGTAGCACACACACAAAACATGTAAATGCAAATTGGCAAAACACACAGAATTAACCCAATTCGGGTGTCTGCAGCATGCTCAGATTTGAAATGAGAGAACCTGCTTCACGTGGAGCCCGGTAACACTGGCTGGCAGTCTGCAGCTGAAAAAAGACAGTACAACAGCATCTGCTCGTATCTCAAGAGCGCAGTGCTGTCCTTTCCCCTGACAGGATTTAGGGGCGGGAGGAAGGACGTGTTAGCTACGACAGTTTCTCCAGACCGTGGACATCAGGGGCGGGCAGTTCAAATGCAGGAGCCACATTGTGATTCCTCTGCACCTTCGTCTGTTTTCCAAGGTGTTGATTTGAATGTCTTAGGCGTTCGTTTACTTCCACGGTCCCTGTTCACCCAGAGCTGCACTAGTCCAAGGCAAGGCAGCTGGCACAGGGGACACCAGTGCCAGGGGTCCCCTCTGTCCCTTCTCCTAATAGAAGTACCGCCCAGGACAGCATGAGCGAGCAGATGAGAACACTCTTCTGGGCAGAAACCCCTGACTGAAATCCCACTGATAAACTATGGACTTGGGGAGCCTTGTGATTATCCAGTCCCTCTGTTTCTCCTTTGAGAAGGTGGCTCATGGTTTCACCCTCATACAGAGGATTAGATGAATTAATGCTGTACAGAGAATGGTCCTCGGAACCCACCAAGAAGGCTAAAGTGCTAGCTGTTTTGTGAGCACTGATCCATCCCCCAGCTTTCTTTGCTTGACCTCAAAGGCACCTAACTCAGGCAGGTCTGGGTTCCCAAGAGGGCTCCCTGCCCTCGGCTCCCACCGCGAGCTGCTGTCTCGGCAATAGCTCCCAGCTTCGGGGCTTCAGTTCCAGACAGGTGTGAAGGACTCCCAAGCCCGTAGATACCTCTCTCTCTCCCTCTCTCTCTGTGAGAACTGGAAAACCAGTATCCTTACTAATAAACATTTAACTGGCAGCTGCTGAGTCCAACATGCAACAAAACCCAAGTTTGCATGTATCAATTGTGTACGTATGGATCTGTGTTAAATTGTAGTATGCATTTTAATTTTGCATTCAAATAACACATACATATTTGGAAAAGAAAAGAGAGATGGAGTTTATGATAAAACACTATGTACACAGTCAACGTAAACAGAGATGAATTAGCAATCGCTACTTAACTTCCTCAGGAGGCACGGATAGCTAAGACTTCACTTGTCAGGTCAGGAGGTTGCCGTGTGATGACAAAAATTGATGAACTTATGCACAGAAATGTCTAACTAGGGCCGGTGATATAGCTCAGTGGCATAAGCACCTGCCTGGCGAGCATGAGGTCCTGAGTTCAGTTCCTGGTACCCACATGAAAAAAAAAAGTCTAACTAGTAAAGGCTCTGCAAGAAGGTGAGGGTGCCAAGGAGTAGAAAGAAGATAGAGCTGTTATTCTTTTTATCATCTTTAAAATTGTTCTGCTAAATTTTGCTAAATTTTGGTTTAAAGTTGACACATAGCTGGAAGTGGTGGTACATGCCTGTAATCCCTGCACTCAGGAGGCTGAGGCAGGAAGATCGCTGTGAGGTGGAGGCCAGCCTGAGTTACAAAGTGAGTTCGAGGTTGGCCTGAACTGCATGGTGAAACCCTGTCTCAAAAAGATAAAATAAATAAATAAATAAATAATAAAGTTGAGACATATAATGTCATTATATTGTTATTTTCCATTGTTAAAGACCCAGTTATTCCCCAAAAAACTTTTAATATATTCTATTTATGCTAGATGTTCTGACATTTCAAGATGATATAGCTAGATGGATCCTTTTAAATTATTGAGGTTTCCATTCAGAGATTCATAAATTTAGCCTTGAGAAGTTTTCTTGTATTACTTCTTTAATAGTTTCTTCTTCACAGTTTTGACTATTCTCTCATTCTAAAACTCTTGGTTAGATTCCTTGATGTCTGGCTAAGTCTTACATATACCACATTCTTATGCCTTTTGGTATAATTTTCTCCAAGTTTTGTCTTTATTTTCAATGCCTTTGATGATTTTTAAAATTATTTCTTGATTGTATCCACTATTTTTTTTTAGTTTCCGTGAGCTATTTTGTAGGCAAATAACTTAGCTTCTTCCAGAGCATGCTATTCTTTTATTTTGTACACAGTGGCTTGCACTGACAGCGCTGCATACTCGCCATGCTCTGGGGAGTTAGCGTTATTTTCTGAAGAATAACTTGCTGAGAATTTATTTTTCTTTTTGTCTTTCACAATTCAAGATTGACTTAAAGGCCTGGTGATCAATGACTACAGTTCACCTGTGAAATGAGGTAAGAGCACCACTGGCTTCTAACTCCATTCTTTAGAGAAAGGAGTGGGCTGCTTGCAGAAGTGGCCTCACCTGGGGCCAGGACAGCGCATACAGGGAAAAGCATGTCCCAGTGCTGGGAAGCAAGGTCAGGCCCCAGCAGAACCACCGCCATGGGGTGTGTGACAGGGATGAGGGAGCCAGTGAAGTGGCTTCCACTGGCCAACACTGGAAAATTTTGTGCAACAGGATAAATCCAGTCACATATTTATTTATTTAATGATGGGGATAAGTTCCGAGAAATTCATCCTGGATTCCTTCTCTGTGCAGACATCACGACTCCCTCCAAGAGCTCAGATGACCTGGCTTCTCTGGGGGATGGGATCTTTTGGGGCCACCTTCACATTCGCACCCCACTCTTGACCAGAGCAGGCGATGTGGTGCATAATTGTAACTCAGTGTTCGGTTATGACCCGAAGTGTGCAATAAATACCCATGAGTCCACAGAGATAGAGAAGAAAATGATTGAATTAACAGGGAAAGAGACAAATCTGCCGTTCAAAAGAATTTGAAATAATGTACGTCACTGCTCTTTTGGCACGGAGTTGGGCCGTGAGCAGTACGGGACTGGGTGAGGACCCACGGAGGACCCAGAGGAGGACTGCTTCGGATGCATCAGCACGACGCTGCGTGTCTATTCTTTCCCTCCACCAACACCGCAGCCTTAATGGGATCACTAGAATCGCATCTGACGAGGGCTGTTTGCGGGAAGACTACAAAACCCCTGATGTTAGAGGCTGTCGAGGTCAGCAAAAGCAAGAAGAGCTGAGCGACAGTCACAGCCAAGAGGACCCCATAGTCTGGTGGCTAAAGGCAGCGTGGCCTCCTAGCTGTCGTCTGGAGCAAGCAGACACCCTGTCAGAACGTCAAAACTGGGCCGGTGAGATGGCTCAGCGGCTTAAGCGCCTGCCCGGCAAGCACGAGGGCCCGAGTTCGACTCCCAGAACCCACATACGAAAAAGGGGCCGGTGATATCGCTCAGCGGCATGGGCACCTGCTGGCGTGTGAGGTCCTGAGGTTGACCCCCCGGTACCCACAAAAAAAAAACACGTCAAAACTAGGGAATGCAGCAATGCTTCGTTAATAAGGATGTATCAATAGCTCACTCACTGTAACAAATGTGTCATAACTACATATGACCTTGATAACAAGGGAAACACTGTGGGGAAAAGGGACTTCCCTGGACTGTGCAACATTTATTTAACTAACACTTTAACTAAGACTTTAAAAAACATAGTTTCAGATGAGGCAGCTCCTGCAGCCCTGGAGCTCTGTGCGCGTGGAGAGGCTCTTGGATTCAGGAGCAGCAAGCCAGGAGATCTCTCGGGAGGATCGTTTCAATGCTTCTGCAAGGATCTCCCCCAGGGTCTGGTCGGTGGAAGGGGCTCAGATCTCTGGAGGCTGGGGAGGAGAAGTGGCAGAAGGGCCGGCGTCTGGGGTCACCTCTGGGCCCTCACGAGGAAGACCCTGTCACGCCGCAGGGTTCTCGAGGGCGCCCTCTTGCCAGGCGGCGTTGACTGCCTTCTCCCTCAGCTGTCCTCTCCTCCGTCACCTGCATGTCTGCCTCTTGTGTGGTCACTTACTAGTGTTCTGCGGAGGACCTTTCCCCTTCCTGTTCAATATGGCACTTGACTTAGAAACCTGGAATTCGTTCTCTCAAATGGACAACCTGTTCGCTGCCACAATTCTTGTTTTCCTTCTGGCGTGATCTCGGAACTGCACTGGGAAGATTTGCAGTAAAAGGAGGAGCCTTTAGCTGGGGATCTGCTGTGATTTTTCTCCGGGGTGTGTGACACCCAGGGCTGTGGGTCATGGTGCTCACCTGTCTCCCCTCCAGCCACGAGCCTTAGAGAGGACACAGCCTGTTACTGGCCTTGCGGGCAGCACAGGGGTCTGCCTGCCAGTCCCAGGCCCAGCCCCTGCCACTTCCATCAGCCCACCCTCCACTCGCTCATCAGCGCTTCTCCTCTTCCTCCCAGTTCTGGAGATAGGAAGGGAGGCCAACACCTTGTCCCATAAGACAGTCCGGGCTGTCTTCTCCCTGCTTCACTGAGAAGTCTCCGTTTTGAAAGTCACCTAAGGAGCTTGTTATTTTCTACCTTTCATTGTCAGCACCGGTAGCCAGGGAAGCACGGGGGCCAGCAGAGGTTTCATCCAGGTCCTGTGCGCGCCAACACGCTCCGGATGGTGTCTGCTAGAGCGCGTGCACTCCCTGGACGGAAATGCCCATCTGTCTCCTGAGACTGCATCTCTGTCTCCCTCCTCCCTGCGCCTTCCTCCATCCAGGAGAGGTGGATGAGGCCCCTCAGGTGAGACGCCCACCAGGAGCAGGTGCATGCAAGGGCTGTCGGTGAGAAGCTGGGTGCTCAGGGGTCAGGAGCTCAGGACTGCAAGCAGGGTACGAAAGTGGTGCTTCCTTCATCACCCAGACGGGAATGAGGCGTGTGCTCTCCAGGGCTGTGTGATAATTGACGCGATGCGTGTAGAGTGGCACGTTTGCGATCCACACACACAAGGTACCATTATTGTTTTGGTAGATAGGAAAAGATTGAAACCCATGGATCTAAGGAGAGTGGGTGTATGTACATACAGTGGTACCTCGGTTCACGAACTCAATTCTCACCGTGGTTCTGGTCACAAACCAAACTGGACAAGAACCCAATCAAATTTCTTCATAAGGTCAACACTGAACCTAAACATTGAATTTGATTCAGTTCTCGTCCAACTTGGTTTGTGACCAGAATTACGGAAAGATTTGAGTTTGTGAACCGAGGTACCACTGTACATGGAGTTGAGGGCAACACTGCCACGTACCAGGGAAGTCAGAGGTGTAATGTGTTGCTCACCTGCTTGGTGTTCTTGAAGTCCATGAAGTGAGGCCTGCGTGAAGAAAGGACAGTTCAGTGCCCTGCTACCTACATGCGGCCTATAGCAGGGTGTACCTTGCGGCAGCAGCAGAGCTGGGGCAAATAACTCGGCTGGGGGAGCTGTGAGCTGAGGAAGGCTCGCAGGAGGAGACAGTGTCTGCGCTGAGTGTTACAGCAGGTCGCGGCAAGGGCTATCACAAGGAGAGAATGCGAATGTAGCAAGAAGACGAGGCGGGGCAGCCACACCTTCTAGTTCTTTATTTTTCTATAAGATTCAGGAGCCAACATTCGCAGCCCCCATGAAGGCCCCATGTGAGGGCTGTTTTAGCTGCGGAATTGGGAATCTCAGGTTCAAGACCAAAGCGCGGCTGCTCAAAGGGGCCGCGAAGCAGCGGCGACGAGCGCGGGCATCCGGGGCTCCGTCAGTGCCCACAGGATTTCCTGGTGCTCAAGAGACTTTGCTAGGTTTTTTTTTTTTTTTTTTTTTTCATTAAACTCATCACATTTTCTCTGACATTAAGTGCCTCAGTACCTCGGGGGAAAGACTTCTGGGAAACTAGCTTAAAGGTCATCGTCTTTTATCTTGTTTGAAACCACTCCATCTTCTGGCTCTCAAATTTCAGTCTCTTCTCTCGCCTTGAATCTGTGTCTTCCTCCTCTCCGTTCCATCCCAGTGTGGCAGCCCACGCACCCTGCCCCAACTCTCCTCTGCCCTCCGTAGCACAGTCTGACTTATGAGAAGCTTGGAAGTCCCTGCAACAGAGAAAACCGAACAAACTGAAACTGAGCAGTATTCCTGGATCTGCCACAGGCAGAGCGCTGCCCTGAGGATGGGGACAGGCGATGACAGGGACCTCAACTCCCCGGAGCCAAGATGGCAGGGACACTTTGATGTAATTAATGCGTCTCTGGACGCTCAGTGTGGACGAGCTTGAGAGTCCCCATTTGTGCAGGTGCCCCACTTTACTTCCATGAGTTTTACCTCAAAGATCCCTGCCAGGTTCTTACAGTGCAGAACAGAGAAAAATACTTCTGTGGCTCCAGGGAGCAGTGAGTGGGGTCGCTTTGAAATATAACAAGAGATTCTCTTCTTGGCACAACCTGCTCTCAAAGGAAACTGCAGCCCTCCTGCCATATGCATGGCTCCATGTCCTTGGATTTATCCAACCACGTACTGAGCACCCAAGGATTGTGATGTATGCAGGGGTTCTGAAGCTGGCTCCTCAGGATGCGGGGGACACCTGCATGCTGCTGAACCTAACCAGCTGGGCTTAGGGGAACTCAGCTGACCTGGGGAAAAGGGAACACCCAGCTCCAGCTGACCGTGGGTGGGGAAGAAAAGTGCCAGCCGGTTCTGCAGGTGAAGACAGTATGAAAATACTGTTGTGTTTCTGGCAAAAAGAGGGACAATGTAGCCATTTAAAATACACTACATTGTTCTGTTTTCCCTCATAAAAGCCTGCCCCTTTTCTGTGTGTCTTGTCTAATTCTTTGTTCAGGACACCAAGAACCTAGAAAGAAGCCCCCAGGACTCTGGGTCTGGTAAGCACAGTTCACTGGCATGAACCTGACCGCTTCGGGTCTTACCGATGCCTAAACCACCGTGGAGAGGGGAACTGGCCCGTGCTGGTCCCCTCTGGCCTTTCTGTCTCACCTAAAAAGTAGTAGTGGTGGGAAGGAGCCTGAAGCACTTGTGAGGGTCACCGCCCAGGGATGAAGACCTGCTTCACCCGACGACAACAGGATCCACATTACCTAAAGCTCATACGAGGCCTTCGTCAAGACAGACCACATTCTAGACCAGAAAATTCACCCTGACAGATTCAGAGGATTGGAAATCACACAAAGTATACTGCCACGCCACAATGGGACTGAACTATAAATAAATAATGGAAAGATAAGAGGGAAATCCTCCAACACTTGAATGTTAAAGAACACATTTTGAAATACAGATGTGTTTAAGAAATTAAAAAAATGTATTCTGAAATAAATAAAAATGAAAATATACATTATTTGAGATTTGTGGATGCAGTGAAAGCAGTGCTTAGAGGAAAATTTGTAGTATTGAATACATGTGTTGAGAAGATGATCTAAAAACAGTAAAGTTCTGCCTTACAAAATTAGTAAAAGAAGAGCAAATTAAACCCAAAACATACAGAAGAAAAAGGAAAAGGTAAACATTAAGAGCAGAAATCAATAAAGTTGCAAATAAGAACTCAAGAAAGAAAATCAATGAAATGAAAAGCTGGTTATTTGAAAAGATCAATAATTCATTTGCATCCTTAAAGAGCAGAATCAAACACAGCATGTCAAGGGCAGCACACATTAGTGGCCTTGGTGAGGTCTTTTCCCCAGGAGAGCAGGGCTTTTCTTTGGAGAGTTTTCTGGTTTTATTTCAGCATTTGTGCTTCCCTCACTGTGTTAGCCAGCCTTCTGTCTCTGTGACAAAATCAGCCTTGAGGAGGAAAGATGTACTTTGGCTCATGGTTCCCGAGGCTCCAGTCCATGGTCTGTGACCCCATCACTACAGACCTGGGTGAGCAAACTCATCATGGTAGGGAGCAGCATTTGGTGGAGCAGGTAGCAAAGAGGGAGGCAGAGGAAGGGGTAGGGACAAGGTCTACCCTTCCAGGACACGCCCACTGTGACTGCTTCCTCCATAGGACCTGCCTCCCCAAGGTCCCACCACCTCCTCATCATGCCATCATGTTGTGAACCATCATACGATGAACCCACCGATGGGGCCAGAGTCCTCACGATTCTGTCACTTTCCAAAGCTCCACCTCTGCACTCTGCTGGAGACTGAGTCTTCCACACCTGAGCCATTGGGGGACCTTTCAGATTAGAGGTATGACACATGCCCTGGACAGATGGGCAGCATCTTCATAATTGTTCCTTGTGAAAACCTGGTGGGCCTGCTGGAAATAAATACCACAAAAATGCAGACCTCTCCTTAAGACAGTGGCTCACAAGGTCCTCTGTCTCCTGCTAGCCCACATTAGCCCCTGGAGTCCCACAAGTTTCCATCTTAGTATCCCTGGAAGTTTGTCACATTCCTCTTATAGGTATTTATTCAAACGAGTTGAAAGTGTTTGTCCACAAAAGGCATGCACACGAATGTTGACTGTGGCTTTATTAGTGAGTGTCCAAGACTGGAGGAAACCAATCTTAGCTCGGTAGGCAAGTGAATAACAGGCTGCTGCCTCCACAGAAAGAAAGATGACTCACCGAGGGAAGACAATGGGTTGCCCAACTGTGAACCTCAAGTGCTTGCTTCTCAAAGAAGCCAGTCTGCAAAGGCTGCATGCTCCATGGCCCCAGCTCTACGCAGACAGTCTGGAGACAGGTAAAAGTTAGAGGTTGCTGGGGATTAAGGGCTGGAGGTGTGCACTGAGGATCTGGAAGGCAGGGAAACCTCCCTGGGGGATGCTATCACCGGAGACCCATGAATGTGCATTTCTTAAAACCCATACAAGAGTGAAGCCTCATGTAAACCACAAGCTTTGGTGAATAATAATGCATCAGTACGGACCCATCAAGTGGAAGAAAAGTGCCACACCAAGGGACAACCAGATAAACCATGCAGAGGCAAGAACAAGTGTAAATGCGGGATAATGTTGACTTTTCTTGGTAATGGAGACGAGGCACTGTACTGGTCTGGGCGTGGATGCCTGTGGAAGTGGCGCAGCACCACAGGGCCTCCGCTCACTGGCTGGGAGAGTGCACACGGGCTGTCTGTGAGCTGCTGTTGCTGGACTTATTCTGAGGATGTTGAACAGCAATGGGGATTTTTATTACATAGAGTAGTTTATGTAACAAATGTTTTTAACTGAAGCTAAAACCCCTTCATATAGTCTGGGAGGCTGTGACCAGGGCAGCTGTCCCTGCGCAGGGTGTCAGGAAGCCTCACTCTGGAACAGGGTGATGAGAATGAGGGGCCGGGGTCACACAGTAGTGCCTGCATGCCTGAGGCCTCAGGGTTCGATCCCCAGCACAGGAAGTAACATAGATGGGGACCCATCCTGCAGGTCCTCTTTACCCTGCTGGGGCCGATACAGACACCCCAGCTGCAGCCGTTACTTGGGAGCAGCCTGAAACCTGGTGAGGAGCCCTTGCGCACTGGACCAGGAGCTCTGTGTGTCAGATAAATGAGGAATCAGCCAGGACTGCACCCGAGCCATTTGCATTTTAAGTTTATTTATGCAAACGATCTAGCCTACATTAATAGCACAAGCAACAGGGACCTTCCTACTCAGGAGGTACAGCGGTGGAGAAAAATGGGGTTTGTCAGGGGACCAGTGACATTTTAGACCGGTGGAACTGGGAATAAATATTCAAGACTGGATAATTTCCTAGGAATGTGCCCCTGTCACATTTGAGAAAGTTTCTGTCTAGCAAGTATTTGTGTCCGGACTTAAAATAAACCAGCTCCCAACCAGTCCATTGCGAGGGATTGTGCTCTGGAAAGTAACTGTTCCCAGACATTGGCTCTGTCCCCTCTCATCACCTCCTCCTCACAGGAAATCTTCTGCCCTCCCCCTGCCTAAGCTTCTCATCAAAGAGCCCTCGCCCTACTTCAATACTTCTAATTAATGCTATCCCAGAATTCCTCGGGTGGCTTAGTCTATGGCTCAAATATTCTTTTAAGTGAAATACAGTTAACCTGAGGAGATTAAAGGCCAGTGCCGGCGGCCACGCAGCCATGTGATGAGAACTAACGCAAGGTCAGGTTGGAGTGGAACTGAAACGCGAGACCTCCTGTCCGTGTGGTTGCTGAAAACACTTTTCTTCAGAGCCACCTTGTCCGAGAATTTCTTACACTTTCTTTGGCCTGATGCTAGGAGAATTTAATGCCTGCCCTGATAGGGTTGCTTTGTCATCTCTCACAGGATTATGTGTTTAGATAAGTAAAGCCTGTGTGGATGGCTTATTGAGTTTTTCAGTATACTGAATAATATTTTATTTAGATAGTTAAGCGATTCCCAATGCATCTGCAGCAGAGAATGTGGGGCTTTCATTGTTGATGGAAATGAGTTCATGTGGAATTACTGAGATACGTTTCTAAAGCAACCAGCGTCTTCCACTACCTTTTATTGCTGTGAGCGTTACTTTGGTGATGGGAGCAATTATTCTGGCTATTGAGATATAATTGTCAATCTGTTCTAGTATTTGTGTTGTTTCTTTATTGAAGTATTGAAAAATTCTCAAGACAAGGTCGAGAGGGAGAGTGATAGCTTCTCTGAGGCACGGCTCCCTGTCCACACCCAGAGCCCACACCCAGAGCCCATCCTGAGCTCTTGGCCACGGGGGTTGAAGGGGTGGGGTTGTGCGATGACCTCTGGACGATCATACACAGCACTTAGCTACTGAGTAGAAAGATTTCATGAGTGGACTAGGTGCTTGGAAAGAGTTGGCAGAACTAACTCACAGGAAAGCTGACTGGGTCTGGAGAATTCCCTGCAAGAGTAAAGCTCCCAGCTGCCCTAGCAAGTGAGGCTTCGCCTCAGGGTAGTGAGAAGCCCGGGGTTGTGAAGCTGTGTGTCAGCTGCCACCCTAGGATCGCGCCACTCCCTGAAGACCCTGAGCTGCTCCAGGGCTAATGCACCTGCCGGTGAGGCCCAGGACCAAGACCTCTGTCCTCACTCCGTCAACCCACTTCCTTAGTCTGAGTCCCGCCACGCCCCACACAGTGCCTCTGTGTGAAGGAACCTAAAACGCATCCCACAGCCAGCAGCAAGGGAGCTGAGAAGTGCGTTTTCAGCTTTGAAGACTTTGTAGAACAGCAAGGCATGCCTGGCAGAAGTAGAAGCCGTTGCTGACCACGCCAAATGCCAGCATCAGTGCTGATCCTTGCATCCCGCAAACATGGCAGCTCACCTCACGGAAGCTGGAAAGGGAGTCTACTAGCACAATGAGATGAGAACCTAACTTCATCCCAAGGGTGCCCCGCAGTGCTATTGCAAGGGAGGGATTGACAGGGCAGGAGGGTGGCTGGGAAGATGTGGGCTGCACTGCTCAATTCTGTGGTTCAAGCGGGTCACGTGCAATTATTAATTGTGGTACCCCAAAATAAAACCCCGTGACTTAAAATAAAATAAAACTTCATTGTTTGCAAAGTAGTCAGTGCATAAACATAGGCCACAAAATAGTTGTTTTGTTGATAAACAGGTAAAAGTCATTTTCAGGATTCCACAAAAACACCCAGGGGGTAGCACCGTGCTTTATCGCTCCCCTACTGCTTCTCATGTTTCTAGGCAGCTGAGAGCCTGCACCCCTCGGGCCAGGCTGCTTCAAGATCGCTGGAGGACCGGCAAAGCCCTGGCTTCCTTTCTCGGGGGACAGCTCCTTCTCAGAGAAGTGTTTCCGGTTCCAGGCTGGTTTCTCCCCTCTGCCCCTGCTGCTGGCCTTGCACCTTCTGTGTCATAGCGGATGCCAAATGGCTGCTCAAAAGCTCCTCCCAGGGAAAGAGCTGAGAAAAGCAGAATTAACGTTCAGGTCTATGATCAGCCAAGGAAGAGGAGGAATGGACTCGGCTGCGGCGATATTAACGTGGCCTACTAGTTTAAGAGGTATTTCAGAATACTGGAGTCTCACCAGTTCTTGGGTACCGACGTGACTCCCTTCACTTCCTTTCTCCTGCTCACTTTGGCAACTTCTGCCTCTTTATGATCAGAATCTTCCTCTCCCTCTCCTTGACACATGGCAGGTGTCCGCATGTTTGTTGTGCAGATAAAAGGACAAAGCTGCCGGTTCCTAGTGACAGAACCTTCTACTGTTCTGGGTGTGGTAAATACTTCACATTTTTTTCACTTATCACAGATGTATCACTGCACCCTTGAGTTGTGAAAGTGCAATGATTTTGTGTAAACATGTGACACTGTCACCTTGCACACTGTCCACACAGCTTTGTACCGGACTCATGTTTTCTGACTTTCGTCAGAAGGAAAGAAGTTGAGGCAGGAAGCATGAGCTATGCAGGCCAAATTGTAGTGGAAAAGGGGAAGAAAATGGGAAGCGCATGATGGAGAAAGCTCGGGCTGGCCGAGGGCCCAGGAGAGGGCAGTTTGCATCCCCCCAAATGCTGCAGCCCGGGCTGCAATCTGGGGTTTTCCCTGGACCTGGGCACAGGGCCCAAAGGTGGCTTCTTTCACGGAATGCTGGCTGGAGGAGTGAGTTTTGATTTATGCCTGGAGCTGCCTTCCTTCTCCATCCCCACTCCTGCAGGTGTGTCCCGGCCCGGCCAGGGGAGGGGCTGTAGTGACCACTCAGGGACTGGACAGGGACAGAAGCCCACGCCACTGCTCTGAGCAGGCGCCGGCAAAGGCCTGAGTGCACTTGCCTTTGTGCCCATGGTGGCCTCTGTCTCATCAAGTCCATGTCATGAATGAGGCTCCTGTTCTGCTGCAGGTTTGGGACTGCACTGCTAACATCCTTACCATGTCCCCAACCTTGCCAGATGGGGCACAGGTACTAATGTCAGTCACAGAACTCATACCCGACCATGGCTTTGCTATTCCATGATTAACTCCTGTCCTAACCCCACACTGCACAGCACGGTGAGCATAGGGGCCCGGGCCCTCACAGGTGGCCGGAGCGTGGGCCGGGACTCAGGTGTGGGCCCAGGTAAGGCGCGGGTGTTGTCAGTGCTCTGGTGCCCGCGGAGGCCGTGCTGGGCCCTCGGGCTCTTCCTTTGTCACCATCTTATTCCTCTGCGGCACACTTCCTGTCTCCTCGCTGCTCCACGCTGGCACAGTGCTGATGCGCAGTGACAGGCTCTCATCCCAGCCTGGAGTTAGGTGCTTTTCCCTCCGGAGTAAAAGAGGCGAAGTGTCTTCCATGGGGCCACGGACCAAACCCCTCGGTCACGAAGTGTCTGATCTGGATGCTATCGGATTCTTTGCCACAGACGATTTAGGTTACCTATCGTCATTTCCCTCCTCTGGAAAAATCACCCTGTAGCATGGCCTGCAGACAGGAAGAAAGTATTTCTCTCCCTTTTTGTTATATGAAACTGTATTTTGTCCTCATCTTGGAATGACAAATTACTGAATATAAAGAATTACTGGTTATAAAGTTTTTGTTTTCCTCCAGCACTTTGGGTAAGTCATCTCGATGTGTCCTGGTCTCCATTTTTTTTTTTCTGATGAAAAACTAGCCACTAATCCTATAATTGTCTTGAATATGTGATTTTTAAAATATACTGGGTATCATAATTGAAAAAAATTGAGTGGTCCAGTGATCCCAGAATGACCAACATAAGAGAATAGACCTGTACACGCCACGTGGCAGGTAGAAGAAGTCTGAGAACAGCTTTCTGGGGCTCTGGCCCCCAGACTCCAGCTGGCATTCCTTCCCTTGTTTTGGCTTCACTTCTTATTTATCTAGCAAGTTCTTCCTGGGCGTGTTGACTTGATTATTGTATGAGAGCTACATTTAAGCTTGGATTCCAGGGAACCAGAGTCCCTGGAATCGCATCACTGGGGAGCTAAGCAGATCAGACCCATGGGGTGTGGGGTTACTGTCCATTTCCGATTAAAACGCTTCAGAAAAACATGGCTTTCCCCGTGGGGAGGAAGCAAACTTTCGAGACAGAATACAGAGTCTGTGTATTTGTCTTCAGGAACCCTCAGTTTCCTAGCCTGTAAGATGAGGTGATGACATTCGCAGCAGCGGTGCCTGTGAAGGCTGAATGGGGTGCAGCAGGCAACGCCACACGGAGAGCCACTTAGCACACGGCGGGTGTCAAGTGAGTGTTTAAAAACTAAGATAATATTACAGAGATGCTTCTAGTATTCTATAATGTTGTGGAATTTGGAAGAAAGCACTATAGGTATAGCTGAGTGCACAAAAACTTTTTTGTTTCAAGACTAAGATTTTTTTAAAATTCACTGAGTTTCAAGATAACAGTGTCTCTTCAAAATGTTCCTAGCATGATTAAGAGTCTCCACAAGACTGAAATTAGAGCAGACATTTATGGGATGATGTCAGCATCCTTTTAAGAAGCTGCACTACCCCAGAAGAGCGGAAGTCTGAGATCAGCTACTCTGAACGGGATAAGAGAGTCCTTTCCTGCTTCCTGCCCCTACCTAAGCCCTGTTATTAAGGTCAATGGGAAAACTACACAACCTAATCCAGGCAGGAGGAAAATGGCCCCGAGCCTTCAGGAATGGAAAAATGGTCACACAGCCAGGTAAAGAAGTAAGACCAGCTCAAGTGTTTGCTGAAGGCCAACAGAATAGAGAATGGATTCTAGCAAAAGGTAGTTATAAATACCAGCTACGACCAAGTGAGCAGTTATAGAAATTAGGATTGAAATTGTCACCAGCATTTCTTTCCTACTTCATAAATATTCTTACGCATATATACAGGTATATTGAGCAGATATCTTTCTCTCTTTGCATTCTTATACTATGTAATATAATGCTGATTGACTAAATATTGAGACTTAAATATTGCTAAATCTATATTATAATATTTAAGCCCTAGAATGGCAAGAGAAGGGGAAGCATCCCCCGAAGAATAACTCTGCCTTCTGTCCTGGGGAGGGAGTGAGTGCGCAGAGCTTGCTTGTGAATTTACTGTTATGTCTGAAGGTCAAGTGTGGTTTAAGGAGATGTGTCTGCTCGTCAAGTTCACAAGGGGTGGATTGTGACCACTAGTCGCGATGTGTCAACTTGACTGGATTAGGAATGGCTACAAGATTAGTACAACACACTTCTGGGGTCAGTGGGGTGTTCCCAGAGATTATTGGCATGTGGGAAAGCAGACCAGGGGTGGGACCTGCCCAGATGGTGGAATCAAAAAGGGAAGGAAGAAGAAGTCTTGGGGTTTGTGGAGGCTCCACTGTGCTCAAGCTTGTGTGTTTTTCATTGCTGTCCCTGTGACCATTAGACTCCAGCTTCTTTAGCTTCCAAAACAGAGGGACACCAGCAACTCTCCAGGGAGCTTCCAGGCCTTTCATCTCTCCCTGCCCCTGCATCCCTGATCCCTTGTTCTGCAGCTTCCAGCTTCTGGGGCTGAGAAGCTGCTGGATCCTCCTGCTCTGCAGTACACAGACGCTTGTCACATGTGGATGGTTTCTATTAATTCTGATCCTCTAGAGAACCCCAACCAATACAACATCATATGCTCATGGATTGAGACACTTATTCTCAAGGAAATGCTCAGTCTACAGATTAAATGCCAGCTCTATGAACATCTCAATGGCATTTCTCACAACTAAAGAAAAAAACTTAAACTCCACATAGGTGCACAGAACATTCCAAATAACATAAAATTTTGAGGAAAACTGAAGTTGGAGGTATTGTACTTCCTGATTTGGAGGCGTTTTACAAAGCCAGTGTGGATCTGGCATTCAGCCAGATGCACAAACTAAAGAAACAGAACAGAAAGCCCTGAAATAAGCACAAACAAATACGACTAACGGAACTTGGCAAGCATGCCAAGAAAGCATAATGAAAATGACAGCCTCTTCAACAGAGAGGATCAAGAAAACTAGATACCACACACAGAAAGACTAGGCTGGAGCCCTTTCTGACACTACACACAAAACCAACACAGAATAGATTTAAGATTTAAACATGAGGTTTCGACTGTAAACACCTGTGAGGAAACTTGGGGAAAACACTTGGTATCATTGGCCTTGGCAGTGTTTTCATGGAAATTGCACCAAAAGCCCAGGAGACAAAAGCAAAATCCAACAGGACCATTGGGGCCATATCACCAATGGAACCATATCAAACTACAGAGTTTCTGCAAAACAAGGAAACAATCGACAAAGAAGATGTGATGGACAGAATTAGAGAACACGCTCGCAAAGTGGTTAACATTTAAAATGCGTAAGGATCTCATGCATCTCAGTAGTGAGACCAAAGCCAAAGAACCCTATTAAAATGTGGAAAAGGTCTGAATAATTTTTTTTTAATGTTCATATCAAGAATTGAACTCAGGACCTCACGCTTGCCAGCAAGTGCTTATGCCGCTGAACGGTATCACCGGCCCTGAATAAATGTTTTTTGAAGAAGACATACAGCGGCCAACAGGTATATGAAACGATGTTCAACGTTACTAATCATGGAAACGTGAATCAACACCGTAATGAAATATCACCTCACATCTGTTAGAAGGGCTCCTGTTGGAGAAAGGGAACATGTATTGGTGAGATTGAGGAGAACATGGAACTGGTAATATGGTGAGTTGGTAAATCAGGACAGTCATGGAAAAAATTATAGAGGTTCCTAAATACTTAAAAATAGAACTAATATGTGACCCAGTAATACCACTTCTGGGTGTGTATCCAAAAGAACTAAAATCAAGAACTTAAAAAGATATCTGCAACCCTATGTCCTCTGAAGTGCTCGTTATTCTCAATAGCCAAGATATAGAACCAATCTAAAGTTCATTGACAGGTGAGTCAAGAGAATACGGTGTACATGTACCATGGAAGAGTCGTGTTTTATAAGGGGGACATCTTGATATTTGCCACAAGATTGGTAAACCCACAGGACATTTTCCTGAATGAAATAAGCCAGGCACAAAGGACAGATCCTGCGTGATACCTCAGGGAAATCATCATAGAAGTAGAGAGCATCCGTCATGGGCTGGGGTAGTGGGAGGAGGGAATCGCTGTTCAACACATACAAACTTCCAGCCCCACAAGATGAAAGCTCTCCAGAGTTTGCTGCACAACACACTCCTGTAGTCAACATTGTTATATTATGTGCTTAGAATATGTTAAGAGGATAGCGTTTATGATAAGTGTTCTTACCACGATAAAAATGCACTTAAAACTGGAATGATCACTTCAAGCCTTGGAATGGTGTGTGAAATAGGCCCAGGGGTCTGCAGGTATCTTAGCGGAGGAATGTCCACCTGCCTCAGGGAGCCCTGGAACCTGACCTGAAGATTCCTGAGTGAATGTGTCTCCATTTTACACTGTATTTATGCTCCTGCATAACTGCTGCTTCTTTATCAGGTTCTAGGAGAGTAGCTGGTCTCATTTAATTTAAGAATATTTTAATAGAACAACTTACCATAATTTGCACTAATTTTGCAGCTCTTCCTAACTGAAGCCACTAATATTTCCACATCTCTGATCTAAGCAGTTCTTTTTCAGGGAAGTGAGTCTATCGGGAGGCTTTTTTCTTCGTAGTACTGTTAAACCCGAGGTCTTCTCACTGAGCTTCAGCCCTAACTCTTTTAAAAATCTTTTTTATTTACTTATTTATTTTTTATTTTTGAGACAAGGTCTTGCCAAGTCACTAAGTTGCCCAGGTTGGGCTCAAACTTGCAATCCTCTTGCCTCAGCCTCCCACAGTGCTGGAATCAATAAAGAGTCTTAATAACACTGTTGAGATCTGGTTGTGTTCAGTCTGTGGATTTGATATCAACTCAGTCTAGGGTAACCCTGGGAAACTGTGGGACTATCAGTTGATTAGTAAATGTAAGACCTGCTAAAAGCTCAAGGTAGAAACTTAGGGCAAAATAAATATTTTGCTTTCTCATATATGAGTATAAAACTTCATTAAATGTAAGTAAAATTATTTTAATAAGCAATATTTTATCCATAAAGAAACTTAAAGCTTAATCTATAGACAAATACATAGTTAACAAAGATGACATTCTGCCAACACTGATATATTTTTTGAATTAAATAAAGCTTACAGTGTTTGTGGTGATTTGCATCATTGTAATTAGAATACATCTTGCAACTTCTCTGTTTTCAGTTGCGTGAGCTTCTATGATGAATAATTCTAATTAATTGTTAAATTTCGTTGTTGTATAGTTTTTAAAAATAGATTTTAATTGGTTTTAAATTGGAAAAAGAACATTTTGATGTTCAGCTATGGAAACTGTCAAAATAAAAGTAATAAAGGGTATACTTCATTTGCACTTGTATGGAATTTCATGATAACTCTGCTAATTTGTAAATAGTTTTTCTTCTAATTCACTTTTTGATTACTTTATTCAAAGTTGTACTCATATTAGTAATGATTATTGTTGGAAACAAACCCCCATACTCCATTTGTCAGTGCAGATCATAAAGCACTTAGACATTGAGAAATCTCAACAAGGCATTTTACTTCTGCAGAAGGGCTCAAGCATGAGGTAGCAGGAGGAAGGACAAAGGAGGGTTGCCCCCCTTATCTGTAATGCAGGAGAAGCAGCTGACCTTTAAATCAAAGGCTTATATTGTGGCTGGCTAACTTGAGTGGTGCAAGGTGGAGGGTGGGTTGCTGAGTAAGTTAGAGAGGGGGTGTGGGGTTTAGGATGAAAAGTCCTTGGTTCTTATCTTGGGAACCAGCTGTGTTCTGGGAAAAAGTACATAGTCACATTTCTCAGGGCTCAGGAAATTAGCAAAAAGGGAATGCTGGATAGTGAGTATATGGCCAGGTCATTTAAAATGAACATGGAGTTGCTTTGGCCTTATGCTTTGACAGAAAAGACAAAGCCTATTTCTCACAATTTCCCCCCTCTCATATCCCCATATTCTTTTCTTCAAACTTTGTGAGCAGAAGTTCACCTTTCTGTTGTGCCATTTCATCAGGAGCATGTTAGCTGGATAAGGTGGGTTCATCTTACTCAGCTGTTTGGTCTTCAGTTTTGGTAGTCAGGAGCATGGGGAAGGGTCCCTCTCAGGCTTTCCAAGTTTGTTAGCCAGACTGGTGAGGATGGACCAGAAAGTCAAGTGGTGGGGTTTCAACTAGAAGTGCCTTTTGTCTGAGGGAATGAAGGGTGAAAGACAAGACAAGCACATACCCTCTTCACTAGGCAAGAAAAAAATAAACTTTAAAGCACATAAGACAAATGCATGAGCACTAGAATGGAAAGCAATTGGGGAATAATTCATATCCAGATACTATTTTTAAGGGGTTGGAATAGTAGTTGTAATCAGTTGGCTCTTAGACCTGTTTACAGGTATAGCCAGAAACTGTCAACAGGAGGCAGTGATCGGAGTCCCTTTTTGATGTTTTATCTGCATTATCATTACTTTAACATGTCTTTGGTTATGCCATTTTTGCTGGATGTCCAAGACCAACTTAAAGTGAGCCCAGTATTAATTAAAATTAACATTTTTTGCCAAATATCAAGGTCAGTTAAGGCTTTTTTAGGTATTATCTATGGGACAATATGTAGAGCCTCTCATCTCCTCTGTCAGTGTTGGCTGCCAGGATGGGTCACAGCTTTGCTTGACCATGTGGTTTCCTGTGGAAACATAGAAGACATTTTTTCCTTTGTGACCCTCCTTTTTGGTACACTGGGTGACTCCTGTCCTCTGGGGTCCAACATTTTCCTTGTTCAGGAGGTTGGGTGACTCATGAAAGTTGTAGCATCCTGTAGAAAGTTTCCCTCATGTCTGAGACCTTGTTGACCTTGGAGGTCAAAATATTGGCTGTCCTGTTAGCCCAGTTACCCTTTTAGCTGTGTCTCCAAGCCTCAGTCTTGAACACCCAGGAGATCAGTTATCTTTTGTAGATATCAAGTACCTTGAAACATATAGAATGACGAGGGAACTGTTATTTTTACCAGTTATGGTTGTCTTAGAAATTGAATCCCTGCAGGATATTAACAGATAACAGTTATAAAGATTTATAGAGAAAACTTGAGATTAAGGACAACATAACACACCATCATAACAATCATGATGACATTATTATATTAGAACCATTAGGTTTTGTATTACCTCTGAAAGATTTAAATTTTTATCTTAGTATAAAATAATGTTTTAGTCAGTTATCTTTATCTAGTTACAAGATCTTAAATGCCATACAGAAACTTTTACCTAATTTGTTATCTTTTAACCACTTTTTGTTACCAGAGGGATATTTAAGTAGAATGTACTTTACAGATTATTAAAATCTAATCTCTAATTATTGTAGTGACATTGTCTGAACTGTATAAGGTGTAGGCACATTATCAAAACACAATTATATAACAATCACATAAACATAAACCTGAAAAAGTCCCTCATCATGAACAACTGTAGTTTGGAGGTCATCAATATGACAAGATGTCTTTTCTAGTCCTTCATCTTAAAAGACCTATACACTTGGGAAAACACAAATGTATTTAATTTACCATGAGGTCAGCAATAATTAGTATCATGGCTATATAGAAATCTTAAAACCTTATTGCTTTAAACAGAGACTTTAACCTTTTATTTATAACCAACTTAAGTATGTTATGATAATTTATTTAATAACTACTGTGGTGTGGCACCATAAGACCCTGGGAAAACTGGACAAGCCACCTATCAGTGCAAAAACTGGGCCAATTTTGGTCTACGCAGTTTTTTTTTTTAAATCACAGAGAGGAGTCTTGTTCAACAGTTTCCCAAGTTTAAGGGTTCCTCACTTAGTTACCTTAACAATTGTTTTATTATTTATTTTTTAATTTTTATTTTTGTGGGTACTGGGGGTTGAACTCAGGACCTCACATGCCAGCAGGTGCCCGTGCCACTGAGCGATATCACCGGCCCTTTTTCCATATGTGGGTACCGGGAGTCGAACTCAGGACCTCGTGCTTGCCAGGCAGGCGCTTATGCTGCTGAGCTATCTCACCGGCCCAACAATTGTTTTAGATAACTCATGATGATAGTTTACATTAAAAAAAAATATATATGTATATAATTTTTGACCAAGGAATAACTCTTAAGTTATTGTATACAGACAATAATAGACATTGCATTTATAAAACTAATTTTAGACATTATCTCAATTATCAAACAACCTGGATGGAAACATGTCACCAATCTTTAAAATATCTTTATTTTTATTAACTGATTTAAATTAGTCTACTGTTAAGCTATGTAGACCATATAGAAACACACAGTTGAAATCATACATAATCTTTATGTTCTCAAACTTTAAGGCTTTCATTTGTGAGTCCTATGTGGGTTAGCAGAAAGAGTCTGGAGGATGAGGAAGGAGCTTGGAGATTTTGTCTTTTTATCCTTTTAAAAAAATTTACCTTGGAGAAAGAAATCAACTTTTAACTTAACTTTAGATCACAAATCAAGGAAGGCAGAGGCCACACCCTCCTTCCTCCCTCCCGCATGGTGGGAGGCACTAGGCTCCTGTACATTTCAGCTCTCTACATTTTTGGTAACTATGATGGCTCCCATAGCTGCTTAGTTACTAGCTGCATAGTTACTAGACAATGGAAAACTATTAGGAGGAAGCACAGCTAAACTGACTACTGAAAAAGGACAAAACTCACCGTTCCGCTCTGTTGCAATTGTTAGGTACTTTTGTAAGTTCCCTATGTAAAAGCCAATATAATCAAAAACTGCTGTAACCATTGTTCGCTGTTCCGAGAACAGTTGCTTTCTGTTCCAATCAGGATGTGGTTTTTTGCTTTAAATTCTGCATGCTGTACAGACCCAACACTGATCTGTAACCTCGCTGCATGGAGTAAGCAGTTCAGTCACCCGCTGACTTAATAAAGGCTCATCAAACTTCTAGATCGGCTGCCTGGCTTTGTATTATGAGTTTGAACCCACAACAGTAACCAACAGAAAAAGTTAAAAGGGTCTGAGTGGTCCCCTTTTTATATTTATCCCAGTTTCTGATTTAAAATTACTATTTTATAATTTTGGTACTATTTTTCCTTTGGGTCAGTTAGAAAGGAGTGCTGAGACCTGGGAAGGAGTGACTGATGAGAGTTAGGCCATAGCCCTCCTAGTTCTTTTAATAAGGAGCTTTTAGAAGGAACAGCCTGGTCTCCACCAAACCAACAAGCAAACATACACATTTCTTTTAATAAACTGCACCCTCCACAAGCTTTTCCTTGACATACTTCAACTTTCCAGTTCTGCCATTATCTCTTTATCTTTCTAGTAGGGCAAGCCTTTTATCATACAAAATCTCCTCATATCAAAAGTATATCTCTTATACTTACATATATTTTATATATATATTTATGTATTTTTCTCTATCTTGTCACTATATATGCTTTATATATTTTTCTTCTTTATATATTTATATATTTTACATATATATATTTTTATATATTTCTATATATATATTTCTATATTTATTTTTCTCCATCTTTATATATTTTTCTTTATATATTTTCCTCCATCTTGTCACTATAAACTTTTTATAAAACTTGGCTGCGGCCACTTCTGTTTTTTTTTCCTTCTTTCTGCTTTGGTCTCAGATTGCTACATTTTTAAATTTGACTGGCTGCCAACAAACTTTCAAGTAACCTTGAATTAGTACTTTTATCACCAGCAGAAAGTCTTTAACATTATTCTTTCTGATAAAACACCCTGAAAGACTTGGTATTAGGACCTGCCCTAGATAGCATGGCACGAAGGTGGGATTTGTGGATTCATGCAGATGGCAGACCATTGCTGCTGATAGGCAGCTTGGTGACAACTCTGGCATCCTGGCGTGTGTGTGTGTGTGTGTGCCTGTACAAATGTGTGTGCACAGGTGCTAAAACTTGACTGGGATTTATGATAAGGAATCAGCTTATATGACTATGGTGGCTGGAAAGTTGCACAATTTTCTGTCTAGAAGTCGGAGACCCAGGGAAGCCAGAATTGTTTGCAGACGTGAGAGTTGGAGATGGGATGGTGTAGACTCTAGTCCAGGTCTGAAGGCTGAGGGTCAGGACCACCAGGGCAGGAGGAAGAAAACTGAGGCTGCAGCCTGAATAGACAAAGAAAGCATCAGAACCAGGCAATAATGATACAGCTGTTGAAATCATCAGACAGGAAATTTAAAACAACTATGATAAATATGTTAATGAAAAAAGTAGACAACGTGCATGTACGAATGGATAATTCAAAAAAGCAATGGAAACTCGAAGGAATAATAAAGAAGAAATGCTAGAAATAAAAGCCACTGAAGTGGAATTGAAGAATAACTTGGTTAGGTTCATTAGGAGAGCAGATATGGGGCAGGAGAAAAACCAAAGACCAGCCAAAAGAGACATGTCAATAGAGACTCCCCAAACTGAAACACAAAGTGAAAAATAAGAAGAAGAAATGGGCAAGAACACCCAGAACTCTGAGACAAAGTTCCAAATCATAACACGTATAATTGCAATGCTAGAGAGAATGGAATGGAATAAATCTTTGAAATAATGGTAGCCAAGAATGCTTGAATGTGGATAGATAATAAACATCAAATCTAGAACCTGAACTCTAAGAAAATAAAAACTTATTCTGTTTATTTATTCTATATCTCTTCTCCACCCCAAAAATAAAACCTAAAAAGCAAAAATTGTACATAGATTGTGTTACATGGCAGGAAATCTAAGCAAGGAAAATTCTGAAAATATCCATGAGGGCGGAGGGCGAATAAAGCTTACTTTACAGGAAAGGAATGAGAAATCCGTGAGAATTATCATCAGAAATCATGCAAGCAAGAAGGCAGTGAAATGAAATATTTAAATAATTGCCAGAACAAAACAAAACAAAAACATTAAACTGGACTTCCATATCCAATAGAATTATCCTAAAAGGAGAAACAAATACTTTGTCAGACAAGAACACAGGTGTTTAATTGTTTACAATGAAAAAAAGGGAAAAGGAAAATGAAATAGGCCAAAATTGAGATTTATGTTAGGAAAAAAAGAACTTCAGAGAAGAAGTAAATGAAGGCAAAGTGAAATCTTTTATTTCTTTTATTTACCTCATTTTTCATTAATCTACAAGACCGCTATTTAATGACAGTAACAATACATTGAACAATTTGAGAATCTCGGCAAATGACACAAATATCAGGAGTGATGCAGGGATGAGAAGGAGTGACTGGGAATACTCCACAATGGCGACATCCCACATAAGATAATCATGCTATTTGAAGCTGATCACAGCTTAGTTTAAAACATACATTGGAAATTCTAAAGCTACCACTAAGAAAAAGTTTAAAAGATAATTGATACATAAAGAGAGGACAACACTCACTTCGGCAGCGCATATACTAAAAGAGAGGACATAAAATAAAATAATAAAATGCTGCAATGGAAATAAAAAAAGAGATAAAATGGGATAGGAATAAAACTGCAACGAATAGAAAATAGTTACAAATATGGTTGATACTAATTCCACTATATCAGTCACCATGTTGAATAGTAATGATCTCAACACATTAAATGAAGTACGCAGAATAACAGGGCGGATCTAACAAAAAAGACAAATTGTCTGAGGTCCACAAGAAACCCACTTTAAAGACCAAGATAAATTAAAAATAAAGGGATGAACAGCATAGTGTTATGCTAACACTAATCAAAAGAAAGCTGAAATAATTATACCAATTTCAGTCAGCCCAAAAACAAGAGAAAATAACTGGGATAAGTGAGGCATTGCATAATGAGAAAAGGGTCATTTTTCAAAGACACCATAGCAATCCGGTGTACACACCTCACAAAGCACCAAGATGTGTGATGAAATATGAGAAATTCAGAGCAGACACAGACAAACCCACGATTAGAGTTGGAGACACCAACACTCCATGTTCCGTGCTTCATAGGTCAAATAGGCAGAAAACCAGAATGAGGACAGTTGACCTGGCCCACTCCGTAACCTGAGATTTGCAGGAGAGTTCGTCCGCGGTGGTAGAATGCACATACTTCTCAAGCTTCTAGTAAGTGTTCACGAAGACAGACCAAATTGTGAGTCAGAAAAATTGAGGAAAGTAGGAACTGCAAAAAGTGTGGTCTTGGACCGGTGAGATGGCTCAGCGGCTTAAGCGCCTGCCTGGCAAGCGCGAGGACCCGAGTTTGACTCCCGGAACCCACATACGAAAAAGGGGCCGGTGATATCGCTCAGCGGCACGGGCGCCTGCTGGTGCACGAGGTCCTGAGGTCGACCTCCCGGTACCCACCAAAAAAAAAAAAAAGCGTGGTCTTGGGCCACAATGGAAATAAACTAGAAATCAACAGAACGATAACTGGAAATTCCCCAAGTATTCAGCGCACTCTTAAACGACATGTGGGTTGAATAAGATGTCTCAATAGGAAATTTTAAATATTTCTAACTAAAGGAACATGAAAAACAGCTGCTCAAAATTTGTGGGATGTGTTGAAAGCAGTGCACAGAAGGGAATTTATAACATAAGATGCATATGTTAGATAATAAAGAAAGATGTACAGTATGTATACAGATCAAATCCTCACACTGTATACCTAGGATATATACAACCTTTACTTGTCAAGTAGATACCATTAAATGTAAAAGTAGAAAAATCTAAAATCAATAATTTACCTTAGGCCATTAAAGATGAGCAACTGAAGCCTGAAGCATGTGGAAGAAAGAAAATAATAAGAACTGAAATCAACAAAACCCCAAACTGCTCTTTGAAAGACCAAAATTGAAAATCGGCCAGGCTAACCAAGAGAGAAGTCCCAATTACCAATGTCAGAAATGCAGGAGATTTCATCACTACTGGTCCTTCGGATACTAAACAGAAAATAAAGGAACACTGTGAACATCTCTAAACCCAGAACTTTCATCACTTAGACAAAAAAGATAAATCCCTCAAAAGACACAAAGTACTAAAATTCACACAAAGAGAAATCACTCATCTAGCAAGTCCTTGCTAATATGTGGCATTGTACCCCAGAGAGAAGGGCTGAAGCCCTTAACCCTGGTCCTACAAATATGAGCCTCTTGGTAAACAGGGTTTTGGAAATATAGTCGAGATGAAGTCCTTAGTGTTGGCTTTCATCCCTATAGCTGATGTCCTTATAAAATAGGGACCAGGATCAGTAGACACACACAGAGGTTTAGAAAGCTATGAGGGAACAGACAGGGCAGCAGCCAGGGGGAGTCAGAGGCGGAGATTAGGGTGATGCAGCTATGACTGGGGGACACCAGAACTGGAAGAGGTCAACCTGGATCCTCTTCTAGATGCTTCAGGGAGAACACGATCCTGCCAGCACCTTGATTTCAGAATTCTAATTTCCAGAATTGCAAGAGAAGACATTTGTGTTGCTTGAAGCCCCCAGCTTGTGGCACTTTACTATGGCAACCCTAGGAAATGAATACAGGTGCAGACCTATTTTAAAATTTAATTGCTAACTACTGACTTTCCCCAGATGAAAGCAGCAGACCCAGGTGATTCTACTGCTGAATTCTATCTTAAAATTCATACAGAAAGGATTCAAATCTCTGCAAATTCTCTCAAAACATATAAGCAAAGGGACACTTCCTAATACACTTTCTGCTTCCATCAATAGTCTACTATAAAAGCATGTGAATAGATTATAAGAAAGGAAACTCCAAACTGCATCTCTCATGGTGTAGACGCGCAGTTCCTCAGCAAATTACTAGCACATCCAACCTAATGATGTATCAAAGCAGTATACCACACAACCACACGGGACTCATTCCAGCTACGCGGGGCTGGCGCAAGACATGAAAATCGGTCCACGTAATCTGCAGCATTAACAGGCTGGAGAAGAAATTCCTGTGAGTACATAAATTGGTGCACTAAAATTTTTTGACAAAACCTAACACATGACGGCGATAGAAACTTCCTAAAACTAGGAAGAGAGAAGGAACTTCCTTAATGTGACAAAGAACATGGACAGGAAAACCTGAGGCTGATACCACGTTTCATGGCAGGACTGGACACGTTCTCCTCAGATGACAAACAAGTCACCTTGATGTTCTCATAATCAGTCACAGACTTGATATCTTTCACAGACATCAGCTCAAAATAATTACGGACCTTAGTGTGAAATGGAAGACCACAAAGCTTTGAGAAACGACATAGAGATCTGGGTTGCTTTCAGTTTGTTGATGAGTTTTTAGAAAAAACACAAGAAGTGCAATCCATTTAAAAATTAGTATGCTGGACTTCATTAAAATTTAAAAAGCGTGCTGTGAAAGATGCTGTTGGGAACATGGAAAGGTGAGCTAAAAACATTTATGAAGCACATAACTGACAGAAGATTTAAAGCCATCACATACAAAGAACCCTTAAAAGTCAGCAGTGAGAGGGCAAATCCCAAATTGAAAAGTGGGTAAAAGCCTGAGCAGACCCCTCTGCAGGCAACATGGACACGAGGTCCAGATGCTCATAAACAGAATGAGGATGCTCAACATCCTTTGTCACTAGACAACTGGAAATTGGGACAGAAATGTGAGACCACTCACTACTGTTAGAATCAGTAAAACCTAGAAAATTGGTAATTCCAGCTACCAGAGAAGATAGCCAGCATGGGAACTCTGCTTTCTGCTGATAGGAATCCAGAACCGTACAGCTTCTTCGGAGGCCGCTGCGGCATTTCTTATGAGCTCTGCGCAGTCTTACCTCTCAAAAGCCGTGCACATCCTCAGGTGATTTGATAATGCACGTCCCTCCGAAACCTAAACATGAATGTTTACCGCAGGTTTGCTCATAACCACCCAAACTGGAGACAAGCAAGGTATTCCTCGATAGACTATAAAGAAACAAAGCTTGGCATGGCTCATGGAACGTCATTCAGTTATTAAAAGAGGCTGGAGTTATTAGCCACGAAGTGACAGAGTGAGGCCTTCTGAGCATATTGCTGTTTGAAGTAAATCTGGAGCCCGCATCCTGTCCAATTCCATTACAAATCACTCGGGAAAAGCAAATGCAATGTTTATAGCAGGGGAGAGTTAAAGGGTGAAGCACATGTGACTTTATTTGACATGGGACTATCATGTGTGATGTTGCATGGTTGGACATGTATCACTATGCATTTTTCAGAACCCATAGTAATTTACAACATCGAGAGTGAAGCTTGAGGTATGCAAATTTGAAAATTCTTGCTCTTAAGGCAGGAGTAAGCCCAGGCTTGAGTGCAGAACTAGATGAACCAATCTAGATGGACCACAGAGGCGCAGCATGACCTCGTGGAGAGGATGGGCAACAGGCTTCCCACCTTAGGAGCTTTGGAAAGGAAGGGGCTCTGGAAACTAAAGGTCAGATGAGCTGCACATGAGCTGTGTACCTAGCAGGGAGAGCTGCTCCCCGCAGGCCAGGACGGATGATTCTGTACCACTCTGTGTGCACTGGTCCTGAATAATGAGCCAGTGGCAGAGAGCAGAAGCTCACACCCAGCATCATACGGATCCAGACAGTGGCACTCGGGATGAACGTAGAAATCCTGTGCACTGGGTTCTGTGTTCAGTCAGATGAGGTCTTGAAAGTGCAACACCCCAGTAATACTGAGCACACAACACCCGTATTTTGGTTTCTAATGCCATTTTATAACAACAACAATAATAACAACATAGCAACCAGGGATCCTTGGAGTCACGGCTCATTCCACAGGAGGGGCAGAAAATACACAAATGAGTGCTGAGCAGTTTGCAGTGCCAGAACAAGGAGGTCCTGCAACACGCTAACTCCCTCGATGTTCTCATTACCTCCTGTATGTGTACATCCCATAAATATGTACAAGTATTACATGTTCTTCAAAATTAAGTAAAAAACACACTTTGTAAAGGAAAACACTCATTAAAGTTTTGCCTTTTCCTGTTACTAGCTTTGTAAGTTGACAAATAGATATTTTAATTTAAAATGAATAAGTAAAAACACAGTGGTAGGGGTATGTCAAAGAGATGGGCTCCAACTGAAACAGCTTCCGATGGACAAAAATAGAACAATTTTTCCACAGTATATACAAACTTGTATTGAATTATAACCCAAGGTGTGCGATGAAAATTCCTGCATCTATAGTGGTACACGTAATGAAGGAATTTGTAAATAAACCAACAAGGAAAGGGAAACCCTTCTCAGAGGACGTGAACCACACATCCCCAGCAGGGGGGCTGGCACAGGTCTCCTGAGCGCAGGCCACACAGCGACTTCCTCTCGGGAGCACGTGTGTCAGAGGGGACACCTGTGGAACATCACCTCGGCCGGGCAGTCCGGGCCAGCACCAGTGGGGAGAAGCGGTGTGGACAGAGGGAATCTCCTCCTGCGTCTCACCACCCCACGGAGATCATGAGAAAACACCGGGTGTGGGGCGTCCGTCCACTGCAGTCACACACATGACATTCAGAGAAGGATAAAAGACAACCAAGAATCAAGAGAAAAATAGGCAATAAAAGAAAATCTATAGCTAATCCAGGGAGTGAAGTAACAGTCAAGGACTTGAAAATAAGTATTATTTTTTGTTAAAGAAATTAGCAAGAAAATGGGCGAAGTGGAAACAGCCTTTTTTTCTTTTTTTTTTTTTTTAATGTGGGTACCGGGAGTTGACCTCAGGACCTTGCACTTGGCGGGCAAGCACTTGTGCTGCTGAGCGATATCACCAGCCCTTTTTTTTCTATATGTGGGTTCTGGGAGTCAAACTCAGGACCTCGCGCTTGCCAGGCAGGCGTTTATGCCGCTGAACCATCTCGCCGGCCCGAAACAGCCTTTTTGACAACAATTCTGAGTCCACAAAGATGGCTCCTCCTTTCCTATGAGGCGTTTAGGTTGGTGGTGGACTTACCACACTCCTAACCGGAGACTGATGCGTTAGACCTGGGTCCTAGCTGGAGTTAGTATTAGCCTTCTGCTGGCACCTTTGCTGAGAGGACGTGGAGTTTTGATTGTGGCTGTGCTGGTCCCTGTCCCTGCCCCTGGAGGATGGTGGGAGAGCCGGATGTCCCCTTAGATGTTGTCAGCCAGATCTCAAGGGCTCCACGCCACCCAAATTCTAGCAAACACGCTCCAGGAGAGCGGTGTCCTGGGTTCAGCGCAAGTCCCTTCCATCTTTGGTCTTTGTTTCCCAAGCCTGTGGAAGATTCATGTGGCTCTGCGGAAGCTGTTAGTTTCCTAATGCTTCTGTAACAAATTACCACATGTAAGGCAGCTTGAGACTGCACGGGTTTGCTGTCCTATAGTCCTGTGGGCGTGACATCTGGTGGCCTTGTCTTTCTTTTCTCCATGTCCAGCAAGAACAGAATCAAGCTGTTGCCTGGGCTGGGGGGGGTGATTCACTTCTGAGCCCATTCAAGTTTGTGTGGAATTTGGTAGCGTGGGTATAGGACAGCAATCTCCTCCCTGGTTGCTGCCTGGGGTCATTCTGAGAAGACAGGGGCCACCACAGGCCCAGTTCATGGTCCTCTCTCTGCATCTGCTCACACGGCTGGCTCCCCGACTGGTCCTGCCTCATCTGTCCAGCTTGTTCTGCTGTGGCCCTCCGAGCTTGAGGGTTATAGTCACATCCTCACCCTTTTCCTTAGAGCATCTTTCTGGAGTGTGACCCTCTTCATTGTAGTCTGTTCTGCTATCCCTGCAGGCTGAGGATGACCCAGATGGTCCAGTCTTGGTTCTGTTACCTTCTTCTGTCCTTGATCTGTCCCACTTGTCTGGCATGTCACTGTAGGTGTGGGACCAGCAGGCTGCACCACTGAGTGTCCAAGGTCACTGCCGCACCTCCTGCAGACCCTCTACCATCCGGCAGGATGCTGTTCCTCTGGCATCCAGCAGGGGTCCTCCTTCTTCCTGCCTCTTGTGTTTCTCCCCTCGTTTTCAGCTCTTGCAGGAGCAATTCTAATGCCTGCACTTCTGCCATGGTCCATTCAAGTCAACGCAAGCTTTTTCTAAGAAGTCCTCACACTTCTCCTGTTCCCAACTCCAAAGCCACTCCCATTTGTCTAGGTGTCTAACACTGCTGCCCCTCTTGGGACCCAGGTCTGTGTGGCTCCCACTTCTGTCAAAAGCATCAGCACACACTTAGCAGCTCACGCAGTGTCTCTCACTGACACAGCTGTGCTCCTCCCAAGTTCAGGGTGGCTCTCTGGTTCTCTCCTCTGGGTTTCACAAGATCTAACCAAGGGGTCTGCCAGGCCTCCTTCTCTGGAGACTGAAAAAAGGGTCCGCTCCAGATCCACCCGTGCTGGCGGCAGAGGTCAGATCCTCGTGACTGCTGGATGAGGTCGCTTTGCTGCTGGGCGCCAGCCGGGACTGTCCTTGCCTTCAAGAGGCCACTGTGTTCCTTGGTTGGTGGCCTCTTATCATCAAGGCCAGTGAGGGTGACCATGGTTGAGTCCTTTTCAAGAGTAGAAATCTGAGGCCGGTGAGATAGCTCAGCAGCATAAGTGCCTGCCCGGCAAACGCAAGGTCCTGAGTTTGACTCCCGGTACCCACATACAAAAAAAGGGCCGGTGATATTGCTCAGCGGCACGGGTGCCTGCTGGCGCGCGAGGTCCTGAGTTCGACTTCCGGTACCCACAGGAAAAAAAAAAATAGAGTAGAAATCTCCTGCCGCATTCCCTGGTGTCTGTCGTTGCAGTATTTCCCCAGTGGCCTCTCCCTTATCATTTCAGGAGTTCGCGTGATTGCACTTGGCCCCTCGGGATGGTCAGGGTCGTCTCCCTGCCTGTGCTCACTCTCTGTGTGCTTTGGCTCAGCTCCCAGTGGTGCACTTGGTGGAATTATGGGGGGCGGGACTCAATCTGAGGGCACAATGGCATCTGCCCACCATGTGTGGCCTGTGCCTGCGATCCACCTTCCTCACTGGCATGGATTTCATACAATGTCATATAATAAAATATGTGTCTTTGAGGGTGACTGGGCTTCCCCTCTTTTCCCCAAATCCTGCTTAACTGCTACACTTTTTGCCAACAACCTACCCGGGGATTTTCATGGCTAAACTCAGTCAACAGTTCATGCATGAGTAGGCGGTTGGTAACGGCTCACTCAGGGCTCGCTGGGAAGGGTTTGCCTGCTCCGAAACTGGATTTCCCCTGGTGTAGGCAGCCTTTTGTGGCCGATTTAATTAATTGTATAACTATTGGATGCCTGCTTTCTTTCTTTCTTTCTTTCTTTCTTTCTTTCTTTCTTTCTTTCTTTCTGACAGGGTCTTGCTAGGCACTTCAGGCTGACCTAGAACTCCCTGTGTAGCCCAGGCTGGCCTCCAACTCACTGTGATCCTCCTAAGTGTTGGGATTACAGGCATGCGCCACCATACCTGGCCTTGCATGCCTTCAAAATTAGAAAATTTCTGTGTCTGATGTTTTCCTAAATGTTGAGGTGAGGAGGTGTGAGGTCCTCTGCAATTAACTATATCTGAAACAGAAGAAAATTCCCTTCAGACATCGATTTTCACTGGCTACAGAGGACAGTTCTCTGAATGCTGACTATAATATAACTTGAGTGATACTGTTAACCTAGTTCTGAAAGCTTCCCTCTAAATATAACTTTCTTTCAAGTATTAAGGGCATCTACTAATGACCTTTTTATTACTAAAATTACCACTTTTAAGCACTTAGAGCCTTCTTTTTCTCTCTTTTTCCTGCTTTCTACAGCTTCTAGGTCAGTTCAGGCTTGTTATCATTGAAAACATATATGAAATGAATTCCTAACAGTTCCCCTGGCAGTGAACATATCTTTTATCCTCACAAGTTTTCAAGTGCAACTTTAATTTTTAGTTCTACTACAGAGTCAAAGATGTATTAGGGCATACTGAAGAAAAGGATTTTTAGCTGAAAGAAAAGATATTTCTGCGTTGTATATTTTCCAAAATTTCAAGATAGGTTCTTAGAAACTGTTGTACTTCTCAGGGCAAAATTTGGGGGCAAATTGAAGGTAACTATGTAAAACCAAATTTATGGTAAATAAAAACCATAAGGAGAAAAATACTCCCCAGAGGAACTCCACAGTAGGCTAGCAGAATAATCATTAACTAAATATTGATTGCCCATACCACACATGTGGCATGGATCAGAAAGGGTCCCGGTTAATACTAGGAATTATTCCAATCTAATATTTTATGGCTTAATAAGAAACAGGGGGTACAAAGAAAAGATGGAGGATACAAGCAGTTATTGGTAGGGAAAGAAAGAAGTAGAAAGATTAAAATGTCTTCAAACTGGTGAGGTTGTGGGGAAAAAGGAACTCCTCCACACTACTGGTGGAAATGTAAACTAGTGCAACCATTATGGAAATCAGTATTGGGATTCCTTAAAAAAAAACTAGAAATAGAAGCAAGCTAAATGCTCATCAGCAGATGAATAAAGAAAATGTGAAATAATTGGGGGCTGTGTGTGTTACAATCTGGCAAAGAAGTTGTCTTCACTTAGCTCATTTCCCAGGACTTTGTAAGAGCCTGAATTTAAAGGTGGAAGACTGATTAAACTGGTGGAGGTAATTTAAAGGCAGCCCAATATCCAGGTTGTGGCATAGGTACTGCTGGATGCTTTCAGCCAGTTTACAATGAAAACTGGGAGAAAAGACAGAAAAAAACATGTGAGAATTGTGCAGCTTGTCCAGAAAGGAAGAACCTGCAAAGTTGGGGCCAGGGAGAGTATGGCTGCTGAAAATAATGTTGCCATTTAAAAGAAGCCAAGTACTTGCATTAGGATAATAGGAAAGATGTCTGAAAACATCTCAGGGAATGGCCAGGCCTCAGGCATCCCAAGGTCAAGGGGGCAAAAGGGTAATTGTCTTTGAGAAACTTTGTTTTGAGAAGAGAACCATAGGGTGCCTCAATCATTCAGGATCGCCTTCCACCTGTAGAAATGGATCCACGAATTCAGCCATCCACATGTTCAGAGGCTGTTGTAGCCATACTCACAGGGCCGGACTACTGGCTGAGCTGGTGGCAGAGCTTGGTGTCATCCACGTGATGCTGGTTCTGAAACCACACAAGATACAAGCATTGCGGGGCCCTGGAGGCTTCCATGCAGATTTTAGAGAAAGACCTGGGAAGCCAGGCATTGTGGTGCGGCAATGCTAGATTCCCTGCCAGAAGCTCAAGAGAGAGTGATTCATGAAGGTATAAAATTGAAGCTAAAGCTGCAGTGCAGACCTCAGGAAGCTGAAGGAGCCAGGGATGTGGGACATCTGCTAAGGAAAGCTACAGGCAGCGAGCAGAGGCAGCTTAAGACAGAGGCCATGAAGGATGCAACTGGCAAAACCACAGGATCGGGCTGCACAAGCCCTCGGGAACTCACACCTTACCGTGGTCTGCCCTGGGCTCTGGCCATGCAGCTACAGGATTTACTGCTTTCCATGCTGGTCTTTGGTCTCGCTTTGGTCCATTCCTTTCTATCCTCCCTGCACCCCCTTTCCAGAATGGGGCTGTTTAGTCTGTGCCACTGTATGTTGGAAATATTTAACTTTCCTTTTGATTTTTTGCAGGGGCTCACAGCTAAGGGTTAACCTTGAGTCTCAGAGGAGACCAGGGACTTGGACTTTTCAGCAATGCTGGAACTGTTAAGATTTTGGTGACTCTTAGGGATGGCTTAGGGTTAGGCATTTTGGATAATGAGCTGGACATGAGCCTTTTGGAGGCCAGGAGCAGATGTTAGGGTTTTGACTTAAATTGCCCTCCAATGTCTCATATGTTCAAAGCTGGGTCTTTTGGAAGGAGATTGGATCATGGGAGCGCCATACTCACCAGTGAATTGATGCACTGATGAGTTCATAGCTGAATGTTTTTTAGGAGAAGGGGCCTGTTTGAGGGGTGTGAGTCACAGGCATGCCCTGGAAGGGTATATTCTTGTCCCTAGCTCCTCCCTTCTCTGCTTCCTTGCTGGCATGGGTTTAGCAGATTTCCTCTACCATGCTCTTCCACCGTGCCATTTCGGCCTTGGAGCAGCTGACCATGGACTGAAACCATGAGCCAAAATAAACCTCTCCTCCCTTAAGTAGCAGATGTCGTGTATTCCATCTCAGTGATGGGAAAGTGACTGATACAGTAGAATGTCCACATTCCAACCTGCTTACTCACTGAGGTGAGCACTCAGTCTCCTGGATACAGTGCCCCACCCTTCACACCCCATTGTCTTCTGGTTTCTGGCGCTTGTTACCCTGTGGCTATAGTGTCCTTAGTGTCTCCCCTCCCTCAACAAGCAGAACCAACACTTTGAGAGTAGATTTACTAAGGTACAGTTGACTTTTAAAAACTGTATATATATATATATATATATATATATATATATATTTTTTTTTTTTTTTTTTTTAATGCAGGTACCGGGAGTCAAACTCAGGACTTTACACTTGCTAGGCAGACACTTATGCCACTGAGCTATATCACTGGCCCAAAACACTGTATATATTTAAAGTGGACAATTTGATGTGCTTTGACACCTGTATAAATCCAAGAAGCCATCACCAAAGTCAAGACCATCAATATATCTATCTATCACACGAAAAAGTAATAGCGGTAGCATTGCGCTCCTCCCCTTGGCCACTCCTGATCCCCCATTCAGTCCCTCCCAGGCCCTCAGGCAAACGCTGATCTGCCTCTGGGATGTGCTCGTATGTTCTATGGTTCTGCACACACTGACTCTTACAAGGCGCACTGTTTATCTGGCTTCTTTGACTCAGCTTAATTATTTGAAGAATTGTTCATGTTCCGCAGGTATCAACAGTTTGGTTCCTTTCACTGGCACACATGATGCTCCTCAGTTGATGACAGAGGGGATCCCAGCAGACCCGCTGTGAGCTGAAAATATCCTGAGGTGAATGTGCCTGCAGTGCACTTCTCCTTCTAAATGTCATAGCTCAGCAACGCAGCGCATTAGGGCAGAGAGCTGACCTTCACGGTCACAGGGCTGACTGGAAGCTATAGTTCACTGCCTTTGCCCAGCATCATACGGGGTATTGTACCATGTATCGTAATTCCAGAAAAAGACTGAAAGTAAAAGTATGGCTTCTACTGGGTGCATATCACTTCACCTCATCATAAAGCTGAACAATCTTAAGTGAAACCATGGTAAGTTAGAGGCTTTGCACATACCACAATATGTGCACACACACATGCATGCACACACACAGTCTTAATTACTTTTCTCATTGCTGAGACAAAATACCTGACACTCAAGTTGAAGGAGGAAAAGTTCATTGTAGCTCACAGTTCGTAGAGGTTTCAGTTCATGATTGGCCAGCTTCAAGGCGGGGTGGCATGGCAGAGGAGAAACAGTTCATGACAGGCAGGAGGTACTAAAAGCAGCAAGCAGCATGTGACAACATGCAGCCCTCTTCCTGTCCCTTATATTCTATCCAGGGTACATGCCCTAAGGATAGCATTCACACCCAGGGAGAGCCTTCCAGTTACCCACACTCAGAACTATGCCAAAGCAATCAGTGCACTAATTTAGTAATCACGCAGCCTTGATCCCAGCATCACACACTCTAACCAGCCACCTCCCAGTAGCCCCACCTAAGGCTTTGATGGGTACATCTAGATACAAGCCATAACACACACACACGCACACACACACACACACACACACAGAATTGGTTGTATTTATTCCTAAACTATATTGTGACTTTGCTACACGTTACTATCTATAGATACTTTCATTAGGTATTGTGTTCACGTATGAAATTTACTAAATTAATCTCCTATGAAAACAGATTATAAGAACTGAGAGACAATAAAGGCGAGTTACTTTATTGCTTCTCAGTGAGGAGGTGGCAGAGGCAGATTTAGCATGAGAAAACGAGGCTTGCGTTTTAGAGTCCCTCCTATGCTTGATTCCTTTCAAGGCCGGGAGACTCTAGCAGAGAGTTTCTGTGAACCTGTTAGGGTGGATACTTTAAATATCACTGGTCAAGGGGTGCAGGTTTTTCCTGTAACTGACTTCTGTCCTCACCTGCAGTTGGGTGGTTTGGGGAAAGGGCTGGTTACAGGGCTCAGTTACAACTAAGGAGCTCTTCAGCTGGGATGTGCTAGTCTCAGTGTCACTCGACATAGCCGGGCTGCGTGCAGTCACATTTTGTGTGCATGAATGTGCAGGTGGCTGTCCTGCTGTAAGGTCCGCTCCTGTCCACAGCTCTGCCTCGATGGCCGTGGTGAAGAGGAGATCTCTTTGGGATGGACGTGTGCTGTGTTCCTGGCACCAGGGCCTGTGAGTGGATTCTGGCTGGGCACCGTAACCTCACAATACCAAGGGCATTGATGACCTGGTTAGTGTGTGCTGTCCATTCGTGGAGGATTCACCATTATCACCACGTCAGAAAATTCAAAATACCCTCTGTGAATTTGATACTAATTCCAACTATGTTATTAGCAATAAAGTCATTACCAATAATAAGCTGCAAAGTTGAAAACTTTAGTATAAGAAAAGTTGAATCATTCTAGAACAAAGTTTAAATGCTCTTTTTGTTCTCCTTATAATCAGTGTTACTACAAAAAATATCATCATATGAAGAGGCAATCAGAATTCTGCTGCCGAAAGAATGCAGAAATGAATATTCTCAGTTATGTCAAGTAGGTGATTATTAAAAATATTACATTTGGACAATTTCGTGGTTTTGTAGTATTTGTCAGCTCTTTAAAATTTTTAAATTTGTTGTGATTATTTTTCTCATTCTGAGTAAACATTTTCTTTTTTTTTTTTTTTTTTTTTTTTGTGGGTACCGGGTGTCGACCTCAGGACCTCGCGCACCAGCAGGCACCCATGCCGCTGAGCAATATCACTGGCCCCTTTTTTTGTATGTGGGTTCTGGGAGTCGAACTCGGGTCCTCGCACTTGTCAGGCAGGCGCTTACACCGCTGAGCCATCTCACCGGCCCTGAGTAAACATTTTCTTAACTTTATGCTCATACTTACGTCTTATTTGTGTAAGCAGAACAGAAGTATGTCAGCTGCACTCTCTCTGTGCAAACAACAGGAGCCTCTGCTGGAGTCCGCAGCAGGCTCGCTGGCCAGGACTGAGTGTAAAAGTTCTTGTTCTCCTTCCTCGTCAGGTCTGCAAACCCCATCAGCAGGGACACTTGGAGAGCGAGGCTTCATCCTGCACAAGGGGAACAGGAATACAGTGCGGTGTCTTCACACAAAACAGCGTCCTTGAAGCTGGGTGCGCAGTCTTTAACCATCATCAGCATTTTGACTACTGATCTGAGAGCTGACCACCAGTCCTTTAGGAAAGAGCGTACCACACTGCAGACTTTTGCACTTTGGTGCTTTGACATGTTTTCTTATTTCTTGGGAAAGCCGAGAGAGTCTTGGAGCCTCGTCTGTCCCAGTCTCCACCCATCTCTGCAAGCTCTCTGAAGAATCCAATCGTGTAATCTACACACACACACACACACACACACACACACACACACACCTCTTCACAACAACTTTGGGGCATGATGGTTTTTCTCAAGCTCCTGCTGTATATGAATCATGGAATTTCCATTTGATACAACCCAACATTATACATGAAGAAAGAAACTGAGGCTTGAGGACTACACAATAACTCGTCCAAACTCATGGGAGGAAGCAAACAGATGAATTGCGGTTGAATACGGAGTCTGAGACCTGAAGGTAGCAGAATGTGCCGCTGAAAGTGTGCCATTTAAGATAAAGAATATTTTTAACTAAAGGCAACCGAAAAGATGCACACTAGACCTACTCTCTGCCCTCCCATTTGCCTAAAAGCAGGACTTCACTTCCAAAGTGTCCTCCTCTGCTCCCTCCAGCAGGGACCAAAGTTGCCTACCGGAGACAACCTGAGTTGTGTAGGAGCCCGAGAGCAGCCCCAGAGGAATCCACAGAACCCATTTTCCAGATGCCCTTTGTCCACCCTGGTTTCCCATCCTGCGATTTGTGGCCTTGTCTGTCACCTGTGTTTGTTAGGGAAGCCACATGAGGCAGAGCACTGAGCCATCTTGAGAGACACTTTTCCTTGCCCTGGGTAGTTTCCTGCCCTGTGTGTGTGAAATGTACATGTTAATAAATTTCTGCTTCTTTCCTCTTTTTCTGGTTACAGGGTAACCCAGAATTTAGAAATTGGAAGGAAACTTGTTTTTCTTCCCCTACACCCCAAATTCCATTCTCCTACTTTAGAAGACTTTCCCCAAGCTCCATTCACATTTCAGAGCTGGAAGGAACCTTAGGTGAGTTTCCTCATCACTAAATTAAAACCTTTCACATGCATCATTCTGTGTGAGAATCATAACTCTGGCTCTGAAATGTAACAAAATAGAATCTAACATGAATGTTTGAGAAGATGTTTCCCAAAGCCTTGCCTCCAATTTCTTTTTTTTTTTTTTTTTTTTTTTTTGTGGGTACCGGGGGTCGACCTCAGGACCTCGCGCACCAGCAGGCACCCGTGCCGCTGAGCGATATCACCGGCCCCTTTTTCGTATGTGGGTTCTGGGAGTCGAACTCGGGCCCTTGCGCTTGCCGGGCAGGCGCTTAAGCCGCTGAGCCATCTCACCGGCCCAATTTCTAAGTTCTTCTCTTGCTCCCTTTCTCTGCTCCGGGAGTCTGGCTCTAAGCAGCCTGCATCACCTGTTCCTACCTCTGAGGTCGCAGTGTCCCTGCTGTACAAGTCCAAGTTTTGTGATGGTCACTTTTGTATCTGGAGGAGAGGGCTCTTCATATCTAAGTTGAGGTAGATGTTTGGACAGAATTTACACAAGTTGACTTTCAAAGACCTGACAGTCTCTTTTTGAAGACTCATGAACGTGTGGCTCCAGGCTGCCGGATGAGAAGGAGCTCTGGAGAGCTGGATGGGGACAGGGAGATGTCCACAGGCTGGAGAGGAAGCACGGAGGGCAGGGCACGGGCAGCAGCTGAGTCCTGCCCAGGCCGCTTTCCACACAGAAGTGATGAGATGCGCCAGCTACCAAGATCTGGCTATGTCCCTTGCCTGATTCCTCCAAAGGTCAGATCTTACAGGGGCCAATGTGGGCTCTGGGTTGGTGACATGGACTTTAGCACTTGTGATGCCATTTGGCCTCTGCTCTCCTTTCCTTTGCAGACATGGCTATGCACCACTCATTCATACTTGAGTCAATAAGGTCACTCAGGTTTTGAATATTTAACTGCTGTCCCCTGAGGTAGGAGCCACACTAGGCTGCTGAAGACATCAGGGATGCTGCTGAGTCCTGGAGGCCACTGTGAGCCCAGAGGGGCAGCTCGGGTGGGGCTCCCAGCGCTGGAGCTGAATTACAGGCAGATGCTTGGCAGCGGGAGCGAGAAGAGGGCACAGCACAGAGCTGATGGAAGGGAAGACCTGGTGATGTGGCCTCCTGGTGAGTAGCCCAGCCATTGCCTCAGCTGATTCCTGTCAAACTCTAACCGCATAAACGAACAGAGAGAATGCTGTGCAGAGTCCTCTTTCTACAAAGGGGCAGAAGGCACTTAAGGACCAGGGCAATTTCTACACCCCAGTGTCCCCAGAGGGAGCCCCAGTGTCATTAGAGAGAACTCCCCTCTTTCTGGCCCATCCCTGCTGCTTTTAAGGGGTGCACACTCCCTGCTTCTGTTCTTCTCCAAGCACAGATGGGGGTGTAAGGAAGCTTTCTTCACCCATCTTGTCCTCCCATAGTCATACTCTGAACAGCGGGTTTTACCTGATCCTAAAAAGAGTCCTGTAGACAAAAGTTTCCTAATGAAGCCAGAGCTGTACAGAAATAGCCTTTAATGCCTGGAGGCACGGAGCCAGAAAGAAGTGGTGAGATGTATTTTCATGGCTGGTTGGTTTCTTTCTTTCTTTTTTTTTTTTTTTACTCAGATGTGCCAATAGGAAATTTAGAGTGTTCCCATTGATGTAAAAGCCTGGAGCATAAGAAGCTATTCTTATCCTTTATGCAAGCTATTTCTTTTTCTGAGAAGTCCATAAAGTCAGGCTAATTCACCGAATGCTCCATTTAAGTGGAAATCTCTGTGCTTTAAAGTACACAGTGTGCTGCGGCCTTGTCTTCCTTTCTCTAAACTAAATGACAACCCCTTTTATCTCTGGGCTTTTTAAACAACTCTAAAATTGGAGAGGAAAGTATCCAACCAGATATCTGTGACTTTGGCTCTTGCCCTACAGAGGTCAGAAATGTTCATTGATTGGGGAGAAGGTGAGAAAATAGCAGTTAAGAGAGAAGATTTAACTGAGTCCACCAGGAGGCTGAAGCAGAGAGGAAGGGTGTATTTTGTGCATAAACCCATGGTTCCATCTCCATGTCAAGGTCCGCAAAAGCAATCTGGGCTTTCCCTTTTAGAAAAGCACTGTGAGGTGATATTTTTTCATTTCTGTGTTATCAAAAGCATCAAGATGTGGTTTTGAAAGGAAAGATAAAATAAAACACTCAAAGTCTATGGCCATATTTCAGGAACATACCTCAGCTTGTTCTGTTTCAAAAATGATCTGTTCCATGCCAACCAGTTTTGGAAAAAATGAAGAAAGATGACCTCCGTCATGTGCAGCCTGTTTAAAGGTGAAATTGTTGTAGCGTTTCCTGATGGTTGAGTGTCATAGCGAGGATGTTCACCAAGGCCCTGTGTCAGGAGCTTGGTCCCAAGCTTGGCACTCCTGGCAGGAGGCGGGTTCTCTAGGAGATGCAGCCAGCAAGTGGGCTCAGGTCTTTGCATGTGTTTGGAGGGATCGGGGACCCTGGCCACCTCCTCGCTAGCACTTTTGCTTCCAGGCTGCTGTGAATCGAGCAGCTTTTTCACTCCATGGCTCCCCACCATGATGTGCTGCTCCCCACAGCCCAGAAGCAATAGGCCAACCACCCAGACTGGACCTTCCAAAGCTGCGAGCTGGAATAACCTTTCCTCTCCATAAGGTGATTGTCTTAAGTGTTTGTTACAGTGACAGAAAGCTGCCTAGCACAACTATAGGGCACCATTTCCTGGAAAGTGGCAGATCTCATCACTTCAGATGTTCTCCAATATAGTAATACGCATTAAATAGGGATGGATAAAATTCCTGAAGTCAAAGCGATAGCAAATTAGGATATGGTTCTTTTTAATGCCACACTTCCACAAAACACCTATAAGAGATGTTTATATCTGCCCTCACATTTGGTGTCGGTCTTAGTTTACCACACTGAGTCTCACTTGCTACTTTTGTTTTGCACTTGAGTATACAGAGGTCTTTGACATTGTGTTTTCAGCTCTAATTTGATGAAAAGCAAAGCCCTTCACCAGTCTGATTTGATCTCCTCTACTCATGACATGATGTAGCTATGCCTGGCCTCTATTTCCTCCCTGAGCCCACCCACTGAGAAAGGAAGCATATTTTTCTTTATCGTGGATGACTGTGACCTGAGCTGGTCGCCGGCATTAGAGAATGGAAGATCGTGCCTATGAGGGGAGTGCCCTGTTCTGCTCACATGGGGCCTTAGCTGGGGGCCCGGCTATGCCCTGTGGGCTGAGAGCTGGCTCCGCTGGCTGCTGCCTCTGTGTACCTCCTCCTAGCTCTGTGTTCACTGCCTCGGATGAGTCAGCTGGGATTGGCAGCAGTGGGAGTGTTTACACCACAGACATGGGTTGGTGTCACAGACCAGAGAGCCCCTTCTTGTAGCAGTGTCCCAGCCACACTGGCTGCACCAGGACTCTGTGCTAACTCAGTGTCTAGTTACTCTGCTCACTGCTGAGACAAAATACCCAATACTCAAAAATATAAGAGGAAAGGTTTACTGTAGCTCACAGTTTGTAGAGATTTCAGTTCGTAGTTGGCTGGTTCCTAGGCAGACGGCATGGCAGAGGGGCGTCACAGAGGAGAAACAGTCCGTGGCAGGCAGAAGGCAGCAAAGCAGCGAGGTAGTGGAGAAGCAGTGAACAAGCCAGCAGCAGTCTTCTTTCTGTCCCTTATGTTCTAACCAGGCCACGCATCCTTAGGGCAGGTAGCACTCACACCCAGGGTGGGTCTTCCCATTATCCACACTCGGAACTATGCCAAAGCAATCAGCAGACTGATTTAGTAATCACACACCCTTGATCCCAGCATCATACACTTATTCCCAGCGTCACACATTCTAGATCCAGCCATGTCTCAGAAGCCCCACCTGTGAACGCAGGAGGCTTTGGGGGACGGAGACATAAGCCACCACACTCAGGAACTATCTCCAGGTGTGCAAAGCCTTCCACACACTCAGATTCCTGCACACGTCCACCATCCCTCTGTGAGTGTCTCACTCCTTCCACCCAAGCCCTGCTTTGTAATTTCTGTGTTTCTTCTCCCTCTCAGCCAGTTGCCTCTCTTCCCATTTGATTTCTTTTACTCTCCAATAATTTTGGTTTTTAGACCTTAGCCTTCATTTCATTTCTATTTAACAGGAACTAAAACGTTTTTGCACAGATGAGAAAACAAGACAGCACTGTCCGAAGCTGGGCCAGAAGTCCTCTTAGGGATTGAGACAACGCTTCATTCTCAGTGGCTGCTGCTCCAGTCTGGGGAGCATGGCTGTACTTGTCAGCTATGGCTTGGACCTGGCATGTGTTCCAGAGCCCCGTGAGATGACGGCTTGGTTCCCATAGGCTTTAAGGTGCGTGTGTGGGGAGTGGGTAAGGAGACGCCCAGATCTTTGGGGTGGTGTCCTTGAAGGGCATCAGAGCACCCCCCCTCCTTCTTTTTCTTTCTTTTGTACCCAGCCATAAGGTGATCAGCCGTCCTCCAACATGCGCTGCAGCACGATGTCTTGTGCTGCCACCGTCCCCAAGCACGCAAGCAGCCGCGCTCCTCAGTCATGGCGGGAAACCTCCAATACAGCTTTCCTGTTTCCAAGCTGATTACCTCGGTGTTTACTACAGCGAGAGGAAGCTGACGGCCACCCGGGGCTGGCCAGAGAAACAGCAACAGTGCGTGTGCGTGTGCGTGTGAGTGTGAGCGTCTGAGTGTGAGTGTGTATAGAGGCAGAGACAACTGATTTTAAGCAATTTGCTCAGGCCAATAAATAACAAAGGTGATGCGGCCAAGTGGACAGACACCACTAACGATCATAGGGGCTTCTGTGATGCTCCGAGTAACATGCTTTGTCTTTTAAAATGAATTAATCCTTTGTTAACGAGTTTGCAAACCAGTCTCAGTTTAACGCCGTGGGGAAGGACCGTGCTTGTGCTTGGGTGCTGCGCTGCTCGTGGGGTCACAGTCCCTGGCAGGGCCGCAGAGGTGCTGAGCAGGGTGAGGGGCGTTCCTGTACTCGCGCCACCCTCTGAAGAAAGGGGCCAGGAGGATATAAATGCGACTGTTATCAGGCACTTAACGGGTCCATTAAGATAGAAACAGATATTTCTGAACTTCTTCTTTGGGCACTCAAATTAAATGCCTTTCTGAGCTACTTGAAGTGCTATATTGGGAATAATTACTGAAGTTTTTCTTCATCCGGCACTCACATGCTTTCATAATTACTGTCGTTTTTCTGGCAAATGTTCCTGCTGGATATTGGAAAACAATATAGAACAAGATTTTTGACTGAGAAGCAGTAAACTGGACAAATATTATAACCAGATATCTTTTTGTTTCTGATCTGAAACAATAAAAATAAAACATCATCTTGTTTTCATACTTGGGAGAATCAGTAGGGGAAAAATGTAGCACTCTGAAAGTTTTTGTGTCTTTGATTGTAAAAACACAAAACTATATATTTCTGCATAGGAAAGTAGTGAAAAGAATTTTCTGAATTATTCTAGTAAAAAATATATCTTTTAAATTTTTGTTCCAAAATTTTCCAAGTACCTAGGAAGGTGGAGGAGGGTGAGCATATGACCCATATTTTCTATGTGATAATTTTATTTTTTTTGTGTAGACACAATCCAGTTTCATTTCATGGCTAACAAATACAGATATTGACTTATTTCCCTGTGAGAGCTTTTAAACATCATCTTAAAGAGGCTCTCACTAGGAGCTTGTGTATCTGAAAGCCATGACTGCTTTGGTTCTATGGAGAAGATGGTAAAAAATAATATTTTCTTATGTATTACTTATTTCTTACCAACACTAAAGTATCCTTTATTACACTAAATTTTGTATGGAGCATCAGAGATTTGATCGTCAGTTTATGAAATGATTCTTTTTTTTTTTTTTTGTGGGTACCGGGGGGTCGACCTCAGGACCTTGTGCGCCAACAGGCATCCGTGACACTGAGCGATATCAATGGTCCCTTTTTCGTATGTGGGTTCCGGGAGTCGAACTCAGGCCCTCGCGCTTGCAAGGCAGGCGCTTATGCCGCTGAGCCATCTCACCGGCCCCAATGATTCTTTTTATGTTCAGCATACCCATGAGATTTAGAAAAATATCCTTCCATTCTTTTTTTTTTTTTTTTTGTGGGTACCGGGGGTCAACCTCAGGACCTCGTGCGCCAGCAGGCGCCCATGCTGCTGAGTGATATCACCAGCCCTTTTTTCCGTATGTGGAATCCAGGAGTTGAACGAGGGCCCTCGCGCTTGGCAGGCAGGCGCTTACACAGCTGAGCCATCTCACTGGTCCCTATCCTTCCATTGTTAGGAGCATGAAGAAATGTGTAAAATCTCCATGCTGATGAAATGCTAAGTAGCTCCATGACTTTATTGCAGGCTTACATAACTCATGACAAGGTGATTGTTTTCACTGTCGGCAAACTAATTTTTAATATCAGCCATGAAATATGTTCTGGACTGTAAGACCAGCACGTCTTGCCCTGTGAACTTTCTCATAACTTACCTTCTCTCACAAGTCATTACTTCCTGACCTCTCGGGATGACATTCTACATTTTCTCACCCCACCGATTCTTGCAAGGGCTCCTCTAGAACCCTGCAATATTTCTTTCATGATTCAGAAATGATTTTTACTAGAAAAGGAAATCACAGCTAACGTAGTTCAGAATATATAAATTAAAACTCTGGAAAAATGATATTAATTTTAACTCTATTATTTTAAAGAAATGGAGCAAGAATGTGTGTTGTGCTTTTCCCCAAGGACGTGCATTTAATGTCCCAGTTCTTTGGATCCACGCTCCAGTGTTTTTCTGCCCTCCCCAGGGATTATGTAGATGGTTATCTGTCAACTACCAGTCAACAGCAACTTATCCTGCTGCAATCTGTTTACTCTGTGGGGACCTGTGCTCTTAAACAAGGCTGGGAAGGCAGCGTTGCTGAGAAACCTATTGCACTGGCTCCTACCAGAGGACGGGAGTCACTCCACTGCTCGCTGCTCTGCTGACCCACTCCACACGGAAATCGGGGTAGATTACTTTTTAAAAACCAACAATAACCACTTGACATCTCTGGAAATGGTTTCAAGGACAGAGAAAGAAGAATCTTTTTTTAGAGAATTCTGTGACAGTTCATTAAGAAGGGAAGAATCTCCGTATTTGAAGCAAGACTGATTGTCCGCTCCCACTCCTAAACCAGTCGGCCCTGAATCCAGTCCAGGCCCTGCGCCCAGAACACTGCTTCCCTCTCCCAGGAGAAGCAGACCTTTTCCTCACCCTGTCTCTGCCCTCTGGGGCTGACACTAAGGACAGAGCCGGAGCAGTCAGGAGCTGGGGTTCCCTCCTTCTGTCCTGCCCCGGCCACCGGACGAGGCCATGCCCTGAGCCCAGTGCTGGGGAGATGGTTCTGCTGACTGAGTCTACCTGCTCGTGCAATGGAAGTGCCAGGCCACGAAAGACCTGGAGGAGCCCCAAGCTCTTCCCCTGCCCACTGCTGACCATGCAACTCCGTGAAGAGTGATGCACCCAGAAAGAAGTTTGCCCTTGCCTCCAGCTTGCTCCAGAGTCCTGGCTCATAGTATTTGCCTGCAGTGAGGTAGAGAGCGAGCCAGGTGATAAAAATGGTAACCTCCTAATCTTTTCCCAAAAAGAACTGACTCCATTTGCGCCCAAGCACAGAGGAGTTCAGTCATCGGGGTGTCCTCAAGAGTGGTGGAGTCTGGGTGAAGGCGAGGAGGACACTCGTGGAGATGACGAGGATGCAGCCCAGACTGCCAGCTGCATGGTCTGGAGTAGATAAGCAGGGGTGCAGCCTTGGGAGCAGCTCTCTTCCAGCCCCAACAAAATCAGACATCTTTTTAAAAAGCCATAATTGACTCAATTAATTTATAGAGCAAATTAAGCTGCAAGGTATTTCTGAAAACAAGAGAGCAACCAGTCAGCAATTAGTGGAGTTTAATAGCTGGGTGTGGCCAGGAAAAAAGAGAAAGTCAGACCCAGCAATGTCACTGGTGTCTCAGGGCCACTTTGATTTAGTGGAAGATGAAACCTCCCTGGGAAGCAATGTCAGAGGTTAAGCCTGGGAAGGTGAGAAATAGACATTGTGAAAATAACCTAGCCTGTCACTAAACAAAAAAATAAGCAAATAACAGCAAGCCCTGAGTAGTGGGTACAGTACCCAGAGTTGCCACAATATGTACCCTGAAATGTCTTATTTCTAAAGAAAGAAAATTGAAAAAGATGCAGAGAAACAAGAAAGTAGGAAGCATATAATAGGAAGAAAAACACATATGAGCTTAAATTAACCAGATGTCAGTCAAACAGATGTCTGATTTGTAAAGTAATACTTAAAATAAGTACATGTACTTGCAGAACAAAAGAAAAACATATTTATAGAAACAAATGGTGCTGTGGTGCTGTGTTGACAATGTTTTGTCAACTAGAAAGTATTAATAAAGACATAGAAATTGTGAAAAGAACCAAATAACAATTCTTGAATTAAAAAGTACAATAACAACAACAAAAAATCAGTTCAGGGACTCAAGGGTAGATTTAAATGAGCAGATGAAAGAATTAACTAATTAGAATATGAATTGATAAGAATTATCAATTTGGAGTACAGAGAGAAAAATAATTAAAAAAAAATGAACCAAGATGCAGAGAAATGTAGGATGCCATGAAGATATACAGAACAGAGGAGTGAGAAGAGGAAGAAAATGGAGCGTAGAGAACACTTGAAGAAGTAATGGCAGAAAACTTCCCAAATTCATTGAATAATAATATCCTACATGTTCAGGAAGACTAATGAGCTTTTATGGAGGACAAACATAAGCACACACAAATTGACAAATTATAGTAAAAATGTGGAAAGTCTTAAAGAACAGGCAGCCAAGAGCCCTCCACCCAGAAGAACTGTCTTTAAAATGAAGGTGAAACAATGACTTACGAAGATAAACACTGAGCATTTTGCTAGTCAGCATGCCTTACAGGAAATACTAAAACACTCTCTGCAAGGTGAAAACAAGTGAGCACAGAGAGTAATTCAGGTCACACAACAAAGACCACCGGGAAGATATGTAAAAAGCACACTTCTCGGTGTGTCTGGGTGGGTTCAAGGAGACGTTCCTGTGGGCACCTTATCTGCTCCTGCCTCTTCTCAGGCACTGCTCCCTGCTCTGCCTCTTGGCTGCCATGAACTAAGCATCTTTGCTCTGCCACACTCTTCCGCCATGATGCTCCTGCCTTGGAGCCACCCATCGATGGACTAAGTCCCCTGAAATCACAGGTCAAATTGAACCTCTCTCTCGTTAAGTTGTGAGTGTTGACTATTTTGTATCAGTGACAAAAAACTAATACAAAAGTTGGCACTCAGTGTAGTCACTTCTGTGACTATACCTAACTATGTGGTTTTAAAGCCTTTAAAACTGGCTTGTGGGAGGAAATTTTTAAGGCTGGAAGATGAAGGCTAGAGACACCCTAGAATGTTGTGAGCAGTGTTTTATATGCAACTACGGTCAGAGCTCAGAAGACTAGAATGCTGAAAAACAAGCAAAGAGTAAAGATCAGGCTGAGAAAGTTTTAGATGGGCAGAGGATTTCATTGGAGGTTGGACAAGAAGCCATGTATGTAACATTCTGGCAAAGAACTTGTCTGCATTTTGCCTGCGTGCCAAGACTTTGAAGAAGACTGTGCGTGGAGGTAGACTAACTGGTCTGGCAGAGAAAATATCAAGGCAGCCCAATGTTCAGCCTGTGATGTGGATACTACCAGCTGCTTTTACACAGATTTATATTAAAAATCATTTTTTAAAAATTAAAACATTTACAAAACTTAAATTTTAGCCCAAAACAAATGATGTGTAAAGTTGGGGCCAAAGGAAGTATGGTTCTTAAAGAGATGAGTGACATTTTAAAAAGAGCAGTACTTTCTTCAGGGACAAAAAAAAAAAAAAGCCTTAAAGACATCTCACAAATCAGCAAGATCCCACCCATCCCAGGCTTAAGAATATAAAACTGTTAACCTGCTCCAGAAGGGCCATCCAAAAAGTCGGTTCCCTAGGATTCATTTTACTGTGCTCAGCCATCTAGGCACTCAGAGGCCACCACAGCCACGGCCCAAGGGGCTTAGCTACTGCTTGTGCTGGCGGCAGACCTTGGCATCATCTACATGATGCTCAATTTACTGGCATGCAGAAAGCAAGAGTTGTGGGGTCAGGGAGGCTTCCACTCACCTTTAAAAAAAGGCCTGGAATGCCAGGCAAAGTAGCCCTGACAGGGCAGTTCATAAAGCTATTAAAGTAAAGCTGAAGGTACAGTAGGGATCCCAGGAGGTTGCAGATGTCAAAAACATAAAGCATCTGCCAAGGAAAGGTGCAAGCAGTGGATAGATGCATCCCATGAGAGAGGCCATGCAGACTACAACCTACAAGGCCAAAGGGGTGGGGCTGCCCAAGACCTCGCACTCACATCTTAGCACCTTGTGCCCCAGATGCCGGCCATGGAGGTGTAGGACTTAACATTTGCCTTGCTGGATTGGGTCTTGCTTTGGCCTGACTCTTTTCTATCGTCATATTCCTCTCTTTTAAAATAAAAGTGTTATCCTGTGGCATTATACCTTGCTATTATATATTGTTTTCGATTTTTACAGAGTTTCATAGATAAGAGTTCCCTTCAGTCTCAAAAAAGACTTTGATTTGAACTTTTAAAAATGTTAAAACTGCTGAGAATTTGGAGAATGGATTGTTGCATTTTTGACTGTACACGAGATCACTGTATCATGTTAGGCAAAATTGTTAACTTAGTATTGTGTTTATTTGGAGATGGAGTATGGTTTAGAGTATGGTGTATGGGTTTAAAGTATGGTCTATGGTTTAAAGATGACAGGGGGTGGAATGTGATAGTTAAGCTTAGTCATGTCAATTTGACTGGCACGAGAGCCACTGAGGTGATTAGGTGAGCTTTCTTCTGGTGTTTCTGGTGGGTCATGGAGGCGTTACGTAGTGTAGCACATCTGGTCCCTTCCTCTCTAGTTCTGCTCCTCTGCCCTGCCTCCTGGTCATCAGGAACTAAGCAGCTTTCCTCCACCACGCCCTTCCACCATGACTTTCTTAGAGGCAGCTGACCATGGACTAAATCCCCTAAAAGCATGAGCCAATTTAAACCTTTAAATTGTGGGTATCTGGTATTGTGTCTTAGTGATAAAAATATATATTCTCCTTTCTTTTCACAACTGACTAAATGTAATTATAGAAAATAATATTTATGTAATATAATGTTTGGTCTGTAACATAGATATGAACATGTCTATTTGCCAAAACTAGCACTGGGGAGGTGTGTAGTAGGAAAACCTGAATTGGGCTCAGGAAATGACTATCAACAATGAAGTGATGATTATAAAAATGTAGTTTTGAGTTTGGAACATTAAGAGATATAATACGTACAAAAGTCACACCACAAGAAAAGGGAAAATGAAATAGAACTATAGATGTAATGTTTCTCTATCAGCAGAATTAAACTAATATGAATCTGAAGTTGATTCTGATATAGCAAATGTATGATAAACCCTAAAACAACTGTTAAAACATTATGTTAAACACATGGTAAAAAAGTCCCTAATGCTATTAAAATCTACATTGAAAGTACACAGTGAATGTAAAATAAAATTTAAAAAAAAGGGAAAAAAGAAAGGAGAAAAAGGCATGAGACGTACAACTAAAACTAAGACGGTGGACGTAAAAACGACTACCTCAAGAATAATAATGTACGCGTCAGAGCTGCAGTCAAAGCAGCGGTTGTTAGAGTGGCTCTAACCGTAGGATCCAGCTGTATGCGGCCTACAGGACACACGCTTTAGGTTCAGAGTTACAAAGAGACTGAAGGGAAAGTCTACCCCGGCGTCAGTCCTCGGGGCTGCTGCTGGGACAAAGCTGGCTCCTGATCAGCTCCACGTGTGTAGGCGTGTGCTCAGCACTGCAGAAAAGAGAGTGACGAAGGGCATCAGTCCTGTCCTACAGAATCCATAGTTTAGAGAGAACTCAAAATAACCTAGTAAGTCTCCTGGAAAGACCAGATTTCCAAGAGAGGGACATAGAAGGGGGAGGACAGGAAAGGTCAGGGAAGGGCTGTAGCAGAGATGACGTTGACAGACAGGGAGGGCGAGGGCCCATGCGGGGAGCAGGGAGCAGGGAGCGCGGCCGGGCCACAGCCCTGGGGAGCGCGTGTTTCTCGGACAGCCCAGGGCCTGCCTGAGGATATTTCAGCAGAGAAGTAACCTGCTGGTGCCTGTCCTGCAGTAACATCGCTCTATGAAGATGGTAAAGACGAGCCTGTCTTCTGCCTCATTTTGTGCTCCTAGTTAGAGAAGACAAAGGTGCCCTGCGGCAGGGCTGAGCGTTGCTCATGGCTATGCTTCTGCCTCCCTCGGAGTTCGCAGTGCCGAGATTTCGGCTGCGTCAGTGGAGAGGTGGGCGGCATCCAGGTGTGCCAGCTCCTGAAGACACAGGAATGAGAGGTTTCCACCTTTTAAAAAATAGCATGGCGGGCCGGTGAGATAGCTCAGCAGCGTAAGCGCCTGCCTGGCAAGCGCGAGGGCCCGAGTTCGACTCCCGGAACCCACATACGAAAAAGGGGCCGGTGATATCACTCAGCGGCACGGGCGCCTGCTGGTGCACGAGGTCCTGAGGTTGACCCCCCGGTACCCACAAAAAAAAAAAAAAAAAAAAAAAAAAAATAGCATGGCTTGGAAAGAAGAAAGGAAATACAGGAGTGAAGTGATTTAGGTTTGTAATAATTCTGTGTCTTTACTCTAAAGATGCCATGGATGAAAATAACCTAGTTTTGTAATAAAGCAAACCTAATAACTTTACCAGTTATAAAGTAATCTTGTGTCACAGTCTTTTAAAAATGTTTCGTTGGACACATGGTTCTGTACTATAAAACCTTTATTTTTGCAGTAAGTTTTTAGTACTGTACCTGTGACATCGAGATTCAGCTGCCGTTTTCTTCTTAGAAATGTATCCTTTAAAATTTAAACTAAGTAACTTGTGACTCTTCATAGAGATTGAAAACCAATCAACATTAAAGGAGCGAGGAAACAATTAGCTTCTTAAAAGATAACTGTATTCTCTAGGTCTAAAACACCCCCTTTCGTCCCCTGGGCGGTAGAAACGAAACCCTGCCCCCGAGGAGCGTGTCCCACAGACAGGAGCGTGCTAAGGGGCACTCGCAGGACCCACGCCCCGCGACGGCTCCGCTCAGCCTGGCCTCTCTCCGGAGCAGTTGTTTATGACTTTCGGTGACAACTCTCAAAAAGCAGCTAATGGGCGTGATGCCATGATGACTTCCTTAATGATGAAATGGCAGTGTTTTGAAGACTTAGGAAGAAACAGATGGCTCCGCAGATGAATTTTGTGTTCCCAGTTTCGAAATCGGGATTATCACTCTTGTCAGTAGTGGACAAATGGGTATTTGTCACGAGGCGCGCTCTGCTAATTGATCTGCTCGCACACGTTCCAGAAATTTTCTTCACGATCTGCCTTAAAGGCATACGTGCTGACTCTTTGTATTGCTCCAAACAGCAAGCATTTTATTAGCTTTCAGTGAGCAAACTGATGGACTAACGATTGCTTTGAGAACTAATGAAAATTCCTTTCACACCGCAGACGAAAGCCACTCCTCCCACGTCCCGGCGGGAGAACCGCGTGGAAGACCTCGCACTGCAGTCGGCGCCGCCCTCCCCGCGCTGCCCTCCTCGCGTTCTGTGGCCACCCGGTTTCCACTGGACACCGTGGTCCCCGTGAGCTTTCTTTCCTTCTACCGTAAATAACTCTCCGGCAACCCCAGCGGATGAAGAGACTGCAACTGTCCAGAGAAGCCAGACCGGATGGTGGCGCACGCGGGTGAACATGGAGGGGCTGCTGTCCCACACACTCTCCCCTGAAGGCTCCCTCCCGAACACCCGTGATTCTCCTCTGGGAAGCTGGGTTTGGGGCCCCTGGTCCCTTAAAACACTCATATCCTGCAGCTCAGGGCTCTTACAGACATCGTCTCTGTCACCTGACACCTCCCAGAGGCAGGCACAGGGCGAACACCTTTGGGAGCTTGCTCTGTTGCTGTTGGTGCTTGATTCTGGTTTTCTAGCCCCAGCAGTTGTATAGGAAATTTTAAATTTCCATGAGCAGTGCCAGAAAGCTTTCCCTGGGACAGAATGGCCCAGCTGAGAAGCACTGGGGCGGCCTGACGGCGCTGGGCTCTCTGCACTGACCGGGTCAGCAGCTCCTTACGGAAGACGCACGCGCGAGACCTCCGGGGACCCAGGGTCGGCGGCGGGTCCCTTTCCACGGGGAAGGGCATGTGCGGCACCAGAGCTCAAGCGGTTCCTTCGGGTCGCTCTCTGCGGACGACTGTGTGGGAACTTCACAAGCCTCCCTGCTAAGCGTCTTTTCATAATCCGTTTTGAGATAAAATAATAGTGCACTAGTGTTTTAAGAAAGACCAAATATGTGTTTTCAAATGTCGGTTACCTTCTCCTTCACACACAGGGCTTTGAAATGTTTTTTTCCCTTAAGAACATTTCAGTTTTACCTGAAAGCACGGAGGGCGCCTGGAGGTGGGCCTGTTCCACTGCTCCTGCCGCGCACACGCGCGGTTGTGGGGAAAGGAGCAGAAAGCAGAGCCCCGGAGGTGGGGTGGCCGGTGACGGCCCTGAGCGGTTTTTTGCTGCTGATTTAAGAACAGTGTTTTCCCCCAGGTATGAGGAAGGGCACGGCAGGCTCCAAAGGCGCTGTAAACACTGGAGAAAAGGGGGAGCAAAGGAAGGACCAGCTATGGCTGGGCTTTCACTCTGGGACCCGAGAGGATGTCACAGCACAGCGTGCCGTCTGCGGCAGGGGTGTTGACACGCAGCAGCGCCTGTCCTGCGTGCTAAGGGAGGGGCTCGGCCGGGTGAGGACCCCCCCGGGTCCGGGAGAGTTCCGGCCGCCTTACACACGGGGTGCTGGGGGCAGGGAGTGAAGGCGCCCAGGGAGGTTTGCCTGAGCTTGTCAAGGATGTGCTAGGAAGTGCTGCAGTGTAACTCACTAATTTCCATCTCAGCCAACGCACTTTGGTCACTTCCTTTTTTGTTTTGTAGCTGAGAGTCTGTGTGAGGGACTCAAGCGGCTTCTCCTTGTCACCTCCAGGCAAGCTGAGCTCTTCCTGTCTCCGACTGTGCAGTGCGGCTGGCCTGTCCCTGGCCCACCTGCTGAGTCTGTGACCTGCCTCCCCCAGGGCCTCCTGCAGTCTCCCAACAGTCTTCCACATGGCTCCCCCACATAGGACTGGTTTGTTTTAGCTCCTTGGACTCGGCCCAGTGTTTCTGTTGGGATCACACAGCTCGGTGCACCCCGATCTCAGGGTGCCCTGCCCTTGGGCTTTAGGTGCCTCTTGGACACAAGGCCCCCAGCTTTGCCCCGAGGACTGAGCCACCTGTGCCAGAGCGCTGGACACCAGCCCTCCCTGGGGCATCACCGAGCACAGGGCAGAGCTGCCCGGAGGGGGGATGGGTACAGACGGGGCTTAGACCCGCAGGCACAAGGGGCTGGGTGCAGGTCCCAGCCCAGGGGAACCATGGCTCTGCCCCATCTGTCCCCTCCAGGAGGCCAGTCCACCGCTGTGTCACTTGTCCTTCCTCCTCGCCCTCTCCACCCTTCGCTCACCCTTCAGCCCCTACGCTTGTTCCTCTCCTCACTCATGCCACCTCTTTGTTCAGAGTTGCTCATGAAGACAGGCCTCTCCCAGGCAAGCAGCCCTCCCAAGGGAGCTCCGTCACCCCGGTGCCCACAGCTTCCGCACCTGAGGATCGGACCAACGCTGCACTGCAGCATCCGGGAAGGGAAACGAGTCTGTACCGAACAACTGCTTTTGTCTTGCCCTGGTCCCTAAAATATTTAGTATAAAAAGCCATTGATGCGCTGGTGAGATGGCTCAGTGGCATAAGCGCCTGCCTGGCAAGCACAAGGTCCTGAGTTCGACCCCCGGTACCCACATAAGAAAAAAGGGCCGGTGATATCGCTCAGCAGCACGGGCGCCTGCTGGCACACGAGATCCTGAGTTCGACCCCCGCTACCACACACACACACAAAAAGCCATTGACAGAGCGCTGACAGTGTATCAGGTGTTGTAACTTAGAGACTGGTTGAAGTGCGTGGAGGACGAGGCTAGGTTCTGGGGGAGAACTGCACCCTTTGATATTAGGGACCTGCCCGTGGGGGATTCGGGTATCCGCTGGGGCCCTGGGACCCGGAGAGACTGTATTCCTCACATCTACACTGCCAGGGAGACTAGAAATCTCAGCGTCCATGTAGAATCATACTAAGAGTATATTTTCAACATTTAGGGTGATGGAGATCGGTTTGTGCGCATTGCTCTGCGAGCTCTTAAGCCAAAGAGGAAACATCGCTATGTAGGAAAGGAGACTCCTATTTCAAAACTCACGAACTCTGCTTGGTGTACGTCCTCTCTTAAGCTGTAGATCCTTTAAGGATCCCCCAATACCACTTAGTCTGGTGGTTTTCAACTCCGGGTGCCTCAGACATCCGGGAGCTTTCTGCTGTTGTTTTGTTTTGTTAATGCTGGAGTCAGCCCGGTCCTGCAGCTCCTGCTGTCTTCTGGGGGCAGCTGCCACTCCAGCCGTTCTGCTCAGTGGCCTGAAGAGCAAGCCCTGGCCTCCTCCTAGCAGGAGCACCTGGGAGGCGGATCTGGCGGTGTCCCTGGCCTGGGCTGGGGCTCTGAGCCACTCTCCTCTGGGCCCTCGCCGAATACTGGAGCTGGTCTCGACTTCCGTCCTCCCCTGGACCCACTGTCCTCTCAGGTCACCTGTGGCGCAGCTCCTGGGTGTGACTACCTTGAGGAGGGACAAGCATGTCCCGGCCAGTCTCCGGGCATCTTCCTTCCCTCAAGGGTGTCTTTACGCTCCCCGACGGGACTCTCCTCTGGGCTGTGTGTGTCTCCCGCATAACCTGTACCCCTGCGTGAGCCCTGGCTCAGCGGCGGGGCTCCCCCTCTGCTGGGCGGGGCTCCCCTCTGCTGGGCGGGGCTCCCCTCTGCTGGGCGGGGCTCCCCTCTGCTGGGCGGGGCTCCCCTCTGCTGGGCGTGGCTCCCCTCTGCTGGGCGGGGCTCCCCTCTGCTGGGCGGGGCTCCCCTCTGCTGGGCGGGGCTCCCCTCTGCTGGGCGTGGCTCCCCTCTGCTGGGCGGGGCTCCCCTCTGCTGGGCGGGGCTCCCCTCTGCTGGGCGTGGCTCCCCTCTGCTGGGCGGGGCTCCCCTCTGCTGGGCGGGGCTCCCCTCTGCTGGGCGGGGCTCCCCTCTGCTGGGCGGGGCTCCCCTCTGCTGGGCGTGGCTCCCCTCTGCTGGGCGGGGCTCCCCCTCTGCTGGGCGGGGCTCCCCTCTGCTGGGCGGGACTCCCCTCTGCTGGGCGGGGCTCCCCTCTGCTGGGCGGGGCTCCCCTCTGCTGGGCGGGGCTCTCAGCTTCCTGCAGGTCCAGCTGACGGGTCTGTGCTTGCTGCCCCTGTGTCCTCCGTAGGATTTCAGGGATCCTTCGTCCACATTCGTAGTTTTGCTCGTCACGATTTTCCTGCCCGAGTTGTTTCTGTGTAGCCCCGGGAGCTGAGCTGATCAGTGCACGTGTCCCCCTGTTATGCCGGCGCCCGAAGCCGAGTCCGATACGAAGCAGGAGTGAAGGTCCGCTCGTCAGGTTAAAAACGGGATTAGGTTGTAGGAAGCAGCGACTCACTGGAAAAATACTCTCCACAGTAGGGGAGAAGTAACTCTTGCCTGTGCTGCTATGCAGATAACATTAAGGTGTAACACGAGAAACACATCCATAAGGGGAAACCCCTCTCCCCAACCTAGAAACCGCAGACTGTGTCTTTTAGAAGGCCTGGAAGTGCTGAGGATTCGTCTGCACGGGAACTGAACGGGAATAACACAGAAGAGCGAGTAGAAAACAGCAGGATGACGTCCCTGCTGCTCTCCAGCAGAATCTCCCAGAGAAAAGTGGAAGGAATTGAAAGCGTAGCAGAGTCGCGTGTCCTGAGTCGCACTTCTCTCCTTCAAACACACCCGCCCTGGGCCGCGCTCAGCCCCTGCCGCCCCTCACCGGGCCTTTTCCTGGGCGGACAGAGGCCTCCGCAGGCCCTCCATGCCCGCCACTCTCCCTCCGCTCCCTGACTCCAGGCCGGGCCGCGGCTGCGGGACTTCCCTTCGCTCGGCGCGAGTGGGAGGTCCGCGGGAGACGCGCTGCCGGACGGGTGGGCTCCCGCGCAAGCACTGAGAGGGAGACGGGTGTTTGCCCGGCTGGGTCTATTTTTAATGAAATCAGCTGAAGTTGTAAGTGGGAGAAGAACAAAACGCCTAGCATGCTTTGACTTCGGTTGCATGGCAAGATTTGAACAGCGTCTTTCTTACCATTTAACCACCTTGTTCCCTTCCTCCTTTTTCACATCGTGTCACATAAAGAGTTGGGTGAAAACTTTTAGTTATTTTCCTCTAATACAGCTGCATAACTCTGAACAGGAATTTCTTTTGGCATTTATTTTCTCCTGTGCTCGGAGGAGGATATAATCAGTGAATGTGGCTTTCTTCTTATTTTTAAAGATGTTTTCCTTTCTAACTAGTTAGAACGGAGATGGGGAGCACGTTTTTCTTGTGCTTGGCTATTTCTGTGTCTTAACATTCCTCTTGTATAGCGGGTCAGTTAAGAACACAGCAGGCAGAGAATTAGCATCAATTTACAGTTGCTCAGTCCCGGGAGGTGTCCCTGTGCTGAGATTTTCATTTCTGATTTCTCCAGCTGGTCAGAGGGCTCAGCGGCGAGCGTAGGAACCAGGGTCTGCAGCGCGTGTTGTCGCAGGGGTGAGCGGGACCCCTCGCCTGTCCCTCTGTCGCTGTGGGGACACAGGTTGGCCGCTCTTGTCCCCGCATCGCCTGTCACCGCTTCTCCTTCCCTTCAGTCCGGATCCAATTAGCACTGGGGACAGGGAAGTGAAGAAAAAATTCCTTAACTGACACATAAACCAGCGTCAGTGGAAACCATGACAAAACCACCACGTGAGCACAGCAGCAGAACGGGCTCTGCAGCCAGGCCAGGAGGCCTCGCGCCCCACCGAGGGTGGGGAGGAAGGCTCACAGAGGTGGTGTCCAGCTGTGGAGGGGTTAGGGTGAAAGGAAACTGAGCTCCACGGCAGAGGATCTGCAGACCTCGCTGGAATAAAACCCCAGAGGGACTGCCGGTCTGAAGACCGCGTGGCGCCGGCCGGGGGGCTTCTTGGGGTTTGTAGGAGGAAATTGCTGTCTTGAGAGGAGGCTGTGTTTTGAAGCCCGAGACCTCTGGACTGCGGTGCCGACGTGTGTTTTCTCTGTGATGCCAGGGAGGTAGCAGTCCTCTGACTTCCTCATTTAACAAGGGCCCGTAAATCTCGGGACTCATCTATCGCCCTCCATCCAAGGTCGCAGTTCTCTAACTCCCTCAGAGGGCGAAGACGGAGGAGGAATTGGGCAGTGGAGATAAAACACCCCGCAGCAGCCAGAGACACAGGGCGCTCCCTGCGGGGCAGGAAGTATTTCCAGACTCCGAGGCCGGAGGCAGTGGCAGCTCTGACAGAACTAGGTGTGACCCAGGGACCATTGTTCTCCCTCATATCAGTCGTCCTGCGTGTGTCTGGTTCTGAAGGCCACGAGAGCTGGCCACGGTTTTGGAGACCCCGGGGATCTGTGGTCTCCTAGGGGAGGGAACACAGCGGGGTGTAACATGGTGGTAAAGTTTGGTCCCAGAGCCACGGTGTGACAAGAGCAGACATGCATGCAGGTAAGGGTGGCACCCACTGCATGCTGGGTGCTGAGTGCTGGGTAGCAGGTGGGCTCAGCAAGGTGAGAAGCTCACAGCCTGGACACAGAGTGGGGTCTGGGGACAGGACCTGACGCCACCCTGGGGCTGCTCCTTGTTCTGAGTTACGGCTGAGGACTGAGCTGCTGGAGGCTGAGGGCGTCAGGGAAATGGCAGAGAGGAAGCAGCCCTGACGGGCTGCGCTAGCTGCGGAGGAGTTTCCAGGGAGCAGGCAGCAAGGCGCTAGTGTCCAGGCAGGAGGGACAGCAGGAAAGATCAAGTCCACGGTTCAGCTGGAGAAAGAGAAGGGAAACACGGCTTGGGGGTCAAGATGATGGGAAGAACAGAAGGGAGAGGGTGCCCCCCACCAGCGCTGTCTAGCCCAGGTTCCTGAGGTGATGTGTGTGTCCGGGCTCAGGAGGGAGGAAGTGGGAAGGCGTTGACATCACAGGTGTGGTAGAGCCACGGGAAAAGAGGAAGCCAGGTCTGCAGCCCTGTGGAGTGACAGTGGTGAGGAGGATGGCGCGGGAGCCAGAGGACACTGGAAGAGCAGCTGGAGGAAGAGGAGAAGAGCGAGGCCCAGGCCAGGAGAGCTGGGAGCTTCAGGCCACAGCGGAACAACAAGTTCCACTTGACCTGCAAGAGGATGTCAGCTTTGAAATGTAATTTTAATTAAGTAGAGGATCTTTTTAAGAAAATGGAATCACAACACAGCCAGCCCTCCGGCCCTCCACCCCTCGGCCCCAGTATCCCTGGGGAGCCTGGCTCCAGGACCCGGAGACCCAGATTCTGGGATGCTCAGTGCCTGATGCAAAGCAGCGCAGCATCGCGGGCAACCTTCGCAACCCTCCCGGGTGCAGACACAGAACCGTGGAGTCGGAGCGCTGGCCCCGTGACGTTTCCAGATGTCACTGAGGGAAAGGTGTGCGAAGGTAACTACTCAAAGTAGATCTTAAAGGGAAATTTTAGGTGGCAGAAGATGTGGGATGGAGGGAGAGGGGCAAGGTTGACACAGAGGTGCAGCGATGTGTGGCGCCTGAGGCCGTGGGACATAATCCCTCCCCTGAGGTGCCGCTGGGGTCTGTCCTGAGCCAGGGCAGTGATGTGGCTGTGAGCACTGTCCCACACCAGCTGACTCTGAGAATGGTTCCCATGGACCTTCACGGTGAACAGTGATATTTTCTTGGTGACACGCAAAAGACAGTTGCTCAAGACCCAAAAGGGCTGGAGGCGGTCAGAGGGTGCGTGGTTGGAAGCATATGAGCGGAGGGGAAGAGTGAAGCAGCCAAACAACCAGCACCCATCCTCCATGCATGGCCCTGCACGCTGTCCCCCGTGTTCTGATCAATGCATAGTGTCCGGGGTCAGCAGGTGAGCTCTGACCCTGGCCCGGATTATTAGCTGTGGGACTGTGGACCAATGACTGAGGCTCTCTGAGCTTTCCCACAAGCAAGATGAGCATAAGAAAAGGAGGTAGAGAACATAAAACTCCTGGAAAAGAAGTAATGGCCTGGAGCTTCCTCCTCACCCTCTCAGAGCCCAGGAACATGGCCTGGAGGAGCACTCAGAAGGCAGCAGTGAGGTGAGGATGGGCGGGATTGGCAGAGAGGACTGAGGGCCTGCGTGAGGGGAGGCCTCCCATGGACCTGGAGACACATGGGTTTCCTCCTGTGGTCTAGGAAGAACACTGTGTAGTTTGGACATGAAACAACCCTGGGGGCTCATATGTGAATATCTTGGTGCTCTGCATGGCATTACTGGGAGGTGGGGGAATTTAGGAGAAGAGCCTGGTGGAAGGAAGTGAGGTCATTTTGTAGTGATATAAGGAACCCCAGACCCTCCTTCGAGCCCCCCATGAGGGGAGAAGCTTGGCTCCTGCCATGACATCATGGGGCATCCCAGGCCCCAAGGCAATAGACCAGATACTGAAACCTCTGAAACCATGAGCCAGAGTAAAGCTTTCTGCCTTATAAATGGTTTATCTCAGGTGTCTTGTCACTGTGGTGGAAAGATGGCTAACACTGATATTAAATATGACAAGTAATAATTTTTCATTGCCAAAGAGAGTGAGTGGTAAAACTTGATTGCCGCAAGAAATGGTACTATCTGCTATGAAAAAGAACTTGAGAGAAAATGTATTGTGGGAGACCAGATAGGAAGATGGAGGCCTAATTGGCCTCCTCTGTGAGCATTAAGGAGAAAGGTGCAGTGCCAGCGTGCTGATGCGCCACAGGTTCCAGGGAAAAGTCAACATAGCCGAGGTCCTGTTGTTTACCCGGATGTGTACTATGGACGGCGGGAGGCAGATGAATCCTGTGTTGCTCTAACTGCTTGTTGCAGTGCCTGAGTGAATAAAGGCAGGGTGAGCCAGATGCCCAGGGCTCTCTGTCAAAGGGAGACAAGAGGCCCTGGCCACCACATTTTAATCTAATTCTGTGTCTCTTTGTGTTTCATCCTCATTCGTCCACTGGTCAGGTACAAGCTCATAGGCTGGGCTTCTACAATATATATTCCACAAAATCTATAAAATTGTTTATGTATTGGAAACTGAGCATTCATGAAGGAGAAAATGGGCAACGTGGAAAATGGTCGCGTCTATTCTGAACTTTGGTGGATTGTTTTGTTTGTCACTGGCTCCTGAACAACACAGTGCAACTATGTGCATAGTGTCTACGTTGAATTGGGTGTTATGAGTGATTAGGGGTGGTCTGGGAGGACGTGCATAGGATCGCAGCAAATGCCATGCCACTTTACACAGGGCCTTGAGCATCTGCAGAGTGTGGTACATGTGTGGGTCCGGGGACCTGTCCCCCTGTGCACACTGAGGACCGCAGTACTTGGGTTGTGATTTGCATTATGTTTCTATTTAGGTTTGTTTGTTATTTACAGAATTCAGCCTTCGCTGTTGCTCAGTGAGCCTTTTGAAGTCAGGGGAGAGGTCTTATTTAACATATATTTGCTAGAAATCACATGAATTTAGTAAACAGCAGAGTGAGTGGCTGCCTCTGTCTCTGCCCTGGTTCTGTCCCCCTGTCCTCCTTTGGGATCCTTTCCTGGCAGCCGGTCACTGTCCGTCTTAACATGACCCCTCTTGACTCTCTCTGCCCCTCGCCTCTTAGTTTTCCTTCTAAACGCCGCTGTCCAACAGTATTCTAGGGTTTTTAAAATGTTGATTACCCTTTCTCCCCCTCTAGACTTTAAGACCCAGTGGGAAGAACATGTTTATTTATTTGTTTATTTATTTATTCATTGTTATCAGGTCCTACAGTCTTGCCCAGTGAATAGTGAGCACCCAGTGCATAGCTGTTGAATAAATGAGCTACCTCTTCCCCGGCAAGCTCTTTCCGATACCACTGCGGGATCCCAATAACTAGCAATGTATGGCAAAAGCACTGACCATGCAAGCCAAAGAAGCAGCCCTCAGCAGAGATTTTGTTCTGTTTGTCACATGGGAAGGAAGGAGTATTCACCTCGAGGATGAACAAGTGCTGTCCCCCAGGCTCCCAATACATCCACCCTGGGTGTCGCTGACTAAACCCCACCTGGGGGTGGGTGGTACACATGCTGACACCAAGCTGGACTCGAGGTTCCCTGAGGACAAGGATGCCTTCTCCCTCACCTCTGCTATTATACAGAGTGATTTGAAATAATCTGTCGATAAACGTTGGTTGAGCTCCAGGATAGATTATTTAATTAAGCGCTATAAAATACTGATAAGCTGTAGAAAGCTTTGCGTCTTCTCCACAGTAGGAGAGCAAATGCTCAGTGTAAAGGCAGTACAGTGGTGCCTCAGCTCACGAACTTGAATCTTTCCACAATTCTGGTTACAAACTGAGTTGGACAAGAACTGAATCAAATTCGGTGGTTAGGTTCAGTGTCGACCTTATGGAGAAATTTGATTCAGTTCTCGTCCAATAAATCTAAGGTTCCATAAATCTAAGTTTCTACTCTTTGATGGTTCATTTCAATCACCACCTTGGCAATTGGCTTTCAAAACCCTTTTGGGAGCCCCAACCCTGTGTTTAGGCAGATGAGAAAAGAACGTGATCAGTTTTCTCCATGTGCTCCTGATTTGTCCCCCAGAATGTAAGAAACTATGTCACTGGTAACACTACCCAGACAAAGTTTCCTACCTGAAGTATAAGAAAGTGCTCTCTTTCACCTCCTCTACCAAGTAATCGATGTTGAGTTCTGCTTTTGTCCACAAGTGACATCCACTACTGAAAAGGAAGAAGGACAGGGTAACCAAGTTAAAGCTATATTTCCAGCTATAGTAGCCAGTTGAAAGGATGGTTATATTGGAAGAGTTTATAGCAAGGAAAATTTAATGTTGAGAAACATTGATAGCCTGAGGTTGGAACTTACTCCTGTTACCCTGTCTGCTGTTAATGGTTCAGAATGAAGATGCAGAGCGACTGGATCTCCTGTGAAGAGCCACCCAGCAGCAGGGCAGCAGGGTTGTCACGTATGCACGCTTTGCGTCCATTTGCCAGAGGACCCTCGGTGGCGGTGAGGATCATGAATCCTAACTCAATTAAAATACAAGGCCACAAAGAGAGGCTGAGCCCGTGGCCACGCACCCACTGCAGAGCGAGTTTGAGTTTCAAGAAGAAACAGGATTAGGAGTTTTTAAGGAGAAGATGGGAAAAGGCAACCAAACAAAGGAAATGGATCTTCTCACCTTGGGGAGAGGCCCAGGTTTGGTAATTGATGGATCCATCAGAAGGGAAGCTGGGACCCAGTGTTTTGCCTTCAGAACCAGGATGAGCATTGCCAGTCTCCCCAGGACCACAGACATGTTCTGCACCAAAACCCCTTTCATTTTCAACATGATTTACCAGCTAGAGGACACCCAGCGCCGCGCAGGAGGAGACTCCCAGTGTGGTGACAGGCTTCCTGGCTTTGATGTCGTTTAGTTCAGGTAAATTTCTTATTATCATTAGTAACATCTTACATTTCCAGAACACTTCATATTATCAAACTTTACCACTCACATGATTGCAGGGGATCCTAACTAAAACCTCAGATGTTTTATGATCTTTAATACACAAGGAAAAAAGACTTAGAACTGAAGTTAACTATGTAAAATGAAAGAGCCGGTAAGTATGAAACCAATGTGTCACCAGAAATGTGCAGGCTTTAAGGAGCTCATGGAACCCTCTTCACTCCCAGGTGAAATTGCTGGTCACCCACTTGCGGTGGAAGGTGAGTAGCCCCAGCCCGAGGCCAAGGAGAGGAAGCTGACCTGCTCCGCCCTCCTGTGCTCTTCCCCCTGAGCCCATAGCCACCCGCTGTGTCGGAAGGTGGGGGAGAGAGCCGTGCTGAGCACGCCCGGGGCCGGCCGCTTGCACCCTCTGCACTGTCCCCACCGGGCGGTGGGCAGGACATCCATGTGCCAGTCAGCAAGGAGCACAGGAAGCAAACTTGCAAGCCCGGCCCTGGCACTGCCTGTGTTCATCACCGATCAGCCCCGCGGTCACGGAACCCTACTCAACATCAAGATTCCCAATTCCTATGTGCAGCATGGAGATAAAGATGCCATGTGTAAGCTTTGTGTGAGGGTAAAAGTGCACCACACTGCCACACTCCGAGGCTGCCCCTCTCTTTCCCCACCCTGCCCGATGGCACCCCAATTGCAGAGGGGACCCTGAGGTCCCAGGCCTTCAGCACCACTCACTCTTCTGGTAGGAATGGGACCTCAGAGGGCCACATTTGTCTCATCGAAATATTCATATTACACTCCTACCCTCTGTGGGCATCGGGCCAGGGAGAGGACCCTGTGGCCTTCAGTTGCAAGAATTCACGTGACAGTTTATCAGTCCCTCAGTGTGCAGGACAGCAGTGCCCAGCCTTACTGCAGCTCCCCGCTCTGACCACGCTCCTCCTGTGTCAAGGACAGTGGTCTGGAGATGGCGCCCCGCCAGCCCCTCCCCTGGAGCATGCTGTGCTGTATCTGTCCTCCTTGTTGCCTCAGCCTGACACCTCACACGCAGTGCCACGTCCCTCCTCTCCACAGCCTCTGCATCCCTGTAGCACTGGTACTGCTGGACCCCGGCAAGCTGGTGATGCTCTCCCTGAACTAAGCCAAACCAGGCTCCATGCAGATGGGCAATACGTGGTCAGCACTGAGGTTTCTGATGGTCAGAACCATTCAGCACTGAGCCTGACATTCAAATCAGGCCAGGCTCAGCACTCCAGGGACAGCTGCTTCTGAGATGATGCAGGCGTGGTGTCACGGACAGAGTGAAATGCAGGTGAGCCTGTAACGCCCTCTTGACCTGCACAGGGCTCGTTAGCCACCCACCCCTTACAGCCGTAGAAAGAGACTTCGTGCATGCGACACTTCACTGTGCGTCCCGGAATCCCCAGTCCTTAGCAATCGAGTTGGGTGGTGAAGGAATAATTGCCAACACGTCATGAAACATACGGAATAGCGCTATCGCTTTAATAATGTGTGCACAGGAGTTCTGTGTCTCCAGGACTGCAAAGGGAGTAGTTTGTCCTCTGAGTCCTGCTATCCAGCCTGGCCGCACCCTGGTTGCTTTAGGTCCTTGTCCATCCTCGGAGTCCGTCCTCTGAAACGCGGCTTCGCATTTAGGCTCTGCTCTGCTCCCCTCTGTAGCGCATTTCTCTACTTCACTAAGGAACCAAATACGTGCTAGAACGTGAGCCGCGAAGGCTACGAGTTTTAAATTTTCGAGGAAAAAATACCACAGCAAGGTCCTGCCTGGTTGAAGCCTTGGAGCTGCTCCTCGCTGATAAAGTTGCTGTCCTGCGTCTCTGCGGCCTCTTGCTAAGGAGGACCTGGGGTTTTTCTCGACCTGCACAGGGCATTCTGTGCTGTCCTGTGCTGTCCGTGGCTCATGACATTCTCGTGAGGGTCTGCCCTACACGAGGCCACGCGGGTGTTTGAACTCAGGGCGCCCGACGATTCTGCTCCCATCCAGGCCTGAAGAGAGCAGGCAGCATGGGGAGCCACACCCCAGTGCGCCTAAGATGACGTCTTCCCCGCTACAATAAAAATGGGTCTACAGGAACCATTCCTATTTCATGGTCCCAGTATCTCAAGATTTTTAAGATTGTCTTCTTGAGAACAAGGTAGTTTTTTTTATTAAATATTAACAAATTATGCATGCTATGGGAACAGATCACAGCAAAAGACTTCAATGTAGCTGAATGAGAGCCAGTTCCAGGCCGCTACGTATTACAAATCAAGGAGGAAAAACTCATCACCACCTTTCCGGTTTATTGTGCCAGTTAATTTTGTATACTCCAAAGGCTTAAATCAGCTGTCTGCTCTGCTGCGCATATTCCCGGTCGTGCTGCGTAACGCACATGGGCCGGGTCAGGGCTGGGCCTGAGGAGTCTCGCGGATGGAGGGAGGACCCTCTGCTTCCGTCCTGCAGGTGACATTGCACGCCCTCCCCTCACTTCGGCCCACTGCCTACTTCTGCTCCTTACCACACCCAGCCAGAGAGCGGTCGAGTCAGAACCAGATGGGAGGCAACGCAGGCACTTGGGTAAAGACACGGAACAGATGAGCTCTTCTCTGTGCTAGGCTGATAGATGAGAAAAACATACCTCGGGCGTAAGTGTCAGATGAGAGACAATGGGGGGACCAGCAAGGAACGATTTTAAGTCTGGGTAACTGGAAAGGTGAAGGAGGTGTGAATGTACACCGTCCCCATTGGGGTAAGGATCAGGTTTAGTGTGAAGGGATGTGAGCATTCGGTATTATGAAGAGCAAATAAAATACAGGTTGCCAGATAACACACAGGGCGCTCAGGTGCCTTTCCAGTTATAGATAATTGCTTAATGTCGGTGCACCCTAGGTACCGCACGGGCACCTTGTGTACACTGCTTTCTTTTGCTGTCCGCTTGACCTAATGTAAGTGGCATCTTAGCGTAACTTCCACTTGCTAACCGGGCAGCCCCAGTTAAGGCACTGAGGTTTGGACGGGAAGAGGGGTCCCAGGATTAGAATGTGTCTGGTGACCCCTGAGACCTGTTGACTCAGCTAAGCGACTTCAGGCTGCGGGAGAAGCTTGGACTGGAGAGGAGAAGTCTGTAACCATGTGGGTTCACAGCTCAGGCTGGAGAAGTGCTTTCCAAGCAGGAAATGGGCTCTGCAAAGCATTCTCCAAACGCTGGCTGCAGGGACATCAGAGGTCGGCTCCCCCTCCCCTCCCCTGTGGGAGGGTGAAATGTCACCTGCTCAAAAAGCAACAGGTGATCAGCGATGTGACATTCAGGAAACCTGGAACAGAAGAGCAACTGAGGGGCGAGGGGTGAAACCCGAATGTTCAGGTGGAGCTTGGGAAGGAGGGATTCTGCCGAGGGAGCCAGGAGGGAGGAAGTGGATGAGACAGGAACCAGGCACCGGGTGCGGCTTTTGCCTCCCATGTGCTGGGCCTCACTGGAAATGCCAAGCAGACCAGGGTGGGCACGTGGCACAGACATGGGCATCCAGCTGCCCGGGGGAGAGGCCACATGTCACAGAGTCACAGGGACCCACTGCACAGGGGAGGGGGGCCTGAGGCCTGTGGATTCTTCTCACACAGCCCCTGGGGCAGCTCTCTCTTCTCTCTCCCCTTCTCTCCCTCTCTTTATCCTGAAATTTATGGCCAACTGGTGTCCGATGGCCATGGAGAGACCGCAAAGGCTTCGGCTCTGTCGTCAGGGTGGGGCTGCACCATCGTGGCCCCTACTGAGGGCGAGGGAAAGTTCCAAGGTGATGCTGTCCTCTCTCCTGCCACCCCTGCCTCTGCTCAGCTGAGAGCCATGTCTGACTTTTGCACAGTGACAGGTCCCTGCCAGGCAGGGAGAGGTCACCAAGGAAAGTTCCTGTTGCTCCCATTTCTACTCCACAGGTGCAAGTACTGCGTTCTTAGGGGTTTTAGTGAGGAAACTACACCAAAGGAGATGCCACAGGGTAATAAAATCATAGCTCAGCAGAATCCCTGTATCATTACAAATTGAAACTGTCAGGGGCCGAAATGAAAGGGTATGTTCTGCTTGATGGAGAGATGGGGGTGGTTTTGTTTTTGCTTTGTGGTACTGGGGATTGAACCCAGGGAGTCTGCACTGAGCTACACCCGGCCTCCCACCTCTTTTTAAAATTGTGAGACAGGGTCTCCCTAAGTCACTAAGTTGCCCAAGTTGGGCTTGAACTTGTGATCTTCCTGCCTCAGCCTCCCAGAGTGCTGGGATTACAGGCGCGTGCCACCACGCCCACTGAGACGTGTGGTTTTTAGGGCTAGTTTGAGGAGTTCTGGAGAAAATGAGCCATGTCATCAGCCCAGTGTGCTACTGCTGCCCACTTAACAGGAGTGAGGAGGAGCAAGCCACTGTCACAGTGATGAGTCACCTCCATGAGCAGCAGGGCAGAATCACGCCATGGTGATTAGGGAGCGACACAGACCGTGGGCTCTCTGGGGAGGAGCTCAGGGACCAGCATTGACCCCGGCTGCGGTGACTGCAGGAGGATGCATGCTGGCATTTGTTGAGTGGCATTAGGGTTAGGGTCCAGCAACTCCGGGGCGCGCCGTTATTCCCATTTGCTCACAAGGACTCTGAGAAGCACCTGCCCCGATCCGGCTGGCCAACAGTCCTCACGGCTTCGCCTTGGCCTTGGCCTTGGAGGAGGGTCCTTACCAATTGTGCCAGAAGAGGAAGGAAACCCGAAAGAACGCTTCAAATCAAATCACTCACGGCTCCAGCTGTGCTGCCGTTTAGTGTGGATATTCTCTGCGTTTTTTTTTTTTTTTTTTTTTTTTTTGGTGGGTACCGGGGGTCGACCTCAGGACCTCGCGCGCCAGCAGGCGCCCGTGCCGCTGAGCGATATCACCGGCCCCTTTTTCGTATGTGGGTTCCGGGAGTCGAACTTGAGCCCTCGCACTTGCCAAGCAGGCACTTATGCCGCTGAGCCATCTCACTGTGGCCCTCTCGGCGGTTTTAAAGTCAACATTAGTTCACGAAGAAAGAAGCCAACTTCGACTCCCCAGCCAGCCCCGGTTGGTTGTGTAACAAGGAGGGCTCGTCAGCAGCGGGGTGTGGACGCCGGAAGCCTGCTGCTCTTACAGACAGACCGAGGCAGGAGGGCAGGAGCTGTGAGAAGATGCGGTGACAAGGACAGCTGGAGCCCAAGGAACCTCCCTGACAGGTGTGGGGCGACTCCATGGGGCGGCATCTTCACCTTCACGTTGTCACCTGCAGGAGTGCGCTAGGACCCACAGGGGCCCTTGGGTGGGGGGGCGCAGCCCATCAGATTAGGGCCCAGTGCCGGGGACGTTTGTGGTCATGTACCGGCAGGGCCCGTCTCTGTAGCCAGTGCAGAGGCCGAGTGGCATGGACGTGGGGCCAGGGGCATGAGCAGTGCCTTTCTGTATCATGGGACACTTTTGTCTGGGGACGTGGCTTGCTATCTGAGAAGACACAGTGTCCTTGGGATCTTATTAAATTAAGAGCTCAGGAACTGATGCTTGGAAGTGGCATTTTAGAAGATCGATGTGGTTTTCTGCAGACTGTTGTTCACGTTTATCTCTATAAAAGGGCGAGGTCTGGGAAAGCCTGAAGGTTCCTGGCTTTAGCGAAACCTGACCATTCCTCTTTATTTATTCAGGCTTCTCTCATGATTAAATTTGAATAGCAAGCTTAAGTCTATGCTATGTCGCTGCATTTTATTCATGATAAAACACTGTGGTTTGATCATTTTCCCATTTCAGCAGGAGTCCCCAGGACACGACTGTCCTCTGGCAGGGTGGCAGGCGTATTTCAGGACGACGCACTTCATCCCTGGCCACTGTAGTGCAGCCTGCTGAGGCAGGAGAGTCACCAGCTGCTGCCCAGAGTAGGGGAGAGTTTGTCCTGGGTCCTGGCCCAGGGGCCTGGAATTTCCTGACAGCGGAGGGGATCGTCCCTCCCAGGAGCCTGCAGACCGAAGGGGAGGTGTGACGCCAGTGTCAGTGTCACTAGATGGGGGTAATAAATATAAAGCCAATTATAATCTTGCATACAGCCAGACTTCCCAAAGAAGACTAAACAGTGTAATAGTCAATAAACAATGCTCATTATGAGAGAATAGACAATATTTCCAATTTTATAAAACTAAATAACATAGTTGGTGTATTCACGAGTGCTGACTAAAATCTATAAACAAATTGTCAAAAATAATTATCTCTCGGTGATAGGATAGGGTGATTATATTTTCTTTTATTGTTTTACCATTTTCTCTAAATATTCTACAAAACTCTAGTAATTATATAATCTGTAAAGACACAACGAGCATAAAGCAAGGCTTTGCTGTAGAAGATAAACATTTATTGTTAATAACTTGGCTATTTATGAGTGGTGAAGCTGTGTATGATTTATATTTTCATCTTCCTAATTTTTGACTGAATTTTATGGTTTATGAAATGAGTTACCTATCATTGATTAAAATACACTTTACAGCATAATTTTAAATTAAAGACATTAACTCTCACTTTTGTATGCAAAGTTAGAAGTGCGCGAACCTGAGTATGTTATCCTGTGTTTCTCGGAAATGCTGGTCCCTGAGCGATAAGGAGTTTCCAAGTTGCCAGCCATTTCCTCCGGAGTCTTGGACTTTTCTCTCAAATCTGTCTCTGGAAAAACCCTGCAGTGGTGGAAAGGAACCGAGGCGCTGGGCACCTGGCGCTGGGCCGGGAGCGTTGGTCACAGGAGACCTTGAGGGCACAGTGTATTCCTTCCCTGGGGGGTCAGGAGAGAGGGAGGCGGGATCCCCAAAGCTGAGCGCGCGTGTGTCTCACCTGCCACCCACCCCTCTCCAGATCCCTCACAGGACACAGCGTGGAAGTAGGAATGTGGCCTCTGGTTATTCCCCAGGCTGGCATGTCTCCCTTTTCTTGGGTGTAGGAGAGAGGCAGTATCTCAATGTCACTGCCCCGGGAAGGAGAGGCAGTGCTTCCTGCCTGTGGCTGGTGACTCGGGAAGCAAATCGTGCCCTTTCCAGCCTTGAGTCCTCTCCTCCTCGCTGCTCTAGGCACGCGGAACACAGCCAGACTACACCTAAACCTTCCCTTGGTCTGAGACACAGGGAATGCGTGGTGGGCTCTCTGTGGTCTATTGTCAACCCAGCCGAGCTTCTACGTATCACTTAGCATGTGTGGGAGCTGTCACCCCAAAACCTGAATTATTGAGTGATTAAGGAATGCAAATCAATCTTAATGCTCAGCTTTAAAACGTAACTGGAAAGTTGGGTTGGAAAGTGTGTCAATCCATTTGAACATTGTATATTCATCAAGCAACACTCCTTATGCAGCATCATCAGAAAATGCACCTGTCTGTGCGAATTAATTTTCCCATAGCTGAAAATAAAGACAGGGTGAACATGGAAACTTTTAAACTTTTTCATTGCTTTCCCCTCAAATGTGTTACCATGTACACTAACACACAGGGGGAAAGTTCAGCTTTGTGTAAAAGTAAAAGCATCGCTCTCTACGTGCATTTGGCACTAAGTGTTAATGCACTGTGCCTGCTTCCCAGCCTACGGAGCAGCAAGAGCTGCACTTGTTGCCACCGTCGGTTATGAGAGTTTTGAGTGGTCTGTGAGGTAGGAATGGAGCGGATCCTTCGGAGAGGATGCTTGGAGGCCATCCCAAGCTTCAGTGTATTTTGAGTCAGTGCTAACCAGCGTGACCAGCCACACCCACCTGCCTGCCTCAGGGGGGTTTCTGGGAATACAGCAATCCCAGCTGCCCAGACCTGGGTATTCCCAGGGGCACAGGCAGGAAGTCTCCGTGGTGCTCACCACCAAGCCCAGTGCTGCTCTCTGGCAGTGTGGGTGTCGCTCCTGAGCTCGGAGCTGCACGATGGACGCTTGCAGGAGCTGTGGAGCTTGCATTATTCTCTTTGCTGGGCGGTGCTCATTTCCTCTGCCACGGGTTCCTACCAGAGGTGGTACCAAGCTGTCCACCGTCTTCTCTCCTGATCACCCCCTTCCACTCCTCTGAGCTCCGCTCTCATCTTTGATCTCCACTGGCTCTTCCCTGATGCTCATCCTCCCTGTCTCAGCCTTCCCTGAAGTGGGACTCACTTTTACATCAGTTTTCTGCCAGCAAGGCTCCTCTAACTTGGTGAAGATGGCAAGTGCGCCCCATCACATCTTGCCTCTGGGTTGCCTGCTATTCTCCATGTTCATGTTTGAAGGCTTCTACCAATGCGTTATCCTAAAGTCTCTTCTGGTGGTTGAGGTTCTCCAGATGAGGATGTCCCCCAAAGGGCCCAGCAAGAATCTCATGTTCCCCAAGTCCCTGCAAATTTAACACCAAGAAGTATACTCATCATTGTTTGGGAAACAGGAGGCAGGGTGTGTGGGAACAAGTGCCTTCTGAAAAGGGTTCTCAGATGCACGGTGTCCGCTGTGGACCAGACCCATGAGTCAGGAGGTTCGGGCCACGCAGCTGTGGAAGGCAGCATGGTCAACATCTCCAGCACATCACAACCACACGGCCCTGCAGACCACAGGCATCGGCATCGTCCTGGAGGAGGCTAGCAAGGTGCACTGAGGAAGGAATGCCTTTTGCTAGATTATACAGAGTGATTGAATCGGTTACAGGGCAGGGCTTTCCAAATTCTTTATCCAAGAAACATCTCATGCAGCAGTGTTCTCAGGAAAACAGCTTGGGAAAGGACTATACCTTAGTCTGTTTGCTGTTGCTATCACTGAGCACCACAGGCAGGGTAACTTATTAAGAAGAGAGGTTTAGCTCATTGTTCTGCAAGCCCAAGAGCATGCCCCAGGCATGTGCTTGGCACCAGTGATTTTCTTGTTGTGGGGACTCACTGCAGGGTCCTAGGATGGCCCCTTCATCACTGGCAGGGCAGAGCAAGCATGCCAGCTCAGGTCCCTGCTGCTTCTGACAAAGCCCCTCCTGACCCCATCAAATCCTAATCACGTCTCTCCCAAGGCCTCCAAAGACCAGTGACAGCTAGTGTTGACGAGAGACCCTGACTTGAGGCCAGGATGCGCATTTCAGGCTCCCGGGAGTTTACAAGCAAAATCTTGTTCCACTGCACTTAAGCCTGTGCTGCCCAGACGGTCCTGTGGAACCCTGCTGTGCGTAACGTTTATGCTCCATGACAACCCGTGCCATTAGGGCTTCTCGCGGGAACAGCAGTGTAATATATTTTGCCGCCTTTGAAATTTACTTCCCCTTGGCTCATTGTCTACAAAATGCCAAATTTTCTAAGATGTGGTGGCAACTCCAGGCCCTTTTTATACATGGAAAAATTTGCTCCTAACTGGAACAAAAAACATGTAAAAGAGTATTAATCTCTTTCCAAATGACCTAGGAATAGCTCTGGCTGATCTAGAGAGTTGGGGTGGTTTTCCTACCCAGAATTCTCAAGTTCTGCTGTGTTATGATGAGGTACTTGGGGAAACTTTGAGAGAAATTGCTGTATACATTTTGCTTATAAACTCAGAATGTTTATAATTATTATAAGAAAAATTTCTCTCCCTAGAAATAATGCTGTCTTTGAACACCAAGAGGGGAAAATCTCTTGACTAAACACAGCTAAGGCTTATGAACAGATGGGTCATCAATATTTCATAACTCGCTTTTCATATTCAAGGTTTAAAGTGCTTAAAGCGAAGCACAGCATACTCACAGTCTCTCTTTCAGGCAGAAAAGTGGCAAGTACAATTCGATTATCCATCTCACACTTGGAAATTGAGCCATCTGAAAGCTTGTTCTCTGACTCTTTGGCTGTTGAAAAAAAACACCTGCAGAGACGGAAGTGAGCTGAGCCAGTGCAGGACGGAAATGGAAAGCTGATGGGAAGGGGGAGGTGTGCAGGCTCACAAGAGAGCGAGCCCTGTCTGGGGACCCTCACCACAGTCACCGGGGGGGCTTCGGACTCGGCGCCAGAGCTGATTCAGTCGAGGCACCTCGACAAGCTCTTCAAGCGGTTCTCTGTTCTCCTGAAGTTCGAAAACCTCCGCAGTAGAGAAAGGGGCCATAAGAGGGCTTGTGTCGGGCACTGAACCGGCAGCTGAGGCCGGGACGCAGGCCTGCACCAGAGGAAGGTCAAGGTCTCCCAGAGTCCCCTCGGGAGAGGCTGAGGCAAGTTTCAGGTGGCCATTATGGTCCCTCTGCAAAGAAGAATAGAGTGGAGACTTTGGGGCACAATCCTGGGCTAGAGGCTTACTCGCAAGCCTGGAGGGCAGGGGTTTGGGGTCTCATGGGAGGGCCCCCCTGGGAGGCTTCCACCTGGTGTGAGACCCACTGAGTACCGGGCACCTGGCAGCCTGGTCCTCATCCTCGCCAGCTCGGGCTCTGCTCAGTGAGGTCGCCCGGGACGGGATCTCTCAGAAGCATCAAGGTCTGAGATGACAGTGCCCATTATCCACCATGAGGCCATGGGCTACCTGCCCAGGCTTTCTACAACAGGTGACCCAAGTGCACATGTGTGGCCTTGGGTCCAACCTCTCATCCCAGTGTGAAGTCGAGCACTTCGGCAGAGATCCCTGGCCGGTGACTTTGGCAGGACACAGGGCTGCGCTGGGTACCTGGACCCCAGCTCTCAGGGCCTGTGTGGCTCAGAAGGGACAGGGTCTGGCTGGAAGGGCTTCTCCGGGCACGAGGAGCAGTTCTGGAATTCCTCCCTGCCCAGCATCTGCCCGGGGTGTGGCGGCCTGAGCTCTGAGCGAGGGGAAGTCTGGTCATGGCCTGATTACTACGGGCATGTGGATGTGCGGCCGCGTGAGGTGTGCCGCCCTGGCCCTAGCCTCTGGCCCTCCACGGAGCAGGGGATTTTCCTGCAGGACCCAGCTCAGCTCACTGAGGGTGGACTCGCTGATCACCGCCTCCCTGGTGCCCTGGTCTTCCTGCGCTGGTCCTGGCATGAGATGATTCCACCCATTCGGTGGAAACGGCCTTCAGAATGGGAGCTTGGCTCTCTTCCCAGCGAGGGGCTGCCGTGCAGTAGGATCTCTCATGATGCGGGGAAGGCCGGCGAGCACAGCGGGGCTGCCAGGGGTGTTTGGATACCGGTACTCACGGTGCAGGTACTGGAGACAGGCATTCAAGCTGTGGCGATGAAGCAGGTGCTGTTAGATGGCTTTGCCAGCTGTTAGCTAGAGTCACCACGGAGCACGTGTAGGGAGCTGAGGCTGAGCCGTGGTTAGGGGTGGTCCAGGTGGATCCAGTGCTCTTTCAGCTGAGGATATTTGCAACTCGGAATCGGTTTATTGGGAACACGGCCCCATCATCAGTGAAGAGGCACCGGTTCATTTGGCAGGCAGCTGGGTTACATTCTGACTCCCAAGCTTGTTGGCAAAGCAACCCAATGTGGGGTTCCATAAGCAATGAGTGAAAAGGTCTTAAGCCCATCAGAAGCCGCAGAGGAGGAGTGGCCTTCAGGTCACTTCCCTCGCTCAAATTCCAGCAGATCTGTTGTGAACTCACCGTCCAGTCAACCTTTGTGCATGTCACTGTGAGCACCGAGCACAGCTGGGAAGGTTGAGGCCAGCGACCAGGTGAGCTGAAGGCCAAGGCCAGGCTCACACTGCCAATCTGACAGCACCTGCAGCAGATGTTTTGTATTTTCCTTTTCTCATCACAAAACCTCAAGCTATAAAACATTCACAAATCAGAGTTAAATTTGGGACTTTTGGGGAATTCTGATTCTGTGAGGGATGGTGGGTCAAAGAGTGTCCCTAGTTACGAGGAGTTGCCCTGCAGCCTGGGGCTCCTGGGGACTTGGCCTGAGCCCCCAACCTCTTAAAACAAGTTACTGGGAAGGCGTAAATAAAAGAGCCGAGTAATATGTTTGGTGGGGAATCCGGGATGTCAAAACTCTCTCTAGGAGCTGAGACAGAGACTTCTCTGGAATCCAGTGATTACTGAGCTTCAGACAAAGGAAAGGGACAGCGGAGGTAAAGGCAGGAAACTGAGCAGGACCTTGGGGGAAGTTCAGATCAAAGACTTCTCCCAGCCGTAAATTTTGCCACTTAAGAGAACTGTCCTGTCTTTAAGGCTGACATTTATAGCAGGAGCCAAATGGCCGCAGCTGCAGTCTTATCTTAAAGAACTGGAGTGACAGCCCTGTCCTCCCTGCCTCAGCTGTGGCGTTGTCTTGTCTTCAGAACATTGTGGTCAGCAACTTAACCCTTACACATCCGGTCCCCAATATGGGGCGAGGCCTGTGCCACTCTAATTCCTCTTGTAGAGCAGCTCTGCTCTGCAGGCACCTGGCTTTGTGTTGGTCCCTCTGCTCCAGCTGCTGGGGTCTTGCGATTGGAGGCGTCCCATGCTGCTGTGCTCATCAAACTCGAGCCCGTAGCCAGCTGGGAGGTCTGAGTGCCCGTGGGCGCCATGGGCAGCAACACTGTATCTTTAGCTGGCTTTGCTTCCTTCTTTGTTTCTGGCACCTGAAATTATCTGCCCATCTATGGTCTGTGTATCTATCTGTCTATCATCTACCTATCCGTCCATCGAGCCATGCGCCCATCTATTTTTCTATCTGAGTGTACCTATACTGAAAAATACTGTAGTGAGCGGTGCTTTATGTTCAGATTATTGTTTTTGTGCTTAAGTTCTAGTTCTTCTATTTACTTATATAGTTTGGACATTTTATTTGATAATTCTACACTGTAGTTTGGCAGTCATAAAGCTTTTCTTTTTGGAGAGCACTTTAGGGTAGAGACAAGTTGCCATCACAGTACAGAGCGTTCCCTCATGGCCTGCACATGGTCTCCAATCTGAGGGTCTCGCATTAGGACTTCCTGTCCCCGGGCCACCTCCCGGACACCGCCCTGTAGTCAGACTCCCTGGCTGCTCAGGCTCTGCTTGGCTGTGACAGTTTATAACTCTGCCTGTTCTGATGACCACGAGGGTTCAGAGTGCCAGCCCGGTGTTCTACAGTGACCCTTCGTATTGGGTTTTGTTGATGTGGTTCTCACGATTAGATGGCTGTCACAGGATTCTGGGAGAAAAGCTATAGAAATAAACTTTCTTTTTTATCTTGCTGTGTCATCAAGGGTGCACACTACTGATGTGACATGACCCTGGTCACCTGCCCGAGGCTGTGTTTAGGATACTGTGGTATCCAAGATCAGACCTCAGGACAGAAACAGAGCATTGGGTAACAGCTAAGGAAACTTCAAGAAAGATCAATTTTTGTTAATAATAATGGGTTGGTACTGGCTCATCAGTTGTGACAAATGTACCACACTCATATAAAGTGTAAATCACAGAAGAAATGGGATATCAGCAGGTAGAAGCCCTTATACTATCTTTCCAGTTTCTATGAAACTTGAAACTGATACAGGAGGAAGGGCATGGCAGAGCTGGCTGGGAAGGTAAGCAGGATCTGTCATTTACAAGATCCTAGGACAGCGCCAAGTAATTCCCTGGTCCCCCTATGTGGAACTTCCTGCAGGCTCCAAGATGTGGACAGCAAAAGAGAGATGAGACACACGGAGCTCATTATCATGACTCCTCATGGAAGCCCGCCCTGCGTCTCCTAGAAGTGCACTTTTACTTTTGCTTTTATCTTTTCCTCCCTTTGTTCAGCCCAAATTCACCCTACAGAGCCTATTATTCTCACACCCCTTCTCAGTTTTCAAATAAACTTTTGGCACTATTTTTGGCTTGTCTTGTCCAATTCTTTGGGGCAAGAAGGACCTGGAATACTTCTAATTGTCAAGCCATTTCTAAAGGAACTACCCAATAACAAAACTTTGGAATTTTTAGAAAAGTATGAATAAATAAATAAAACTACAAAGAAAAATAAAATACCTGAGCTTTGTTTATTTAACTCTTCACTGATATTTTTCCAGGCTCTGCTTTGTTTTTTTTCTGGCCTCTTACAAAGCTCGAGTCAGATGTGGCTTTTACACACTTGTTTTTCCACTTCAGTGCCCCTGCACATAAGATTTTGTGTTCTTCATTTTGTTTCACTTTGTTTTTGAGATAGAGTCTTGCTATGTAGTTCAGACTGGCTTTGAACTCATTATGTAGCCCAGGCTGGCTTTAAACTCACTTTAATGCTCCTGCCTCAGCCTCCCAAGTGTTAGGATTACAGGTGTGGGCCATCACGCCCAGCTCTTCCATGTTCTTATACATATTGACAACTCCTTCGTTTTTGTTGGTAAATAACATTCCACTGTGTGAATTCTACCTGTTTACCTACCAAAGAATAACTTGGGGAAAAAAAAGAATAATTTGGACACATCCAGGTTTTGACACTCGTGAACATTTGCAGGAAGATTTTTGTGTGGTCCTAAGTTTATCAAATGTCTGGGTCATGTGGCAGTACAATGGCTGGCTGTGTGAGAATGTGCCAAACGCTCTTCCAGTGTGGCAATGTAGTCCTGCTTCCCCCCGGCTGAGAATGTGAGCTCCTGGGGCTGTACATCCTCTCTAGCACCTGGTGGTGTCAGCATTAGGAGGCGGCCATTCTAATAGGAGTGCAAGGATGTTTCATTGTTATTCTTATTACAACCTGTGATAGTTCACTGATATGTCATCCTGAATGGATTAAGAAGTGCCTAGCAAATTAGTGCAGTGGAGCTCTGGGTGTGTCTGGATGATTGATGTGCAGGCTGCACACTGAGGCAGGAAGTCCCACACCAGATGTGGGTGGCACCAACCAATAGGCTTGTGGCCTGGATGGGATGAAAAGAGAAAGGAAGGCGAAGTGGTTCCATTTTGGGGGAGAGTTCTGATCTTTACCATCAGCTTTGGACATTGGTCTCCTGGCCTTCAAGCTTCCAGTGTAGCCTCTCCAGCCTTCCAACACGGACCCTTTGGCTTTCTGACTTGGACTTCCACAGGCTTTGCAGGAAGCTCCAGACTTTCAACTTTCTACTGGATCCTACAGCTCTGCAGCATGAAGATTTGCACCCTTCCACCCCTGAATCCACAGCAGCTGCTGTGAGCCTACTTAGTGAATAATTCATATATACTTCTCCTGTCATGGCCCCTAACTGATCCACAAACATTGGCTGAGGATTAAATGAGTGATTGCCATTTAGGTGGTTTTTCTTTTCATTGGTAGTAGCATGTTTTACCCAGGATTCAGCGTATTTTAGTGGGTGGTATCTCTTCGTCCTCAGCCCAGCTCACCTGCCGCCCACTCAGCCATTTCACAGGGCCGATCCTCCCTGTCTGTGTCACTACTGCTCTGACAGATGTCACCCGCTCAAATGTCAAGGGTGTTTGCTACTCACGCGGTGTGCAGCTCTCTGAAAGCTCGCCAGTGAGTGTTCGCTGGATTCTCCAGTCAATAAAAGAGGAAAGGTCTGGTATTATGGGTGTGTTTAATTGAAATCTTCTTTCTTCAGCCATTTGTTTCAAAATGAGTACTGTACACTTACCATGAGCAGTCGGCCCCTGAGGACTATCAGAGGCATCACACTCATGCAGTTTGGAGACAGTGGAGGCCACCCGACCACCCGAGCTTCCCACAGACCCTTGGGTGCCCCGCCATCACCTTCTCCTTCACTGGCTGGTGACGAGTCGCCAGGGCATCGTTACGGAGCAGTGGGGCAGTGAAGTGTGCAGCCCAGCCCCAAGGTTCTGCTCTGACCGTAGTCAGCACAGCGCCTCACACCGCATACTAATTCCTCATTGAAACCGGCAGCACCACAACTATCAGACTCTTTTCTAAGATTTATTCCAACAGTTCCTTGCAAAAAGACTCTCCATCAAGCAGTTTTCACCAGCAACCCCAGGGCTCTCTTGAGAGTGGTAGAATTTAGATTTTGTGTACTAACAAGGAAAGTGTTCAAAGCAAAATAGCATATTGTCTAAGCTTTAAGAGCAAACAGGAGGGCCGGTGAGATGGCTCAGCGGCGTAAGCGCCTGCCTTGCAAGCGCGAAGGCCCGAGTTCGACTCCCGGAACCCACATACGAAAAAGGGGCCGGTGATATCGCTCAGTGGCACGGGTGCCTGTTGGCGCGCGAGGTCCTGAGGTCGTCCCCCTGGTACCCACCAAAAAAAAAAAAAAAAAAAAAAAAAAAAAAAAAAGAGCAAACAGGAGCGCACATTCCGTATGCCTAACATGAGACATGGAAGAAATGCTTGACCCCTTAGCTGCTGCTGGTACTCATGCCAAAGCTGGGGTGAGGGACGCTTCAGGAAGCAAAAGGAAAAACAAATGAAAAACTGCTCCGATTCACTGGAGCCAGACCAACCTAGACTTCTTTGCGGGCTTCTATAGTGAACAAGAAGCTTAACATTTTCTGCTGTATTAAGACAGATCGGTAACGGGGAGTAAAGGCTAAGTCCAGCGTCCACCAGAATGTGATCTCCGTGGCAACTCACACTTCCTCTTCATTAAAGTCACAAGGACACGAGTCCCTAGTGTTTCAAACTCACAGACACAGAAAGGAGGAATGGAAGAGGTCAATCACTGATAGAACTGGGGTTCATGTGCATGGACATGAACTAATGTGCTTTATTCAGGACGCCAGACAAGCATTGTTCTATTAAAAGACTGGAGTCAGTAGAATTTGCTTGGAGAGAATATACAAAGAAATTATTAGAAAACAAAAGATAACCAAACAAAACATCAATAAATTTGCCATCCATCTTGAATAGCACCAACTCATATAAACATTTTAAAAATGGATAGATCAAAAGCTGAAAATATAGAATAAATTTTAATTCCAAGCAATGGTGCAATGGGGGTTGGAGGAGATCAATCTACTATGTTTGAAGTAAGATCAAAAATAATTTTTTATATATGCACTCTCAGAATTAGTTCTGATACCACTGAAGTATTAAAGATATCTTTGAAGAAAGTAACCAACACTTCTGTCTTCAGTTCAGGCAGCCTACTTCGGACTCAAGTACATGTATAACGAATGAAAAAGACAATATGCGAAGGCAGTATTTTAGCTGAGATTTCATGTGCACAAAACCCCAGAAAATAAAATTTATGGTTCCCATGGCAATGGTAACTGCCACACTACACATTATAGTAATCATGATGGTGAACACTAGAGCTACAATTGGAACAAATTTTGGGCTGAAACTCTTTATTTTCCATTGCTTGCAATACTTTTCAGGAACATTCTCATTTGGGACTCTAACTCTTAAAGTTTGTCTCTATTGTTTGCGAATCATACTGAAAGTCTAAAAGTTCAAAAACTCCAGTGGAAGGAAAACCTAAAAAATTAGTTTTCTTTTGCGATTGTTTCATGCTGCTGTAACAGAAGAGCAGCCTGGGTAGTTCACAGAGAACAGGGGTTTATTTCTGTTTTGGAGGCTCAGAAGCTCAACATCAAGGTGCACGGCTCTGGCAAGAACCTCTCTCTGCCCTGTCACCCCTCTGCAGCTGGCATAGGCATGAGGGGGCAGAGAGCGAGAGAAGGCTGAGAAGCCCCGGACCTCATCCCTTCGTATGAGGCTCCAGAACCCTGGCACTGGCCATGTTGAATCTCGTCCAAATGGCGAGAGGAGGCCCAATACCGTGATCTTGAAAGAGAAGTTCCCAGTGTGTGAAATTGGGGCACAATCAATCCGTGGCAGACTCTTCTTGTGTGTATGAAATATACATAAGGTTGTGTTTACTCCTGTTCCATGCAAAGCACTGGGGGGGGCAGTGTAAAGTGGTTAAAAAGCTCTCCTCCCCATAACACAGAGTTCATATACGGTAAGAAATGCACACACACACCCTCTGCATGTAGACCTGGAGGTGCAGCTGCAAATCTGTATGACTTTGTTGAGCTAATAAACAGCCAAAGATAATAACAGCCTGAGGTTAGGACCCCTTCAGGAGTTTCAGGAGGAGCACCATGATTTCGGCTAACATGGAGGATCGTGCTCTCACCTTTGAGCAGGTGGTCCCTGGTTTGAAGATCAGTTTCCCATGGTTAGTCTGTGACTTGGCAGGGTCATGGACACGTCCAGTTTGTTTCCACCCCATCCCTTCCTCCCCAACAGGGTGTCAAATGTGTGTGGATGTCCACATTTCTTCTAGGATCCTAAGTGACCCACCCCCCGCCCCAGGGGTGCAGCCTGGTAGCCAAGGCTGCCGACACATCCTGTCCCCTGGCTCTGCAGGGCTCTAGCCATGAGCAAGCTGCCCCACGTAGCCTGAGGAAAGGAGGTCAGTCTGGGGACGGGTCCTGGAGTCCAAGTCGTGGGTCCTGGTGGGAGAGAGTCTCTGGCTTGGTGCTGGACACTACCAGGCGTAGCTGGGCTGCCTGGAAGTCCAGGCTGAGTATCCAGGCACCACAAGGACATCAGAGGACGTGGGGGAAGACACGGGGTGATGCAAAGCACTCACCACATACAGTTCTGAAGTCTCGTCTTCCTGAGACCTCCCTGCCATGGAAAACATTAAGTTCCTTATGTTTAAGTCGGTTCAGGTGCAGAGTTTTCTGTGACTGCCAAGGAAATCCTTTCTGATACCACAAGTCATTATACTCTCTGAGTTTTAATTGCCTTGTTTAGTCAACAACTAAAAATGTCTCATCTTCCAGCAGATCTGTGTAAAATGCCGTGTACAGAAAAGCACAGCACATTATGAAACGATAAATTGCCCTTCATATAGACACTAATACACCCATTGATGTCCTGGAACTAGATCGCACCAGCCAACAAGAGAAACTTTACATTTGAATGAGTGATGCAAGCTTGGTGACATCCAGAGTTTCACTGACATAAGCCATGGTGTGGGGTGGATGCGCTCGGCTCTGGTGAGTGGGTTGTTTCGGGTTTGGGGCTACTCCTCATAAGGCTGCAACCACCATTCATGGAGAAATGTTTGCCTTTCTCCTGGGTGAAAGCTACTCGTGGAGCCATGGGGCTATAGTCTCGGTCTGTGCTTAACTTAGTAGAAGCTGCCAAGCTGGTTTCCAAAATGACTGTGCTCTTTTGAATTTTCTCCACCAGCGTGTGAGAGTTCCAATTGCTCATGTTTGTCCACAGCTGGAATTTTCAGTATTTTAAATTTTTGCCGCTCTAACAAATTTATAGAAGCATCAGATTGTGGTTTATATTTGCATTTCCCTAATGATTAATGATGTTAAACTTACATTCATGATTTTATTTAGTATTTAGTTTGAATGTTCAAATTTTTGGAGTTTCTTTTTTTAATAATTGAGTTGGAAGGATGCTTTGTATATCCAAGTCCTTTATACAAGTCCTTTATGAAATATTTTGCAAATATTTTTTCCAATCTGTGATTTTTTCTTTTACTTTTTTTAAACATGGAGTCTTTCAAAAAGTCAACTTTGAAATTTGGTAAAAGTAGTTTTATTTTTTCTAGTGAATTTTGCTTCTTGTCTAGGAGGTTTCATCTATCCCCAGGTTAGTAAGATTTGTGCATTTCCCTCTAGGGTTATGACAGTATAGCTTTTATATTTATGTGTACGACCCCTTCCCCAGTTGACCTTAGTGTGTGGTACAAGGTAAGGCCAAGGTTTGCATTTATTATCTGTATGGAAGCGCAGCAGTTCCGGGCACTCTGGTGAGAAGGTGCCGCCCCTCGCGGCTTCCCCTTGGGCCTGTCCTGAGGATTGTTGGGGCCGGGAAGCCTCGCTCTGACTCCGGGCTCTGCCGCACCTCTACCCTAACACCAGCAATCGTCTTCCTGCCTTAGCTGCGTAACGTGGTTCAAAGTCAGGTATTAGGATTTCTCTTTACTCTTAATTCAAGAAGGCTTTGTGTATTTTTATTTTTCATGTAAACTTTAGAATCAGTTTGATAATTTCTAAATAATTTTTTTCTGTGATTTTGACTGGAATTGTGTTTAAGAATCAATTTGGAGAAACTGATATTTTAACAATGTTCCTTCTTCCAATATTGTATGTCTTCAAAAATTGTATATTATCCTATTCGCTGGGATATTTTAATATTTCTCTCATCAGTGTTTTATGATTTTCAGTGCATAAGTTTTGGGTATATGTGTTAAATTTATTCTTAAATATTTGATTATTTTGTTTTAATATAAATCTGTTTTGAACTTGCATTTCTGATTCTATATTGCTAATGTGGAGGCTATAACTGGTTGCTTTGGTACACTATCTTGTTTATTTTTAAATCCAAGTGGGGTTATTATTATTCTTTTACATATTCAATGATATTTCAGATTTATCTCCAACTAGTTTGCTCTCCTTTCTTTGTGTATCAGAAAATTTCCATGTAGATTCTTATGGTTGATGTATAGTTTTTAATAAGAATCTGTTAACTCAATATTTATTTGGCCAAAAAATCTTTATTTAGTCAGTTTCTAAGAACAATTTAATCAGTTTGTAATTATCTCTAAAGTGGACATAAAATTCAAGAACTTTCTTTTTAAAAGAAGCTTTATAGTGATATATATATCATACACTAAATTGTACAAAGTAGTTATGTGCAATTTAAAGGACGGTAACAAAATGAATGCATAAAATTTTTACCTGAGGAAAGAAATAAAATATCACCAGTGCCTTAGAAGTCCTGTGGACATGTCTCCGCATTCATTATTTTTTGCCAAATAACAAATCAACCCAAAACTTAATGCCTTGAAAGCAAGAGCAGTTGATGGAGCTGGAATTTTTATGGTCAGTGCGCGAGTCTATGCACCAGGCTGAATCACAAATCCCACAGAGAAGCCTGGTGGGGACTGGAGGAGCAGGAGAGGCCCCGCCGTGATGGCACGACTGCTGGGGGACTCCTGCCAGCTGTGTCGCAAGACTTCTCCAGTGACCCCGCAGGCGAGTCTGGTTCACTGACAGTTTCAAGTCCCAGGTTCAGAGAAAGCACAGCCTAGCTCCCTGCACTGCTCCCAGCCCTCCCTGTGTCCACCACGTTTGATAGAACCCCAGTGTCCACTCCAGTGTCCACCCCAGTGTCCACCGTGACACACATCTACACTGAGATTCCGAAGGTGGAAATGTAGACTCTTCACAGGGGCAGAGGAACTTTGCCATATTTACAAGTTGTAAGAGCTTCTCATTCATAAGTAAGAATATATTTATACACATCTGATGCACTTTGAACTTCCTTTATATGAAATTATATACCAGGCTCTGTAAGTTTTGTTTAACTTACATAATATTCTTAATATTCGTGATTTCTGGGTTTTGCTATATGTTGCCTTTACTTTTATACCATATTCAATTTTATAGATATATTTTATTTATCTTTACTGTTATTGATGGATATTTTAGCTCTTTCTGGTTTATTATATTCATACTCTATTTATGATCTTTTCTGACAAGTTTTAAAGAAAGAAGGTTGAATTTATCAACCTTTCACTTATTGTTTGCACCATATCTTATTTATGACACCCTTTGGTGCACTAAAGTCCTAGTAGCAAGTGCTCTGCTGGCCACCAGCCTCATAGAGATCAGGATGTGATTTTCTTTCTACGTGTGCAGTCAGTGCCGTGATTTTTTTGAGCAGTCCATTGCTTCTCCTGTGACCCTTCAACACAATCCCCGTTTCTACTATAAATGTGCGTTTCTAGTTCGTTAACTTTTAAGAAAAAAATTTGCTCATGCCACTCTCTGTAGTATAAATGCATTTTATTGTATTAATTTCTACTAATGTTCCTTCTGTCTTCTTTGCACTTTTCCTCTTGTTCTTTTTTAATGCATTAGATATTTGACTTATCTGTTTTTCTAACACTAGGCACTGAAGGCAAGTGAGCGGTTGCTGTATTTGTGGATGCTACATCCATGGATTCTACATCTGTGGATTCAACCAACCACAGACAAAAATCTTTGAAAAAAAATTGCATTTGTACTGAATGAGCACAGACTTTTTCCTTATTATTCTCTAAATAACATAATATAACAGCTATTCACATAGCATTCACATTGTACTAGGTATCACAAGTGACCTAGAGATAACCCAAAGTCACCACGGGGTGCCGCTGCGCAGGGGGGTGATTATTGATAATGAAAATGTTCTGTGCACACCAAAAAGCTAGAAGAAAGGATTTTGAGTGTTTCTGTGCTAAAGAAATACTAGACACTTGCGGTGATAGATATGTTTAACATGATTTAAATATTACATCGCTTATATATGTATGAAACACCACATGGTACCCCATTAGTTTATACAATTTGTAAGTTTGTATTATCAGTCAAAAAAGATATTTAACTTTATAAGTTTTTAAAAATAATGAATATAATTCAAGAAAATAAATTCTTCATCAAGAGAGTTAGCACCTTAGTTCAAATTTTATTTAGACAGAGAATATTTCAATAAGCAATTGAGTTTGTCAATTTAAATATAGAAACGAATAAATTCACAGTAGTTCTACATAGTATCTTGTGATTCCAGAGTGGCGCTCCTCAGGCATAGCTGCTGTTTCTTTCCCCACTTGGGTGGTTTGTTTGTGTGTGTGACAGACTAAAACGCCACCCTATCTGGTCCTGTCTGTGGGGTTTCAGTCTGTGTCCAGGGTGCGGTGTCCCCAGCCCACAGCAGGCTGTGACCAGAGGGCATGTAAAGTAAATTCAAAATTCAAAACCCAAAATCAGGTGAAGAAGCCCATGGTCTGAGTGGGTTCTCAGGTGGGTTTCCTCTCTGGAGTCACAGCCCAAGGGATTAGTGCGTGAAACCCCACACTGGCAGGGAAGGGGTCACGCCGCCCCTCAGGGCCAAGGGAAAGGTGGGACCGCCCAGGACCGCACACTTCTCCAGGAGGTGGGAGCAGAGAGCGACAGTCCTGGGGTGGGTGACGCCTTTCTTGACCTCCAGGGTGGCACCCAGCAGCCTTCCTGCCAGGGCCCTCATTTGTAGGTTGCCACAGGCAGCAGGCAGCAGTTCTGTGGGGTCACACGTGGAGGGTCTGTCGGGAGGTCAAGCGGGTCAGGTCTGTGTGTCCCGAGGAGGCAGAGCTTGAGCTGAGAACCTTGCCCTGCTCCCCCGTGAGCCTCACAGGCATGCAGGGCCGCCTGCAGGGGCAGGGATGACCTTACCCTGCAGGAAGGGAGGAGCCTGCTGGCTCTGGAGAAGTGCAGAACCCCAAGGAGCTGGAGGCGGAGACTGGAAGAGGGAGGAGAGAGTGCTCCTCCCCCACTGGGTCCTGCTGCCTCGGGGAACAAGCCCGGAGCTCTGCCTGCAGAGGAGGGGACTGCCAGCCGGGTTAGTGCTGCCAATCTGTGTTCCAGCGGGACAGCGTGAGCGTCCCAGTCATGTCACAGTCACGGCTAATCCACTGTGTGTTGCGTTCCTCTCCTAATATTGAGAGCTGCTATGAACTAAACTCTTAAAAGAATCAGACCAGCCAGGCAAAATCATTTCATATTTCCCCACACCCAAATTCACAAAAGCGGCCAATTTAAAGTCTACAGAGAACTCTTTGGAATTCATCTCATTCCTCAGTGAGGTCTGTCTCCCTGCTGCCGCTCGCTCCTCTCCAAATGCAGCCAAGCAGGTCCTCACTAGAACCTGGGAGACAAAACCTAATATTGAAGTGTAAAAGAGCAACAATTCTGTAATAATCCCACATTTATTCATTTATGTTTGTTGGTGAAAACTTATAAAACATCTGCTGTATGTCAAGCTCCATTCTCTGTTCTATAAAAGAAAAGTTAACTTCTGGCAGTTATTTCCATTAGCAGACCTCTCAGGAAATCACCCGAGTTGTAGTTGATCAAGTTGACACCCAATTCCTTCGCCCCTGTTTAGGGAAATGGAGCTGGGACGCCCAGGCAGCTTCAAGAGGTACCTGGCCAAGTGCCGTTTCGAGTGATTTCCTTGTCTTGTCTTTGCTGAGATAGCGTGGTGACATTTCAGGCGAGCTGAGGTCAGTTACTGGCTAAACAAGAACGTGCAAATACTGTTCCCACTGGCGTTGTGCCCTTGTCTCAGTTGTGGAAATGCCTCAGAAGCAGGTAGGTGCCTGCAAAGTGCTGTGCACTACATTTTGAGAAAACAAGGGTGGAGGTTGTTACGCATCTTTTTATGACATCGACAAATGGACTCAGTTCCCAGGCCATGGGTTTTTAATAGCCACATCCCAGATAGACCCCAGCTCCACTTCATTTCCATACAAGAAATTTGCTGAAATTAATTTACAGCCTGACAGCTCAGCCAGCGACAAATAATTCTGTCTCAAGACCGATGAAGGAGAAGAGCAGTGCGTCTACACCACTACAGTATTCTTCTGTTTTCTGTGCGCAACCAAGCTGAATAAAGCGCTTAGCATCTGAGAGGTGGCCTCTACCACCTTTGCGTCCTTGGGCCTGCCTGGGGGTGGCTCTTCTCGTAAGCAGCATAGATTTCCAGGTCTTCGGTGCAGGCTGTTGTCTGGGACGGAGCCAGCTTAGCTCCTGTGGGTCTGAGTCCTTTCTGTCCATGAAAATCAGAGAGTAATTTATGGTTAAACCTATTAGGGTTTTGCACCTTGGTGATAAAGAAAAATCATTTTTTTAATAAAATTTTATTTTTATTAGTCCATGTTTGCAGTGTGATATGATCACATTCACTGTGGAGTTGGCAGGCGCACACACAACACATCTTAATTCTTTTTTCACCCTCTTCCCCTCCCGCCCCTCCTACTCCATCTCTTGGTCCTTTTCCTGTTGGCCGAGGATCTACCTCTCTCTTTCCTATTATCTTTTGTTTTGCTCTTTCATGTATTTATACTTTGGTTTTCTCCTATGAGAGAAACCATGAGGTATTTAAGCCCGTGTGTCTGATTTACTTCACTTAGCATCATGGCCTGGGGATGCTGAGGGAAAATTGTGCATGTGCCTTCCTTGATGTCCTGGGAACCCGGAGCTGGCTGGTCTGTGGGGACATTTGAACTGGAAAGTGCCGGAGGGCAGGGGCAGTTAGTGCACAGCCATGCGCCTGCCTGGGCTCAGCGGTCCTCCTTGGGGTCCTCTCCTGAATAACCTTCCGCTCAGGGTAACTGCTGTCGTGCTCCCTCTCTGCTGCTCCGTGCGGAAGGTAACAAGTACAGCCCCTGCGGAGCTTCCAGAAAAGGAATTGTTTCCCGCGGAGCATTATTCCTGTCTTTGCAGGAAGGTGAGACTCAGACCCTGCAGCACTTTGCTGTCACATGGAGGGCTGGAAAGGGGCGGACACTCAGCAGCACTGTCCCCATCACAGGGCCCATGGGTCCTGGTCCTTGGCTAGAATATTTTGCCCTGATAGTAATGAAAGACAGTATTAAATATTCTGTTATCCCAAAATGAAATATATGATGAAAATCCTTTGTTATCTGACAGTTTCCTGAAACTTTTCATCCTGGGTTCATCAGTAATTTTTTTATCGATGACAAGTAAAATTAGAGATGAGCCGACCGTGTTTTATGGAAAACAGGAGACTTTCCGAACACCACTGTCCGCATCACAAATGTCACTAAAGATTACTTTATATCCGGAGGACAAGACTGCGGCTAAGTCAGGTGTGGGCACTGCCGGCTGTTAGCTGTCACTTGGGTCTGGGATGTTCCCCCAGGCCCACGGATGACAAGATTGTCCCAAGCCTGGTGTTTTTGGGATGAGGTGAGCCTTTAAGAGGGGGACCCAGAAGGCATTCGTGTGTGTTTGGGGCATGTGGCTGATGGGGGTGGTGCGACCCTTCTCTCCTCATCTCCCTGCTGTCTCACACCCAGACAGGAGGTGGCTTCTCCCTCACACACTGCGCACGATGCCCTCTATCCACACCCAGAGCCACAGATCTGATGGGCCCTAGACTGAGCCCGCTGGAACTGTGAGCCAAAATGACAGAAAGACAGACAGACAGACAAACAGACAGACAGAAAGCTGACACCTCAGTGGGCAGAAATGATATAAAAGAGAGAGCAAGAAAAACTGGGAAACACAGAGACCCTTTCACTCTATCGTCGGTATCTGATGGGACAGGGCTGTGCCAACTGCCCTCCCTGCTGGGCACTGCTGATGCGCGGGCGAGGTGTGGGTGACGACAGTGCGAGTGGGACTGTGGGCTGGTCGTCGGTGTGTGTGACCACTGACTGATTGTGAGTGTGAGGTGCCGACCTGGAGCCGTGCTGTTGTGTCCGCTTCTGAAGTGTGATGCGTCACAGAGGTGGTGGACTCAAATGTCAACTGTTTAATACTAGAACACTGGACAGCGGATTAGTGCTGATTTGGAAATTTTTGCTGGCATCACAAAAGACACATACAGGACGACTGAGATGAGGGAGAACAATGGTCCCTGGGTCACACCCAGTTCGGTCCGGCTCACACTCCCTCCCGCCTCGGATTCTGGAAATATTTCCTGCCCCGCCGGAGCGCCCTGTGTCTCTGGCTGCTGCGGGGTGTTTTATCTCCACTGTGTGACTCTGACTCCTCCTCCAGCGTGCATGCCCTCTGAGGGAGTTAGAGAACTGTTACCTTGAATGGAGGTTAATACCCTAACCTCTTCCCAGGTAAGGTCTTAGCGAGGATTAATTTATTTTTGAGGGGAATTCCTTCCTGGCTCTCACTGAATCCATGGGAGGAAATTAATCTGGAAAGGAGGCGAGGGCAGAGCAGCGCCACTCTTCTCAGTTTTCCTGGCTGCTGGTCATGACCCTGCGTCTGCCTTGGCCTCAAGGTCTGGAGGCAAGTGGGGGACGGAGAAGCAGAGCTGAGTGGGAGAACAGGGCATCGCAGGGGGAAATGCCAGAGGAAAAAATACTGCTTTCTACATCACAGAACTTTCAGCTTTCTGATGGAGTTTTCTGTGCTTTGAAATTAATCTGCTGAGGTGACAGTTAAGTTTGCCTAGGGTTGAATTAGATAACTAAGGCATCTTCACGAATAAGGAAGGGAAGAATATCTGTGTCATCATTTTTGTGTGTGATTGTTTGGCTTTCAGATGATGTGGGATTTACTGAGGCTCAGAAAGAAACCGTGAGCCAGAGGCAGCATCTTTCAGAGAAGATCAAATGTTCCATAACTCAAAATAAACAGCAAATCTAGCTGTTAAGAAGAGAATCTTGAATTATTTATTTCATACACAGAGCTTTTCAATTATAGATCTGTTTTTCCCTCGTCTTGCACATTTTTTGTCATTGTTACTGTCTGTCCTCGCCTCTTGTTCTTTCTGACTTCAGTGTTTCTTCGTGGTTTTTCTTATTGTGTCTATCTTTCACTAACTTTTCAGTGTTGCATTTCTACCTTACACCTTCGGTTCCCATTCCACAAGCACAAGACATTTCCTTGCTTACAACGCAAACTCCCGACAGCTCTAATGCTGTCTGTGCTTATTCTGATCGTGACAGGGATTTGAGTACCTTTGCTGACCTGAGAATCTACTGAATGCTCACAGTATTTCGACTCTTCTACTCTCTTGTGATGAAAACAAGCCTCGCAGGTGTGGCAGTTACCGGATTGTGTCAACTTGAGTGAGAGACACCCAACTAAATTGGGCCAGCATGGTTCTGTGTGTGGCTGAAGGGATTCGTTGAAGACAGAAGGCCCATCCTGGGCATGAGTGGCACCAATAAATAGGCCTGTCACCTGGATGGAATAAAAGGGAAACGAAGAAGGAAGGCTCGCTTCTGTTTCTTTGGAGGAGCTCCAGACTTCAACTTCACCTTGGATACGGTCTCCTGGCTTCCAGCGGAGTCCTTTCAGCCTTCTGAGACCGACCCACAAGGGACTCTACAGTGAGCTCCAGGCCTTTGCCCTTTGACTGGGTCCTTTGCCTCTCCAGTGTGCAACAGCCCTTTGAGCGCTGTCAACCTGACTCCATGGGCCACCGCTGTAAGCCTATCTTGTAAATCCTTATATATTTGTATATCTTGCATTAAATCTCTTCCTCTAGCAAGTGTTGACTGATTCAGCTTGCAATTCCTGACCATAGGTTTCTTTATTTTGTGTGGCCCTTCTTTACACAAGAAAGATTAAATTTACATCAAAGGTAAGAGAACAAATTCTTGAAGAACAGGAAAAACTAAAGGCAAGACAGAAAGTGCAGGTCATGGAAGCAGAGAGTGAAGTAATTTCAGGCTTTGTTTTCACCGGTGTTTGTGTGGTAAGATCCACTTACCCAGAATCCTCCATCTGTGCGCGTGTAGCCCTCCAGCTAGGTGCCCTCCTTTCCACTTGTTTTATGACCATCTCTGTGCCCATCATGCTCACCAGCTTTCTCCCAATTCCTTCATCTTAAACGAAGGACTTTCCATTTTCTGTTCCCATTAAGTTTCTCATTGGTTCAGCAATGTTTCCCACACACAACGTCCCTGTGCTGCCTTCCCGTCCCTCTCCATGTCATGGGAATCAGGAATCGCAAATCTCCAGTGGCACAAGAAACTGAGCAGGCACTTGAAGAGGTGGAGAAAACCAAGCTCTTTATTAAACCAGCTCTGACCCAGAGGAGACAAGTTCTCCAAATTCCGGGCCCTGAGCAATGGGGTGGAAGTTTTATATTTCTGTTTTAATTGGGGATGGCAAAAGGGGGAGCTAAGTGGAATTTCACAGAAGCACTTTACAGAGGCAAAAGTTTAGCAGGTGCTGTTATCCTCTGAGGTTTGGGAGGAGAGGGGTCCGGGCACAGCAGGCGCAGAAGGTGTTAACATTTTGCGGTTGGGGAAACTGTCATGTTTTGCGGTTAGGAGAAATTTTCGGTACAGAGAAGAAGTTCACAGGAACATTCTCTGGTCACCAGACCATCATAAAACATTTCCTGTTGTACGTGGGTCAGGAGGCAGACACTTGTACAAACAGGGTTCTGGGGGCGTCAGGCTTTAGATTTTCTCTCTTTTTTTTTTTTGTGGGTACCGGGGGTTGAACTCAGGACCTTGCACTTGCAAGCAGGCGCTTGTGCCACTGAGCAATATCACCGGCCCTTTTTTCCTTTGTATGTGGGTGCCGGGAGTCAAACTCAGGACCTCGCGCTTGCCAGGCAGGTGCTTATGCCACTGAGTTATCTCACCGGCCCCTAGATTTCCTCTTTATTCACACACACACACACACACACACACTCCTGCTCCAGCTACGGGTCTGCATCCCTGTGTTCCACCTGGGACCACCACCCCTCTCGCAGTGCCATTGTGTGGCCCCCATCTGGGTGCTCACTCTGGTTTCCTTCTGTCCACAGGCAGAGGGTTGGGTCCGTCCCCAGCATCGCAGCCACCAGGAGGACCACGTGCTCAAACCAGTGTTTGCTCTCAGCTCCCAGAAGCAGGAACTCTGGACAAGGCCTCCTGGCCAGGGACAGCACAAGGTCACAGGAAGCCACAGGAGATGTGGGGACACAAAGTTAACGATGGACTGTCTGTGACAGCTTCACTCCCGTTCCCCTGGGATCCTCCGGTCACCAGATGGGGTACTCTCAACGTGGAGCTTCTGTTCTCTCCAAGGATTACCTTGAAAAATGGTTAGTAGAGCGAAATAAAGGAAAACATCGAAATAAACAGTCCTCATCAAGAATTGAGATCCAAGGCATTTAAAAACAAGTGGAGGGAGAGGAGGAAGATGAGGAGGAGCAGCAGCAGGCTGTGGAGGAAGGGAAGGGAAAGAGGAGGGCAGGGGAGAGGACGTCGATAACGGGAGGAGACACGCTCGGGAGTTGTCGGATTGTAAAGTATTGCTGCAGAAACCGAAGATCAAGGACTAGGTGGGAAGAAGAATTGAGATTCTTGGTGAGAATGTGAGCTAGAAGCAGGCGAAGGAAACAAAAGGTGATTATTAAAAGGAAAACGTTGAAATCTGGAAAATAATCGAGAAGTTCTAACATCCATCTAATGAGAGTTCTACAAAGGGGTGATGAGATACACGCAAAGGGTGGATTGTTGGGGAAATGTTTTAGAAAGAACACTTCCCAGCACAGGGGAAGTTATTTTACCTTTAGAGTGAAAGGGCCCACAGGGCTCGGGCATATTAAGGAAAGCCTTTCGCTTGTGCAGTTTAAGATATAGTGGATAATAGGATTACAAAGCCTTATGGTTGCTAAGAAATTATTTCTGTGTACTTAGGGGCCTAATGTAAAAATAATTATCATATGGAACTAAAATTCCATTTTATTTTAAGAAAGCACAGGTGGTGGTGAAGTGGGAAGGAAAAGTAAAAGCATGCCAAAAATAGTGTCCTCCAGCAGGACACACAAAGGAGAGAAACATATTTCTGAAATGTTCTAAAATAATGGGCAAAAAGAAAATAACAGAAAGTGCTGCCAAATGATATGAACTCACTTCACAGAAGAAACCCAAAGTGTCAACAAACCAATAGCAAACTAAGAATCAAAGATACAAACCATTTAAAAAGCAATGAAATGGTACTTTTCATGCCCAAACTGTTGAAAATTCAGGATAATAATATTTAACATTTGTTAAGTGCTTGCTGTGTATAAGGGTATTGGAAGAAAGATGGCAAAGGGGTCACTTCACTCAGTTCCCGTAGGAAGCGCATGGGGAACGTGATCCCAATGCCGCACTCTAGAGGAGGGCGCTGCAGGAGCCACTCTTCTCAAAGCCCCTGACACCTTCCTTCCCAGCCGACCCCCGTGTACTGTGTCCATCTCCTCAAACCTGCTTCATCAATGCTCAGCCTGTGGTAGCCGTCCTCCACAGCCGTCACCCGTGACACTCATGTTCCAAGAGATTGCCATTTGGGCCACCAGAGAGTTTCTTCCCAGTCCTTGTTCCACACCTCTCCAGACACTGGGCATTGCTGGCCACTTTGTCTTTCTGGAAGTATATTCTTTTCACAACAGTTCCAATATTTGCAAGTTGCTTCTGGCTCTATTTTCTTAAATGTCACGTCCTTCTCTTTCCCATGTCCCCTGTCTCCTCACCCTCCACAGGACTCCAGAAGTATCAGCTATGGCCAAAATTACTTAAAATATGTGGACTTTCTTTTTTTCTTTTTTTTTTTTGTGGGTACCAGGGGTCGACCTCAAGACCTCGCACGCCAGCAGGCGCTCGTGCTGCTGAGCCATATCACCGGCCCTTTTTCCGTATGTGGGTACCGGGAGTCAAACTTGGGCCCTTGCACTTGCCAGGCAGGCGCTTATGCCGCTGAACCATCTCACCGGCCCTGGACTTTCTTGAAGGCAAGGCACAAAATAAAGTTGCCCCAAAGACAAAATTCTTAAGATGAAATAAGTATGGCAGCTATTAATGCTTAAGCTCAGAGAGTCTCAAGCCACTTGTGTTCACACTCAAAGCTGTACTCGGAACTGTGGTCATTCATTGTTTGTGTACATGTGACTAAGAACAAAGATGTGCCAGGGTTGTAATCCAGTAAGGGCTCCAGCGTAAGGAAAGAAGGCAACAAGCACAACTTTATTAAAATGAAGCAGTAGTGATAAAAAGGGCAAGGTACTGGACCGAAAACAGAACGGAACAGAGAACACAGAAACATCCCCGACACGTTCAGCTATTTGGTCTTCAACGAAGGGGCCAAAAGCATGTGTTGGAGGAAAGACAGCCTCCTCGACAAGTGTGCTGGGAAAACTGGTATCTGTTTGCAGAAGATTGAAACTGGACTCGTATCACTCACCATGTACTAAATTAAAATCAAAATGGATCAAAGATCTAAGCATTAAAACAGAAACATTCAACCTACTGGAAGATAGATAGGTAAAAAGAAGCCATAGGTGTAGGAAAGGATTTTCTAAACAGAACCTCAATTGCACAAGAAATAAAAGCAACAAATGGGATTATACCACACTAAAAAGCTGCTGTACAGCAAAAGAATCAATTAGTGGAGTGAAGAGACAATCTACAGAATGGGAAAAAATTTGCCAAGTACTCCTCAGACAGGAGACTAATATCGAGGATACATAAAGAACTCAAAAAAATTAGACTACCTAAAATTAAAGACCCAGTCTAGAAATGGGCAAGAGAAGTGACAGACACTTCACAGAGGAAGAAACACAAATGACCAACAAATATATGAAAAAAATGTTCAATATCTCTGCCATTAGAGAAATGCAAATTAAATTAAATTAAAAGCAACACTAAGATTCCATCTTACTCTGGCAAGAATGGCCATCATCAAGAAATCAATCACTAATAAATGCTGGTGAGGCTGTGGTGAAAAAGGAATCCCCCTACACTGTTTGTGGGAGTATAAGCTAGTACAACTATTATGGAAATCGGTATGGAGATTTCTCAAAGAATAGAAATTAGAAATTCCACATGGCCCAGATACTCTCCTTCTAGGTATAATTCCCAATGAGCTGAATACATCATACTACAGTGATACATGCGTACCAGGGTTTATAGCACCACAATTCATAATAGCTAAATCCTGGATGCAGCTTGTATACCCATCAACAGACGATTGGACCAAGAAAATGTGGTGTGTGTATATAATGCAATACTGTCCAGTTATAAAGAATGGCAAATTTGAGACATTTGTAGGAAAGTAGATGCACCTGGAAATATAACGTTGAATGATATAAATCAGATGCACAAGCTTAAATACCATGCGGTATCTCTCATCTGAGTGAGACAAAGCACAAACAAAGAGAATAAGAAAGGACGGGTGGAAGGGGACAGGGATGGATCTCTTGAGAACAGGAAGCGGTCCAAGGGCCCAGGTGGAGGGCTGAGGGGAGGGGAGAAGTAGAATAAAGATGCGCCTCGTACAGGAGCCCATCAACCTCAACGAGGTAAACACTGTGTGCTATAAACATGAGCTGAGATTAACAATATTAACAAGAACGAAAATGGAGAAAGGGTACTTAGAGGAGGAGGGAAGGAGGGAAGGGAAGGGGATTTTAAAAAAGAACCAAGCTGTGTTGTGTACATACTCTCGCTCCCCAGCATGACTGTGAGCTGCGTGTACTGCAAACACATACTAATAAAAAAGCAAAACATCATGAAATGACCAGCTCACCACCATTGTTTTCAGACCTGGTGGTGGAGTTCAGTCACTGCCTTGTTAAATGAGTGCCTCGTGCCAGTACCGTGCAGAGCAGCCACGCAGCCTTGCACGAGGTCTGTAGACAGTGAGCTCTGAGGACAGAATCTTACACGTTATCAATGGCTAGGGCCATCGATGGGGCAAAGTGAGAGCTCAGAGCAAAGTGTAGCAGATGGGCATTGTTGCTTTGTCTTTGACAGAACCCCAAATTAAGGGCTGAGAAAATTTTGGAGAAATATTGGACTCTGTAGTCGCAGAGGAGCCTACAACTAAATAATTTCTGAAGCATAAAAGTCGATTCAACAATTACACTTGCTTTTTCTAAATCCCTAAAATTAAATTTGGGGATTCAAGGAAAAGCAATTAAAATTACCAGAATTCATAGGAATTCTTTATATTAAAAATTACTCTCCATTTTTGATAACATTTTATGTGCTTTTAACATAACAAGTGACTGCAAAACTCAGCAGCATGTCACATTGTTATGGTAGGATTTCATTGGAAGTTTTATATACTTCCTTTAAAAAATGATGTATGTTTATGTAAATATATGTAAATGTACATAATAAATGTATGGTTTATTTTATTAACAAATATATTTTGCTATTTCAAAACCATAGAAAATAATTTCTATCTGATAAAGACATTTGACAATAGAAACATTAAGAGAAGGAAACAATAGCAAAGAAACCCCTGCAGAACTTAAAAGATAATACTACAAATATTCAGTATTAGATGTTATCTATCTATCTATATATATATATTTTTTTTTTTTTTTTTTGGTGGGGCAGAGATGGAACCCATGCTAGAAAATTAGGCAGTTGCTTACCACTGAGCTACATCCTCAGCCCCAAAGTTCTCATGGTAAAATAAAATTTTTAAAAACTCAGTGGAATAACTACCTTTTCACACAGTTTTGATCTTTGCTTAATGGCCAATATTCTAGATGTTGATCTTTTTTTTCCTTGAAGCTGGGTTTTGCTTCTGGTGTTAAGGCACCTTGTAGTTTCGTGAAGGTACGTTGCTTGCTTACTTTACTACTTTTGTTGTTGTTATTTAAATCTTTATTCGTTGTCCTAATTCAGATGTTAGATCAGCTTGAAACTTGGTGTCACAATATTTCACATTATCATCTTTTTCACATGTCTTCTTGAAAGCATCTGCAGAGAACTGTAGCCTACAGCTAACAAGGTTTAAAAATGTGCTCCTCAAAGTATGGTGCATGGTGCAAGGACATGGAGCAGAGAGGGGCGGGCGGCCCACCTGGTCCAGGAGGCAGCTTTGAAAATGCGCTGGAGCCCAGTGGGCTTGGATCCAGGGAGCAGCGGACAGAGGAGAGAGCTGCCCAGGAAACCACGAGGTCCTCAAGCATGTGAAGCTGAGGCCTGGCCAGTGTTTGTGTGGGAGAAAGCAGGCCAACCACAGAACAGAAGGGGCATAATGGTTTCCACAGATCACACACATTGTCAACAGGTGTGCGACACAATATATACATATACATACGTACATACATAAATTATTGCATGTTAGCTGTCCAGAGTGCTGGTTTCCTATAGCACACACTTGCACACACATATGATACACCTTGATAGTTTCCACCCCTTGCCCTTCTGTCCACCTCTCCCTGGTTTCCTTGCTCTTTCTGCATAGCCTCCCTTCTACTTTTATGTAATTCTTTTCAGATTCTACATATGAAAGAGGCATACAGTATTTGTTATTCTGAGTCTAGCTTATTTTGTTTAACATATTCTGAGTTCCATTTGTTTTCCTACAAGTGATGTGATTTCATTTTTCTTGGTGGCTGAGTAATATTCCATTGTGAATATACATATCACATTTTCTTTATCTGTTCATCACTTGAATGGCACATAGGATGTTTCCTTAGCTTAGCAATGAACATGCAGGGGTCTCTACAGTGTGCTGACTGTAATTCTTTCCAAAATATAGCAAACAGTGGGGTAGCACTAATTTCAGCTTTTGGGGAACCTCCATACTGATTTCCAGAGTGATTTTTATATTAATTTACTTTCACACCAGCAGTGTGGAAGGGTTTCTTTTTCTCCACAGCCTCTCCAACATTTATTGTGGTTTTTTTTTGAATTCTTAATGATAGCCATTCTGACAGGGGTGGGAGGGAATCTCTGGACTTTTTTTTTTGTGTGTGTGTGTGTGTGTACCAGGGGTCGACCTCAGGACTTCGGGCGCCAGCAGGCACCTGTGCCGCTGAACGATATCACCAGCCCGTTTTCCGTATGTGGGTTCTGGGAGTCAAACTTGGGCCCTCGCGCTTGCCAGGCAGGCGCTTATGCCGCTGAGCCATCTCAACGGCCCCCTGGATTTTTGATTAGCATTCCTGGGTCACTAATTATGTTGAATTTTTTTCCTATACTTATTGCCCATTTGTTCCTTTGAGAAGTGTCACTTGAGTTCATTTGTCTGTTTATTGACTGGGTTATTATTTTTGACATTAAATTTGTAAGTTCTTTATATATTCTAGATATTAATCCTCTGTTGCATGACAGGTGACAAAGGTTTTCTAGCATTTGTAGTCTCTTCACTCTGCCAATTGTTTCCTTTGCTTAATAGAAGCTTTTAACTTGATGCAACCCCATTTGCCGATTATGGCCGTACCTCCTGTGCTACTGGAGTCCTGTTTAGCAAGTCAGCATCTATACCAATAGTCTGAAGCATTTCCCCGTTTTCTTTTGGCTATTTCAATTTTCTGCACTCATCCATTTTGAATTGACTTTTGTTCAGGTAAGGGCTAGTGATTCAGTTTCAATCTTCTAAGTATGGATATCCAGTTTTCCCAGCACCATCTGTTAAAGAGGTTTTTATTTCTAAAACATGCTTTTTGCTTCTTTGTAAAAAATCACGGGTTTGCTTCTATGTCCTCTACTCTGTCCCACTGGTCTCAATGTCCATTTTTTCTCGAGAACAGCACAGCTTCGATACTGTGCCGTGCAGTGTGTTCTGAAATCGGGAACTGTGGTGCCTCCAGCACTGCTATTTTATAAGGTTTTCTTTGACTCTTCTTGGTCTTTTGAGTGTCCATGTGAATTTCAGGATGTTTTTCAAGTACACTGATGAATATTATTGGTGTTTTGATAGGAATTACATTGAATCTATAGACAACTTTCAACAGTATGGCCTTTTTAACAGTACTACTTCTGATTATCCATGAACATGGGAAATATGTCTACCTTTAATGTCTTCTTCAATTTCTTTCTTTAGAATTCTGTAATTTTCACAGTAGAAATCTTTCCCTTCTTTGCTAGGTTGATTCTGGATATTTCTTTTCTTTTTTCCTTTTCTTTTCAAGCTATTATGAATGGAATTGTTTTACCAATTTCTTTTTCAGTGGGTTTTTGATAAACAGAAAAAGCTATTCATTTCTATGTTGATTTTGAATACTGCCACTTTGCTTAATTTGTTTATCAGGTCTAAAAGTCTTCTGGTGGAGTTTTTAGGGTATTCTTAGTAATGAATCATAGCAGCACTTACAAGTAAGGATAATTTCACTTCTTCCTTTTCTCTTCCTATACCTTTTAGTTCCTTCTCTTGCCTAATTACCCACCTAAAATTTCAAGTACTATATTGAGCAGAAATAGTAACAGTGGATAACCTTGTTTCATTCCTCATTTGAGAAGAAATGCTTTCAATTCTTTCCCTTTCAGTGTGGCGTGGGATATATATATATACATATATATCCTTTATTATATTGAGGTAATGTCTTTGTATGTCTAATTTCTTTAAGCCTTTTGTCATGAAAGGATATTGAATTTTGTAGAAGGCTTTTTCTGCATCTATTGAGATGATAATATGATTTTTCTCCTTTATTCTATTTCTGTGCTGTTACATTTATTGATGTCGTATGTTGATCCATCCCTCAATTCCTAGAATAAAACCAACTTTAATGTGGTATATGACCTTATTAATGTGTTGTTGAATTCCCTTTATGAGAACTTTATTTAGGATTTTTGCATACATGTTTATTTTTGCGTACATGTTCAGTCTGTAGTTTTATCGTTTGTTGGGTTTGTATCTGGTTTTGGTATCAAGATGATACTGGCTTTGCAGAGTGAGTTTGGAAGCATTCCTTCTCTTTCTATTTCATGGAATACTTTAAAGAGCATTGGTGTTCTTCTTTTGAAGTCTGATAAAATTAAGCACTAAATCCATCTCATCCAGGGGTTTCTTCAAATTCATTTTTTTTTTTTTTTTTTGGATACTGGAGGTTGACCTCAGGACCTCATGCACCAGCAGGCGCCCGTGCCGCTGAGTGGTATCACCGGCCCTTTTCTCGTATGTGGGTACTGGGAGTCAAACTCAGTACCTCACGCTTGCCAGGCAGGCGCTTATGCAGCTGAGCTATCTTACCAGCCTCAAATTCATTTCTTTTTTTTTTTTTGTGGGTACTGGGGGGTCGACCTCAGGACCTCGTGCACCAACAGGCACCTGTGCCGCTCAGTGATATCACCGGCCCCTTTTTCGTATGTGGGTTCCGGGAGTTGAACTCTGGCCGTCGTGCTTGCAAGGCAGGTGCTTACACCACTGAGCCATCTCAACGGCCCCCTCAAATTCATTTCTTATTACTGTTTTGTTTAGGTTTTTATGTTCTCTTTGTTCAATTTTACTAGGTCATAGGTGTCTAGAAATTCATGCATTTCTTCTAGATTTTCTAATTTGTTAAGAGTACAAGTTTTCAGGATAGTACCTATGATTCTTTGTAATTCAGTGCCATTATATTATTCCCCTCTTCATTTGTAATTTATTAATTTCTTTGTTTTGGTTATTTCAGCTAAGGGTTTATCCATCTTGATTATATTTTCAAGAACCTGTTTTTTAATTTGGTGATCATTTATATTCTTTTAATTCCAATTTCATTAATTTTACCTCTGAGTTTTATTTTTTCCTGGCTTTGAGTTTGGTTTCCTCTTAGTCTTTGGAGATATTGAGACATCTTTAGGTTACTTGACATTACTCTGGTTTTTAATGTAGGCATGCTTTGCTACAGACATCCTTCTTAGACTCCCTCATTGTGTCCCAGGGGTTCTGATACACTGTTTCCACTTTCATTTCAATCTAGAAAATTTTAACCCCAAAAGAATCTCTTAAATTACCTACTGATTATTCATAGTACACTGGTGCCTCAGTTCATGAACTCAGTTCTTTCCACGATCTGGTCAAAAACCTAATTGAGGAGAACTGGTCAAATTTCTCTGTAAGATCAACATCAAGCCTAATCATTGAATTTGACTTGGTTCTTGTCCAACTCAGTTCATGACCAGAATCGTGGCAAGAACCAATTTCGTGATCTGAGGTATCACTGCATATTGTTCAGTCTCCACATCTGCTTAGAAATTTTCCCTCGTCTCTCTTGCTGTTGATTTCCAGATTCATTCTACTGTTATCTGACAGGATATGTGGGATTGTTTCAATTTTTTTTTTTTTTTGTGGGTACCGGGGGGTCGACCTCAGGACCTCACGTGCCAGCAGGCACCCGTGCCGCTGAGCAATATCACCAGCCCCTTTTTCGTATGTGGGTTCCGGGAGTCGAACTCGGGCCCTCGCACTTGCAAGGCAGGCGCTTAAGCTGCTGAGCCATCTCACCGGCCCTGTTTCAATTTTTTTATACTTGTTAATTATTTCTTTCTGGCTTAAAATATGGTCCATATAGTAGAAAGTTCCATGAGTTGCTGAAAAGAACACATGTTCTGCAAAGCAGGTGGAATATTCCATAGATGATGGTTAGGACCACTTGATCTGTGGGGTAATTTAGCTGTGATGCTTTTTATTTCTTTTGTTGGGAGGACCTATTTATCATGCAAGTGAATTACTGAAGTCACACACTATGCTTGTATTGAGGTCTACTTGTCTTATCTGTCACATCGAGCAGTGTTTTCTCTTTAAAATGTAGGACATAATGCTAATGCATATACATTCACTATCATTGTATCTTCTTGGCAAATTGTTCCACTTATTAATGTGTACTGATATGGACTCTTGTGACTGATTTTAACATGGAATCTGCTTTGTGAGGTATATTTATAGCTAGTCTTGCTTACTTTTGGATTCCATTTGCACAAAATATCATTTTCCATCTTTGCACTTTTGGTCTGTGTATGTCTTTGCAGGTGAGGTGTGTTTCTTGATGGCAGCATAGATATGGATCTCGTCTTTTAATCCAGTCCACCAGTCAGTGTCTTTTAATTGAAGGAGGAAGACCATGTACCTCCAGGGTTATTATTGAGAGGCAGATACTATTTCTCGTTATTGTTTTGGTTTTTGAAGTTTGATTTCTTTCTAATACTCTTTTGCTTGTCTACTCTGCTTCTTCATTGTGCCATGTTCCTTTAGGAATCTGTGGTACTGGCTTAGTGGTCATGATGTCCTTTAGTTTTTGCTTATCTTGCAAAGTCTTTCTCTTCCAATTCTGAAGGATAACTTTGTGGGACATTGTAACCTATACCAGAAGTTATTGTCTTTCAGGACTTGAAACACACCACTCCATACTCTCCTGGCCTTTAGAGCTTCTGTTGAGAATTCTGCTATTATTCTGATGGAGTTGCCATTACAAGTGATTTGATTCCACCTCAGCCCACAGCTGTGTCCCTTTTGGTTTGGTTCAGGCACTTCTTGCAGCCTGTGTGTGTCATTTACTCCAGCCCATTATGGTCCCTTCCTGAAACTATTTCCGCTAACCAACAGTGGATGAAGAACAGGTAGGCAGATCCACAGATCACACAGAATGACAACAGGTATGATGAAGGGTACTTCTTGGGGTTGCATTACATGTTCTGAATTATGACAAATATATTTCCATCTAGCCGATGTTATTCTGTTAGAGTGCTAAAAGTGGACTAAGACACTTATGACCCAAGATCAACACTCACCCCCAAGTAAAAGGAATATGGAAAAATCTCCACCAAGTCTCCAGATAAGCAAACTGCTTAAAACTATTCATAAAGGAAAAATATCATCTGTGCTGAGAAACAAACATAAAAATGTTCATTTCTGATCAGGAAACAAAAGCAAGCCAGAGGCAGTGGGGAAATGTCTTTAATGGTCTGAAAGAAAACCCCAAACAAGGTCAACCTAGGACTCTATTCTTAACAAAAAATACCTTCCAGAAAGAAAGGAGAACAAAAGCTTTCTCACAGAAAAGCTGACAGAATTTACCACCAACAGATCAGCAATTTAGGAAATGTTAAAGAAGTCATTCAGAAAGAAGAAAGAGAGACAGTGGAAATCTGGGTCTACATAAAGAAGAGAAATGATGATCGACCACTAAACTGCTGGAGATTGCAACACCTGTCTCTCCATAGTTGACAAAACACACAGTTGAGAAAACATGTAAGCAAAACAAATGCATATAGACATCAAATATGACTGTTATGCAACCGACTTAATTGGCATTTTCAGACCGCTCTACCTAGAATAGCTGGATATGCTATTCTCAAGTACACACTTGATCTACACTGGGGGTCATGAAACAAATCCCAGTATACTTAAAAGTTTTCAAGTCCTACAAAAATATTCCACGATTCTGATGGAATTAAACAAAGAATCAAGAAGACAAAGATATGTGGAAAGTCTCTAAACATTTGGATAGTAAATCCCATCTATGTAACCAATGGATCGAAGAAATGGCAGCTTTAAAAAGTACTTTGAGCTGATATAAAGGGATGCACAATGTACAAAAAATTATGGATCCAGCTACAGTAGTGCTTAGACAGAAGTCTATACGATGCTGACTTAAACAAAAAATGAAAGGCTTAAGCCATCAATCGAAGGCCCCAATTAACAAGGTAAGGACAGAAGTCAAGCAGTGGAAAACAAAAATCAGAAAAATTGGTGAAATAAAAAAGTTGATTAATACAGTATACTCTCATGAAGTTGCCATTCAGAGTTCAAGGCCTTAGTCATTCTTGGAATTTTCCTTAGAACCTAACTAATGATTGCTCGCAGAAATCCCCACAATTTTGCCCAAACCGCAAATATCCTCCACAGTTTTTTTGGGGGGGCAGGATATTTGCAAGTAGCCAATCCAAGAGCAAGATTCAGTTCTCCTTGCTGCTGATTGGCTGCTGCCCTGGAGCGCATCTTGGCAGAGGCACCGGCATCCCGCGTCATAATGGTGCTGTACGGCGTGTAGCTGTCTCCAGTGTTCTCGGTTTTGTTCTTCTTAAAGCCCTGAGATCCCTAAGATGCTGCCAAAATGCTCTGCACCTAAGGCTTTATTAATAGTATTTTATTAAATTAAATTAAATTACATAATTATAGAAGACAGAACATATTTAGGGTTTAAACTATAAAAATAGGTATTTATAGGTATTTTTCCAACTATATCTGAAATTTAGTTTTTCACAGTTTCAGGTGCTATAGGAGCATAACCCCTGTGAATTTTGGGGGTCCACTGTAAAAATGAAAAACTTCTAGCCAGCATAATCAAGAAAACAAGTAAGAAGACATAATTTAACAATATCAGAAATGAGAAAGTAGACATCGCTACCAGTTTTACAGACTTTAAACAGATAATAAAGGGCACCATGAACAACTTTAAGGTAGTAAGTTTCACAACTTAAATGAAGTGAACACATGGTTGAAATACACATATTTCCAAAACTCTCAAAGAAAAATGGATAATTTGAAAAGCCCCTATCTATAAAGAAATTAATTCTGCAGGTAGAAAATTATTCCTAGAAAGAATTGTCCAGGCTTTGCTGGGGAGTTCTACCAAGTACTTAAGGAAAAAATAATACCCACTTTATACAATGCTTTTAGGGAAGATAAGAGAGGAAGAAGCGCTTTTTATCTCAATTAACAAGGCCAGCATTATCCAAATGCCAAACCCAGACAAAGAGACTATCATGAAAGAAGACTAGAGGCCAGAATTCCTGCTAAACATAGAAGCAACAATTCCCCCCCAAAAATGTAGACATTAAGTCCAACGACGTGTGTGTGCGTGCGTGCATGCACTTGCGCGTAAAATAATCCACCCAGCTCTCTGAGACTGCAAGCTGCCACGTGGCCTGTGCTCTCCTGAGAGGTGGCCACGCTGCATTAAGACTCCTCAGCTGCAGTAGCCCAGCCCTGTGCTCCCCACAACATGCAAACACCCTTCTGGCACAGCCTGGCCCCTCACGGCTGCTTGCCAGTGCCCAGGCACAGGGATGGAGCCCCACGCAGGGGCGGCGGCCAGGGTGCCCTTTGGTGTGGGTGGACAAGCCGGCACACAGCACACAGCTGCCGGTGATCCAGTGGGCCGTGTCTGCAAGGGGAACCAGGCCTGGCTGGGCCAATGCCTCAGTCCCATGAGCCCAGGCGTGGTTCCCTGTCGCCACTGTCCTTTCAGTGTCAACATTCACTTGTGCAAGCTCTGCTTTGAAAGCACCTGCAGACCTGCCTGAGTCTTTGACTGCAGGGGCCTGGAGGAAGGCCCCAGGCTCCGCTTGCTTTCTAGATTAGGTGTCACTCAGAAGTGGTGGTGGGTGACGAGTGGACCCTGACCAGGCCCAGGTCATAAGGGAGCCCTGGCATTGACCAGCCGCCTCACCTCTGAGACCTCTCCATGTGGGCAGGAGAGCTCTGGGCTGGAGGCTGCACCCCAGTGGTCATACCTGGCCCCATCTCATTTGTGGCACTTGTAGCCGGCCCACTCGGATGTGTGCACAGCAGGCCCATCTGAGCAGATTTCCAGGAAAGATGGAAGGCTCTCCAGCCCCTGGCTTAGCAGAATGTGCGTGAAATTGAGAGTGGAGGCTTTGCTTAGCACAGCACCCGCAGCACTTCCTGCAAACCCTAGAGTTCAGGACCCCCAGGGAAATGTCTTGTCCCAGCAGAGAGGTTGGGGCTGTCTTCTCTATCCAGCGAGTGGGTAGATGGGCTGCTCAACTCCTCCAGGAGCTCAGATACTAAGGAGGCTGCACATCTAACAGGGCGGGGGAGAGGAGGGCAGCCAGCCCTGGGGGTCTAGGCTCAATCCCCCTGCTGTGTCACATCTTAGAATGCAGCCTCGAGGGCCCTCAGGAAAGTCCCTGTGCCATGGTGGGAAGGCCTTTGGTTCCCTGGGAGTTGGAACTGCAGGCTTTCCTAGCTCAGCCCAGGGCCCTGGATTACAGGAACACCACCATCCTCGCTGGGAGAGAGGCTAGTGTCCCGTGGTGTCTGGGATGCCCCTGGCCTGCGGCAGGGGGAGCGGGTGTTACAGTTTGTGTCTAGATGTATTCCCAAAGCCTCATGCAGTCATAGGGTTTTTGGTTTTTTCAGAGGTGGCTGGATCTAGAATTTGTGATGCTGGGATTAAGGGCCTGTGATCAGCACACTGATTGGTTTGGCACTGCCCTAATCCCAGTAGCCTAAATAGAGTACAAATGGGGCAGAAAGATGCTGTTAAGGTCGTTTGCTTGCTTTTGCTGTCTTCTGACACTGTGAACTGTTGCCCCTCTGCCATGTGCCACCTTGCCTTGGAGCCAGCAATTATGAACTGAAACCTCTACAAACTGTGAGCCAAATAAACCTTTCCTTCCCTAACTTTGGGTGTCAGGTATTTTGTCTCAGCAATGAGAGAAAAGTAACTAAGACACAGGGTCTGCCTGTCACACAGGCACGGAAGAGAGGAGGCCGTCCCAACTACCCTCGCTGGCCCAACCTACAGCTGCCCACACCAGGACAATACTCTCTGCCCAGCAGCTGTGCAGGGGTTCCTCTGACCTCCTGGATAAAATGAAGTATGGGGAAGTGGCCAATGACGGATGTCAACGGATGTCACCAGGAAGCATGAGGACAATGACTCCTTCTCTTGGCCCTCAGACCATGCAGAGGGAAGAATGCAGAATTGGGCCTAGGAGACCTGATGTGCTGTCTCAATTCCTGGTAGGAACTGAGGTTTCGTCTGCATTTTCTCATCTTCAGGATGACAAGTTTCCCCCCACCTGGGTAATTCTAAGGTGCGAAATCTAGAAGTCTGCATCGTGTCAGGCCACGTGCGCTCATTTCTATTCATCACCGTGCTGATGCCTGTCGAGTGACAGCTCTGGTCCCGTAGGAAGGAAGAGGGGGGATAGGATGTGCGGTTTAGGAGGCATTTCTGACCTCTGAAGCTTAGGGTTCAAAGAAGGCTCTTCAGGGACAGGGCTGCATTCCCGAGGTGTGCAGGACGGTGCGGGCATTGAGGCACGAACACCAGGGCCAGGCGGGTGTGCAGGGTGCACGGGTGACAGGGCCTAGACGGACTTCCTCCCTCCCTCTTACTCCCTCCCTTCCTCCCTTCCTCCCTCCCTCTTTCCTTCCGTCCTCCTTCAGTGTAGGAACACAATCCACCTAAAGGAACGAGCCCATGTCTTCAGCCAAAGGAATATTAAGGAGAAATAGCCTACCGAGTTACACAACGAAATGAAGGAAATTTAAAGTCACACCAAGTGCTAGAAGCTAATCAGAAAATCAGGTGTTGTGTTATTCACTCCATGTGACAGACACGCTGGAAAGGGCAGTGGTGACCAGGGGCTGGGGGCACAGGATTGAACACGTCGAGCACAGAGGATTTAGGGCAGCAGGACTATTCTGTGTGACACTGGAAGGGCGGACACACGACGTCACACATTTGTCAGAACCCACAGAATGCACGGCATGCAGAGGCAGTCTCAGTGCAGACCTCAGACTTGGCAAATAACGCGTCAGTATTAGTTCATCAGCTGTGACAAAGCCTACATGAACACAAGATGTTACTAATCGGAACCTGGGGGTGGTGATCTCCTACACGCTTTACAATTTCCAACTTGTCAGCTCCTAACCGGGCCCTGGCCCTCCACCTCAGAGAGGGAGAATTTCTTGCCTGTGAATCTTGCCTTGGCTCCTGGAACTCTTGCTAAAATCGCCAGTCTCTTGACAGCCACTTGGCAGCAGCGGCGCTTCTGCTCACAGAAATCTCTTTATGGGTCTTTCACGCAGCTCCTCTGTAAGAGGAGACAAAATGCTGTGCTGGAGATATTTTCCATTAGCTTGTTTTTGTTTTTTGGAGGACACCACTGAAACCTGTGAATCAGACGGCTTTAATTCCTTGATGCAGCACAGTATGTTGCCCAGGGGAATGCGGGCGTGTGGAGAAGGCTTCTCTTTTTTCTGCACAGAGCCGCTCCACTGAGCTTGGGAAGACTGCGTTTCTCCAGGGGGAGGAACCTGCAGGCGCGCTCTCCACTGCACTTGACTCCCTCCGCGAACAGAAGTCCCTCGCAGTCTTTCAGAACATGTGGAAGGGCCTGGGATTCCTGACGGTCTCATTTGGGAAGAAAGCTTCACGGAAACATTGGACTAGATATGGAAGAGTAAGATGGAGAAGTACAGGTATTTGATTAAAGACATTTTTTTAAACTAGCAAGACCAGAAAAAAATCCAGGAATCTCCTGCTGGGTGGGTGGGGCGGTCCATCGCTCCTGGCCCCAAGGTGGAGAGGGCGACTGGGCCAGGATGTCTGGAGCCCTGGCGGTAGGCACTGGGAGATTCTGTTTCCTCTCTCTCTGGTGCTCCTCTCTGGGCTTGCAGCCTGGCTCTCTCAAAGCTGCTCTGCGAGAGTCCACACTGCCCAAAGCGAGGCCCTTCTTCCCTCCTGTGCGGCTCCCAGCTCAGAACGCCCCACACCGACACTGAGATGGGTCGTCATACAGTGCTTGGCGAGCAGTCTGGTTCCCTTGTTTTCTGCATTGGCTCATCCTGGAGTATCCTGGGGAAAAGCTCCTTACCCAGGATCCCGGGACGCTGTTCAAGGCTGGGCTGGGGGCAGACATTTCGGTCAGCTCCACTGGGATGCTGGTCCTCCCCGCAGGAATCCCAGCACTTTCCTGCTCTTCCTGGGAAATGCGCCCATCCTCTGAAGCCTCAATGATACCCTTAGCTAATTCTGTGTTTCATCGCAAAGGACGCTCAGAAGCTAGATATGTCACCCTCCTTTCTGTGGCTGCTCTGAAAGCAGAGCTGCTGTTTCGAAGAGAAGAGGCATCAAGTTCTTAGTTCCAGAGGTGGAGGGAACTCAGATAAAGTCCCTGAACACGGAATGTACAGCGTGGAGGAATAACGCCACGACTGAGGAGGGGATTTGAAGGATGGCGGCTTGGGGTGTCTGCTTCAGGGCCCTGAGAGCTCTTTATCTTGATCTCTGGTTTTCTGTGTGTTGTGCTGGGAGGAAGGGATTTGGGGAGGGTAACGCCAGGAAGCTGCTTTAACAACCTCAGGACCCGGGTTCTCTGCAGGGAGTTAAGCACTTCAGCATGTTTCTGCCTTTACTCCTATTTTTGTTTTCTTGACAGGGAGTCCTCTTTCAAAAATGTTTAACTGAAGCGCGTGGTGAAGAGCTTCTGTTCAACAACCCGTCCATCACCACGCCAGCTCCCAGCTTCCGGCCTGCAGATGGATTTTTTATTTCTGGAAACCATTTTGTGTTTTAACAGCATTCAGTTGCTTTTATCCCCTTATTTTTGATTTTTTAAAAGAAGACTTCTCTTCTTCTTTGTGAAATTTCACTGAGAGGCTGCCACGCTGATCTGGAGAAAATGACAGCAATGAACAGTGATGCTGGAAGCTGCAGGCCTGAAACCCTCCTGCCGCCCTGTCCCTCCTCACATCCTGAGGGCAGAGGCTGGCGTGTTGGCAGCCTGGCTGCAACTCGGGCATCATGTGCTCCGCGGTCCCCGTGTTTCCCAGCAGACAGCTGGAGCGTGTTCTCCTAGGAGAAAGGATGCTTTGGCCACAGTCCCAGTGTCTGCTCGTGTGCCAGGTCGCTCCACCCCAGTTATCTGCTGCCCTGGTCTCGAGGGTTGGGCTCAGCGAGCAGCAAACGCCCTTTGGGACTGCCGTCTAGGGGCACTGGTGAGGCTCGACTGGGCAGAGAGGGACTTGCAGGCTCTTTCCATAGTGCAACTGAGGTGCCAGGCCCTGGTTACCAGGCAGAAGCTGGTGCTGGCAGATCCAGGAGACAGAAGGACCGGCCACAACAAGCACAGTGCCCATGTGGAAAGCAGTTGTTCAGGGAGGGCGCTCATGAGTGAGACCACGCATGAGAAATTGGCGTGAACTCAGGTCTCGTGCATAGGGATGACCTTTGATGGTTGGCGGGACTGGCATTTTCTGTTAGTGAAGACAGGCCAGGCAGGGGAGTGACTGCAGGAAGACAGGCTGAGCAGGAAGCATGGAGAAAAGCAAGAACGTGGAACAGTGCCTACGTCACCTGACCTCAGGACGTGTGCAGGACAATCTAGTTTTCCATAGTAGCCACACACTGTGCATTGGCTCTGTGCCCCCAGGGAAAGGCATACTGAATCTTGACCCCAGGCTACCAGTGTAGACAGGAAGAGGTGGGACCCAGAGGGCTCACAATCACCCACGTAGGCTTAGTGCTGGTCTGCAGGAGGGACTGAGTCTTATAGGATGGGGGAAGTGTCCACAAGAGCCTTTGGTTAGGAAAGAGCGAGCCCTGCCCACCGTGGCCCTGCCATGAACAGCCAGTTTCTCGGTGTCTCCCGTGTGCTGTTCTGCAGCCAGAAGCCAGCAACATGCAGGCAACGTTTTCAGGCCACCAGAATCAGGGGTCAAATGAACCTGTTTTCTTCAACCCTCACTGAGCATCAGGGAGTCTGTTCTAGCAACACAAAACAGACTCGTTCAGATTTAAAATGGTAAAGGCTGACATTACTGTGCTTTCTGCCAGATGGTTTACACTTGACATCACTATTAAGAGAGGATGTTATCTCCACTTATCACATGGGAAAGTGAGGTGCCAGATGTGAGCTACACGACGGAAAAGCGAAATTCCAAACGCAAGCCGTCTGGCACCAGAACTCACGCTTCGAGGCTACACAGTAAGAGCCTGTCTCCAGAAGCAAAGAAGGAAAACTAATGCTCTTCAGTACTAAATTAAATTTCCTGTCACTGCAACTTTACACACACCCAGAAATAAATTGGAAATTTCAAAAATTTGAAATCCTTTGGCTTTAATTTTCCCATATTACCTTCTGATTTAATACCTCTCCAGATTTCCACATTGCTGAATGTAACTACTCTGATTTAGACATTCAGTAAGGGGAAAACTGAACTGCCTTCCCCAGATTTGCCTCTCAAAACCGTGCTTCTGAAAAGAAATAAATGAGCACCTAATGGACACTGTCATCACTGTTCCCTGGTTATTCATGACCTGGAAAATGTGCTAAGCCTGTCACACAGACCACACACATACTCACTGGTGGGCCTGATTTCCTTTTAATGCCATTTTAGACCTGAAAATGTAAAAGTATAGGCTCCTACAGAAGGAAGGAATTTGCTAGATGTAGTCTTATTTCACAGGTGTAATTGTCCTGGTTGCTCAGAAGTCTCTGAAGATTAATAATGTGGCTCAATACTTCTAAGTATGGTGTGACCCCTCCTCTAGCACTTCCTGTCCTGCTCCTGGGATGGACTTTCTCAGGACGTGCGGGCTCACGGACCCTGGGCGCCGCAGCACGTCTGTCCTCTTTGGAGGGGGAGCAGGTTCCTCTGTCCACATGCAGAGGGGACCCTGTGCTTATGCAGCTCAGGAATACCTAGCACAGGCGATCCTCTCATGACTAAGTACAGAGTCCTCAGTTTACAAAACTGAAGCTCTGACGCGCTGTGGGGAGTGAGCAGAAGCGAGTGGAGATTTGGAGCGCAGGGTTTGTGGACGTCCTGTAGGACTGAGCGGCCACAGGGAGCCGCTGGAGAGCCGCTGGCAGCACTTCTGCTCCTGTCCATCCGCAGACACCAAGGAGGAGTTTGGCATCAGGAACACACAGGTACTTACACACAAGGCCAACTCGTCTCAGAGATTTTGTTTTGTTTTTTTCTCAAAATCTGAAGACAAAAACCCCATCAAAAGTGTTTTCACAGAATATTAATGCCATCTATTTGCCTAATGATTAGTGCACCAAGCAGTGTGCTAGATATCAACCTCTAAAACCAGGAGGGAGAGGTTATTGCCTCAGGCAACTGACTTATTAGATCATCTCATTTGGTCCTCTTACCAATCTGAGTAGCTGCTGTCACACTAACAAGCATAATCCGAGGAATCAGAGGCTCCCAGAGCATAAATGACATGCCCGGTCTCCACAGACGAGCAATGGAAGAGCCGATTTGAAACCTGTTTAGCTTCAGTGTCTTAACAGTTACTATGCCTCTATAAATAGGGACTATACCGTGTGGTGAAGAATATACAACGAAGAACTTGTCAAGGCTAGGGACATACTTTTATTAATTGAACAAATATTTAGACACCGTCATATGCAGTCTGTGTGCTGCCTGCTGAAAAAGTAACATCATAGCAGTAACAATAGCTAACTCTGCTCGAGAACTTACAATGGGCCAATACTAATGTAAATCTTACATCACTACTATGGAGTGGTTATTATTTTTCACATTATTTTAAAAAATAGAAGTTAAGTTCAGCCACTTGCTCAATGCCAGTGAATTGGTAAGTAGTAAAGTCAAGGCTCAGGGAGGTCAGAATTCAAGTTCTTAAATGTCAAGTGATTGAACTGAACAGTGGGAAGTGACAACACAGACATGGAATAGCATAAAGACAAAGAAGAGCAGCAGGAAGTGAGCTCATAGACATAGAACATCATAAAGATGAACACTTGGAAGTGACTTCGCAGACCTGGAAGGAGAATACTGGACAGCAGGAAGTGACTTCACAGAAATAGAACATCATACAGATGGACCATAGGAAGTGACATCACAGACCTGGAAGGAGAATATTAGAGAACAGGAAGTGATGTCATTGACATAGAACATCATAAAGATGTACAGGAAGAAATGACTTCACTGGCCTGTAAGGAGAATATTGGGCAGCAGGAAGTGATATCACAGACTTGGAAGAGGAATATGGAACTGTGAGGAATGGAATGGCCAGCACAAGAGGTGAGCCCTTGGTCTGATTCGCAGAGTGCCATATGCTGTTACAAGAAAGCAAACAGGCCCACTGAGGGCTGTGTGCGGTGCAGACCCAAGACCAGGTTTAGGTTTTATTTCATATGCTACTGGCTTTGGTCAAGATAGTTTCAGCTGCAAGCTGCAATCTCACAGTGTTGACAGATTTTTATAACATGCAGCTCCTCAAATAAGCATCCAGGGTATTATCACAGCACTTGAAGTTGCTTGTGATGGGAGCTCCTCAAAGACACTTGAAAACAGAAGAACAACTGGCCCTGCAGGCTGAGGCAGAGGAATCACTCAAGGCCACCGAGCGCTGTGCCCAGTTCAGGCAGTGTTGCATCCAGAGGCTCCAAGACATCATGGAAATGCATCTCACATCTTCATCCCTCTCCTCTGCTTGGCTTTGGCAAAGACCATTTCCAGGCTCACCCAGGCCTTGGTACTCATGATGGCAGGGGTGAGGGTGGAAGCATTTTCTTCTTCCTGTATTCACAGAGATGCACCATGAAGGATTCTGGGTGTCCAGGTGCCCAGCCTTGGACTGGATTCCAGGCAAGGGGATTCTGACTGGCAAAGAGGATCCCGACCCTCATGGCCCACCAAGGTAGCAGAGATACCTGTGCAGTGGAAAAGATATGATATCCAGTCCTCAAAATGAAAAGGAAGCTGGATAGATAAAAATAACAGATGAGCTCTAGAGAGTGCAGCTGTCCGCATGCTACGACAGGAATGGCAAGAAAAGCCCACCGTTCACCCTGTCTTCCTGGATGGCCTTGGACACAGACATGCACTGTTCATCTCTCAGGAAAAGGCATGGAGAGTCCCCCCTTTTTCTGAGGCAGGGTCTCGATTATGTGGTCCAGGCCTGAACTCACTGTCAGCCCATGCTGGCCTCAAGCTTGTGGTGCTTGTCCTGCCTTGGCCATCCAAGTGCTGGGATTACAGGGGTACACCACCGTGCGTGGCAAGAGCCCTTTTTAAAGCACCAAATATATTATATGCTGAAAGCTGAAGCATTACACCACCATCCCCCATTAAGAGTTTATTAGGAAAGAGCTTTTCAGATCTGCAACTTTATCATTCAGTTCTGCCCAGGGCAGGCTCTGAGGAATGCATGCTTTGGAAATGGTGGGTTCAGGGAGCAGTTAAGGAAAGAACAGAGTGAATTGACCTTTGAGGAGATTAATCCTGCCCTGTGGATGCCTCACCTGGAGGAAGGCAGTGAGCTCAGAGCCTGGCTGCATTCCCGCCTTGGTGAGGGGTGGCTGGGGGAGGAGCGGCCGCCCTGGTGATGTTCCAGAGTCATTTCATTTAATCTGCACAACAAACCCTCCAGGTGCTCTGTTATTATCTCCCTTTTGTGATGGAGGAAAGTTAAGTAACTCAGCCAAGGCCACAGGGCTGCTCACCTGTGGCACGGCTCTCATGGCAGGCACTGGACCTCCCTGCCTTGCTGCACTGCCGGCTGCAGGGATGTAGATGGTGTGGGGGGAAAGTGACCGCTGGGCAGGGGTCCACAAAGAGGACGTCCGGTGTCCTTCCAGCTGGAGCCCGGACCCCACAGGTCTGCAGAGGTCATTTGGGAGGGGGTCAGCCCTTCTCTCTCCAGTCCCCAAGTTTCTCAGCACTGCTTCCCAGCTCCTCCCCAGTCACTGGTGTTCCTGTGCACTGAAGTTCCATCGGGGGCATCTTCTGGGCAGGCAAAGGTCGCACACGGGACAGGAAGCAGATAAGGAGAACACCAAAGCTGGCCACTGAACCAGGACAGGAGCTCCCCCGCTGCGCCTGGGCCCGCTGGGCCCTGGGCCAGAACACTGTAGGGCAGGCAGTGCTTGTCCCTGCACCCTCGCCCACGCTTGGTGCTACTAACAGGGTTAGGGAGAACTTTGCCTGCAATAAATAAAAACAAACAAAATATGAGACGCTAAGTTCCAGTGTATTGACCTAGAGAATCTGGCTAGAAGCCCTCATGATGACCAGCATCAACTGAAAGACCACACCCCACTTTCCATGATAACACCATCTGTCTTTTCCAGGATGCTGCTTACACCTATCCACACTCCCACCTTTCCCCTAAATCTGGGATCCGGGAACCAGCAGCAGGTGGTTTGGTGTGGTGATTAAATGGGGACCCCCACCCCCTTCTGGCCAAGCAAGTACCCGCTGTGCAGAGCCCCACACCCACATGCGGGCTCAGGCTGGGACAAAGGCTTGCAGGGCATCAGCCCCAGGAAATGCCTGCCATAGCCTCCGGGAGTGTCTAGATCCCTACCTCACTCCACACACACACACACACACACACACACACGCATGATGCCTCCAGACAGCAGTGAAATTCAGCATTTTAAATTTTTCATGGCAGTTCTTCTGTGCATAACTGAAAACCAAAAATGCATAAAGGATTGATTAATTTGATATGATAAAGAAAACGCTAAAAGAAAAGAATCAATAAAGCCAGACAAAGACAGTAACCAAATGATAACATCTTTCTGAAACAGGCAAAAGTATGGAGGGCAGCTCACAAAGCTAACAGACAAGAGGCTCCGATGTAAGAAGGAGTAGATGGAGAACGGCTGGGCAGCAGGAAGGAAGCCCCGCCTGGCGATGCAGACCCGGACCGCGCCGCGGTGCGGCCAGCAGCCGGCCGGGAGGGGGCCAGCGCCTCTGCTGGGACGGAGAAGCCGCTGCCTCCTGAGCCGCCGTTCAGACGAGGCCCCGAGAAGACCCAGGAGCAGCCAGGGTTCCCGGGGCCCCAGAGGAGACCGTGCTCTCCACACCCTCTTGTGATCGCGGACTGCTGGCTGCGCTGCTCCTGCCGGCCGTCTGGGCACGCGACGCGAGAAGCGGTGTGGCCTGCAGCTGTGCGTGCTGGGAGCCGCCCGCCCCGCTGGGCTCTTTCCCGTCGGTCTCCCCATCTCGGGCTCTCTGAGTTCTCAGGGAGACACTGCCTCGGGGGGCAGCCCTGCTTCCCTCCTTGACCTGAGGCTGTGCGGGACGGCTCTGCCGCTCCCCGGAGGAACCCACGGTGCTCCGTACCGCACTGTGCAGGCCTCCAAGAAGCCGCACAGAGAACCTGACCTCGGGGGGTTCCGCGAGCACGCAGGGGCGTTATACGACATCCTGGAAACACCAGGCCTGGAGACAGGAGGCTGGGTGCGGTGGGGCGTGCCTGCCGAGGCTCCGTGGGGGACGCTTGTGTGGGGGACGCTTGTGTGGCGGACGCAGGTGTCAGAGGGTTCACACTGAGGAGTGATCAGGCTCAGGCGCCAGCGCACTCCCCTCACCCGAAAGCCTACACCCTGGCTTTCACACCCTACCACTTGCTATGTTTTCCCAAAGTCCACCGACACCCACCCAAGTTGGGGTCCTGGACAGTTTTTCTAGGAAACGGCACCGACCTCCTCGGGTCCCAGAAGGAGCCAGCCCCAACACCTTCAGTTTGGAATTAAAGCTTCCAGAGTTGTACAAAAATATTTCTGTTGCTCGAACTCTACAGTCTGTGATATTTTTATGGCTGCCCTAGCAAAGCGCTACCCGGAGAGCTGAGGAGCAGGCGCTCCCACGTAGGACCGGCGAGGGCGACACGCAGGTGCCAGGTCTTTGGAGGGGAGCTGGGCGACGTTACCAGGGACTAAAGTCACGCGGCGATTGCTCTCATAGTTTTACTTCTTGGAATTCATCCTAGCAAGACACTCTTATAGTTTCCAAAGATTCATTTTCATGAATGTTTATTACTGTATTTTAATAACAAAACCCCTAACATAAGCTCAGAGTTCATCCGAAGGAAAATGGATAATAATATGTGCGATTCCATGACCTGTGACACAGACCTATAATGTCTACCAGCATCTTATAAATCCAAAAGCTCTGGAAGACTAAAATTCTAAAGAGAATTTTCAGTGAATTAATGTCATGGTGAAATTTGCCCTGTGTCGACAGGAGGCTTCCTGTCATCTTCATTCATCTCAGTCAGTGTAAATATTCATTTCCTACATTGTAGAAACAGCGGTGGTTGAATAAGAGATGCATCCCTGGGCGTTTGGGGAGTTCTCTTACACGGAGTAGCATCTTTCTCAATTTGGGAAATCGTGAGTACCGACCACATCTGACCCGCAGGACCCAGGACTAGAGATCGTGAGTCCGTATCCACAGCTGTTGTAAGTTTTGAACGTATATAGTGCAGGTTGGAAAGATTGCCAGGTACAGTATTCAAGGAAAAAGGGCAAAGATACAGAATAGCAGGTGTGAAAAGGTGCTGGGTGGGTGTGGATACGCACATAAGCAACACCACAACAATGTGTGAAAACCTAATTGTGTTCACCGTGGGGACTGGGATGTGCTCGGCGCCCCTTCTTGGCCAGTGCTGCTCCGATTAGCAATGCAGTTGGGCCCGGCGGTCGGCCTGGGCCTGGTGTGGCTGAGGGCACAATGCTGGCCACCTTCACCCTCCGTGAGCACGGCTCACCTCAGCCTGATTTGCCTGGCAACGCACAGCTCCTAAGCAAGGACTCCTGGCAGCACAGAGGCTGCCTTCTGCGGGGTTAATATGGACTCATAAGCATCCCTAGCAAGGTTGATAAATACTTATTAACACATGAGGGAAAATGCATTCGCTTATTATGCTCAGTCTGACCACAAATTAGAGTATTCAACAAATACTTGTGAAAGATGCATGCAAATAGCAGAAGTCATATTAATAAAAACAAGAAACAGACACACGCACCCATGTGTGCACAGAAGTGTAAGGGTCCATTAGCGACAGCGCAATCCCCAGCCCTTACTGTTTTGCCTTAACACTTAGTAGCGTGTTAAGGACTAACTCGGATTGGGCCCTTGGAGATCGTCCTTGGAGAAAGCACACGGCGGGTTATTAAATGGATTCAACCCACATTAGTTCGGAAGTTTAGCACTGCGAAAGGTCAGAGAGGCAGCCTAGGTTAACTGGCTCAGTTACAAGACAAGGAAACTGAGGCTCAGGTGGAGGAGGCCGCCTGGGGCCCCCATGGTCCAGAGGTGAGAGTGGCAAAGGGCCCGTCACAGCGCCAGCACCTCCCACGGTGTCACCAGCACCCCTCCGGAAGCCAGCATAGGCCCCCGGCCCAGCCTACCTGGCTCCCATCCCCTGCAGGGTGGCGTGGCGCCTGCTCAGCATCTGCAGGCTCGGGTGCGGATTGCGTTTTAAACTATCCTCTTTCCAGGACCTGGGACCCAGGAGAACCGGGGTATAACCTGCTGTGGAATGATGGTATCTGGCTTATGCAGACTGAACAATGCTTATTCATTGCTCCCCCTTGAACCGGAGACCGGCACAGACCCCATCACGGCCCCTGCAGCAGCCTGCATGCCCCTGAGTGGGAAGTTAATTACGCTCCTGTCCTCGCCTGGTGGTGTTTTGTGTAAAAGCCTCCGCCGCTCCGCTCTGTGGTCAGGTTTCTCTAGGGATGCATTGTTTCCTCCTGCTGCATTTGGTAGGGTGTAGTATTAATTCCCTTCCACGTCCCTCTTCATGCCTTGTGTGGGTTGTACGTCCTTCCCTCTGCCCCTGCCATCTGCACCAGGCCTCTCCTCCCTGGCCTCTGCCTTCGCTCCACTCTCCCTCCCCTCCTCCCATCCTTCCCTTGCACCTGGTCCACCCCTGCGCCCAACCCCCACTCCCTCTCTCCCTTTCTCTCTCCGCCTCCCTCCCTCCTCCCTTCTCTCTCACTTTCCCTCCTTCTCTTCTGTTCTCCATCCTTTCCCCTCTGCTTCTGTCCCTTGTCTCCCTCCTTCCCTCTGTCCCCAGGCCTGACCTCTGCCCTGAGTACCTATGGTGCGCCTGGTCCTGACCTCTGACCTCGGTGAAGGGAACTCAGAGAGAGAGAGGAAGGCAGCCAGGATGGGGCCATACCATATTCTTCCACCCTTTCTCTGTTTTCCTGCTTCGTTCTTTTACAAGCAGCTTTCCTTAAATCACATAATACTCCAGCTTTCTTCTCTCATGCACAAGGCCACATTTCTTAGTTTCTCGGCTTGTGTGATTGGACTGTAGATTTTCCTGGAGTGGTGGGTGCGAGATGTCTGCCAGCTCTTTCCGGACCTCTCCAGTGGAGCCACCACAGGGGCCCTGGGAATCCGGCAGCTGAGGCCCCTGGAGTCATCCTGATCCCCAGGGAGTGGACTTTCCAGAGCTGCACTTGAGGACCTGCACACCTGCTCTGCTGGGCACTCAGCAGGCCCCGCGCAGGGCCCTCCTGGCTCCCTCAGCTCTTCATATCACCTGGCTTGCATGGTTATCAGAGCACTGGGTTCCAGCCAGATTCCTCACCTTGATTCTTCTGCTCCTTCACCACTGGGTCTTGTAAAGCCCTGAGCTGGCGTCTGGCCGCAGCCGGCTGCTCTCTCAGTGCAGGGCTCAGTTCAGGGCTGTGAGAACCTGAGAGGGAGGACACTGGGCTCTGAGTGCGGCTGTCACTGTGCCCTTCCTGGCGCAAGTCTCCGTGACCTCAGAGTCTGCGAGAGGCCATGCGGTAATCTGACCTCCCTGCTGGAAATGTCCCCTTCTGAAGGGAACGCCAAATTAAAGTGCCTCGCTCTCCGCATCGGCTGCTCACCTGTGTCTAACCTCTTACCCACATCTTTGATGCTCATTAGGGTTTAGGCATTAAAGAAAAATGCAGGGAGAAAGCAGTGGGTGTGGTATTTTGAAAGCTTGGATGTTTGGGAGGCCGGCCAGATGGAAAGGAACTCAGGTGCACCAGCAACTCCTCTGCAGGTCAACGCCGTCAGCCTCCAGCTTGCAAAACACGATGCGTGTTAATTTGATGGTAGCCAAAACATCACGACAAGGGTATTTTGGTGGAGTTGTCAGGATCCAGTGTTGACTGACAGGGGAAGTGGCGAGCACTGGCCTCACACAGAGCTCAGGGGACTTGTTACTTGATGCTTCCTGATGCCCCCTGATGCCCCCTGATGTCCCCTGATGTCCCTGATGCCCCCTGATGCCCCCTGATGTCCCTGATGCCCCCTGACACCTCCTGATGCCCCCGATGTCCCCTGATGCCCCCTGATGCCCCCAATGTCCCCTGATGCCCCCTGATGCCCCCTGATGCGGAGCTGTGGCAGCCCTGCATGATAGAGGAAGGAAGGATGGGACATGCTGTGAGGCGGGGGAGGTGAGCTTCGCGTGGCTCTGCCTGCCCTGTGTCTGCTGGACTCCCTGCTCCGGGGCTGGCACGGGGCCCTCTTATGTCCAATCATAGTGTGGCATTTTAATTTAATTAATTAATTAATTTTAATTAATTTTAATTATTCAATTAATCAGTTTTGTGGAGGTTAAAATTCAGAGCTTCAGAGCCACGCGGGACTCACTCTGCCCCAACCTCAAGGGTCTCTGCTGCGCCTCTGGGACAGTCCCAAGGCGGAGGGGTCTCTGTGCTCCCTGCTTTCCCGGCCCTCGCTGTTCTCTGAGGCAAGCCTCTCCTGCCTGCGGCCCTTCACGGGGAGTGACGTTGTGTTCCTGGGGTTCAGCGCTGTGCCTGACACCTCACCTCCTAAACATGGGTTTGCTGAATAAATACACAAACATCACCTGTCTTAATCTGTTTTCTGTTGCTGTAATAAAATACCAGAGACACGGCGATTATAAGGAATACAGATGGACTTTGTTCACAGCTCTGGAAACCGCGGAGTCCAGAAGTGAGGCACAGTGTCTGCGGAGGGCCTGTGACTCCAGTGTAACCGGCAAGGGCGGCTCCAGCAGGCGGGGTGAGGGCAGCAGGCCGCTGGCTCCCGCTTCCCCTTCCTGTAGGGCCACCAGTGCTGTCACAGCCCCCGCTGGTGACTGCCTCCCAAAGACCCCACCTCGAGGACCCCTAAGGTAGGGATTCAGGACTAAGCTTCCGAGACAGGAACTTAGGGGACACAGTCAAACCATCGCACCATGGGCGTGCTTTCCTAGCGAGTCGGCCACACCACACAGTTCTTGTAGAAACTTCAAAAACATCAGCTGAGATTAATAATATCAACCAGAATGAAAATCGGGACAGGGGAATTAGAGACGGAGGGGGTAGGGGAAGGAGATTAAAGAAAGAAGGAAGGTGTCCTTTGTACACGCACCCACTCCCAAAGATGGCTGTAAAGTGCACGTCCTGCGAAATGCACTAATGAAAGCGTTGTGCAGCTGTGCAGTCACCAGAGTCATGGATGGCGGTGATATTTCCCGGTCACAGCACAGGTTCCCGAGGCTGGTGAGGTCAGGGGTACGGGAGCAGCACACAGGCAGGATGCGGCCGCCAAGTAAAATGCTTCTAGCGTAGCTGCCGGCGCCTGGCCAGGAGGGAAGGAAGCCTTGAGTGTTCGCTCTCTCTTCCTCTCTCTCTCTCTCTGTCCATTTCACCCTTTCTTCCTTTCTGTACTCCAGATCAAACCCCCGGAGGCATCACAATCGAGCTACTTCTCTTGCCCTTTTTATTTTGAGATAGAGATATGGCTAAGTTGCCCAGGCTGGGCTTGACCTTGCAGCCTTCCTGTCTCAGCCTCCCAGGTAGCTGGGATGACAGGAGTAAGTCACTACACCCAGCCCATCTTCTTCTAATGAGTTTCTGCATCAGAAACCCGCAGGAAAGGGCTGTTTTAAATCTTGCATAGCTGCCTGATAAATCTGTCAGTTGGGGAGTCCCTATGCTGAACCCCTACATTCTTATTTGTAAAAGAAAAGGTACTTTATTGTTGCTAAGAAAATAAAATTCACAACCAGTTGTAAGAATTGATTTTTGTAAAATATGTGCAAATGTCAGCATACTGCCAAGCATGTTCTCAGCGCTCCACCAAGAAATCTCAGCACAACCTGCACCGGAGTGTTCTCCTTCAGAGAATTTATTTTTTCCTTCCAGGAACACAACTTTGATTGCATCATGAAAAGCAATAACACAATGCTATTTGTTTGAGGAAATATGCATCCCAAATAATTGAATGGAGCGTGCTTCTGCTATAAATCAGAGTGCAGAGACTTCTCAGCCATGCAAAAGAGGCCCTGCTCCTGAAAGCACCGGTCCAGCAACCTAATGGCTGAAGAAAACCCAGTGAGTGCCACTCTGGAGAAGGGGACATGGAGACAGCCAAGGAAGCAGCTTCCCAAGGTCGCAGAGCCAGTCAAGTGGGCGGACAAGGAAGATCCTTGGAGCCTGGACTTCCAGCTCACCCTCAAATGTTTTATTTATCTTGCAGGTAAAGCTGGAGTCCAGGTGGGATACAAGGACCAGTTCTGGTTTTCTTAGCCCTGAAAGTGGATGCAGGACGGTGAGAGATACTTTCATTCATTTGTTGTTTTTTGCTTTGCTTTCTTTGTAATATATTAAGTCTGAAACTTTTAAAGTTGATTGTAATATGAATAAAATGTCTCCTTTTCCTCCTCTTCACCTCTGTTTTCTTTGCTTGGAAGCACACATAAGTGAGGGAATGAGAGGGAGATTAAATCTTGGCCATGGATATTTGTTCAATTACTTTCATTCCAAGTTATTGTTTGGGGAAAAATCAAACTGGTATTTTGTTGGTGATTTTGTCTGATGAGTGGGAAAGACATTTATTTACATCAGTAAAACATAAAGTTCTATGCTGTTACATAATATAGGGGCAAATCTAGTCCACAAAAGGGACAGATCTGCTAAGCTACTTTAAAAACAGTGACAGAATTCCTAATCAGCAATAATTTATTCCAAGCCAGTGTGTGCAAAGAAGCCAAAGGACTGCTTCTGTTCCTTTCTAGGTCTCACATTTAAATGTCTTCCCTTCTTTTGTCTTACCTTCCCACTGGCACTCCTGTTTTGCTTCTTTGATTATCACCGGAGCTGCAAATATTTATTTTTAATACCGTAGTCTCAGAATGAGAAATGGCATTCGGGGCTGTGGCCAGTGAGCTCACTTAGCATAAGAACGTGATCTATTTTAGAAGCGACTACAGGGCTGCAGCACACAGAGGCTGGAAGGCCTTATTTTGGGAAACTTGGCTGCATTATAAAAACACTGACGGCCAAATTATAGGTGCGGCCCGGGACCTGGACCAGGACGGGCTCTCATGTTCGCCTTTTCAGCACAGCCCTCTGCCAAGGTCATTTGCAGTCACAGTCTGGGACTTTGAGCCTCCAACATCTACATTTTCCCTGTTTTCAGGATAGCCCTGGTGCTCTGTTATGAATGTGATGATGGCTCTGTCGGGGCAAAGAAAGCTCCTCCCATTGTTTTCTTGGCAAGGTTTTTGTTTTTTAAGGAGGGGACTGAATAATACAGATTATAATTTCATTTTTCTCTATTTTTGAATAATACAGAATTTACAAGAGGCAGAGTTGCAAATTAGCATCTCCACCTACTTTTTTTTTTTTTTTTTTTTTGTGGATACCGGGGGTCAAACTCAGGAACTCGTGCTTGCCAGGCAGGCACTTATGCCACTTGAGCCATCTCACCAGTCCCTCCACCTACTTTTTGATTTCTAAAAATTTATTCAAAATTAGATTTGAAGGAGGAGTAAGGAAATCTAAGGTATGAATCATTTTATTCTGGACAAGTGGAATTGAACAGCTCGGCATAATTTCAAGCCAGTTATTGCAGCTGCCAAGAGAGATGATGTTGCTGTCATCAGACTCCACTCCTTTCCTGTCTCCAGATTTCCTCTGGTGGCTCCCTTTAAGCATTGGCCTGGGATGCAATCTACAGGACACAAATACATACGTGTGTGTTTAGCGGCCAGGTGAAGAGACGAAGCAGAGCGGGACCCTCCTGCTGGGCCTGGACTTCTGGACTCTGGGATGGATTGGTGGCTTTCTGGATTCCGGACAATCGGTGACTTTTGTCCCCACATCTAGACCCAGTGCGGGGTCTTTGCTCTGGACCGCGGTAGCCTTGTCCACACCGCGATGGTGATGAGGAGCTTACTACCCCACACTCTGAGTCTATGGAGTCAGCAACTTCCTTTTGAATGAGTGTGGAACCTGTTTCCTCCGAGGCCTGAGGCCTTGCTATTCACAGGAGGTTTAAGAAGTGTGACTGGGCTCTGTTCCTCCTGCAAAGAGGAAGCAGGGCGACTCCTGGGGCCTCTTCACAGCTGTAAGTTGCCAGACAGCACTGAAAGCCCAGATAGAGCAGGGGGAGCGAGCATGGTGACATCCTTGGGCCCCTTTCACGGCCCCCGTGTACATCCTGGAAAGCCCACTGCAGAGTCTCCTGCAGGACACAAACACCAGGAGCGCAGGCAGGGTCCCAGGAGGCCTCATCTCAATGACCTTAGGCAAAAATAAATGAAAAGACAACCACACAAAAGCACATAGTCATTAAATGACCTAAAATGAGGAATAAGAAAAAATTCAGGAAAGAACGATACACATCATGTACACAGAGACCAGCGGTACCCAGAGCTCTTGTCAGAAACTGAAAGTCAAACCTCTGTGGATAGAGACATCTGCAAAGTACTAAGGAGGGGGAAAAAGATCCACGAATCTAGAATTTTTTCAATGGAATAGCTTTCAAAATTGAAGACAAAATGAAGGTTTTCATGAGACCATTGCAAAGCGAGACTTCATATCCAGCATAAGAAACACAACAGAAAGGCCATTCAGGAGACTAAAAATGATACCAGACAGAAAAGGACTGAATGCTCCTACTCCCCGGAGAGAATGTAACCACTGTGCCCGCAAACATGTACTAGCAAAAATTTTAACAGTTAGAGAAAGGAGATTTGGGCTCATTTAAAAGTCCTGGAAATGATAAGCATGTAGGTAATACAAAGGACTTTTATTATCCTTAACAGATAATTGAATATTTAAAAATTTTCAACTATTATAATTTTCACTTTACTTATAAAATAACAATATATGCTGTACTACACATATACCATGTATTCATAGCACATATAAAAGCAGAAGATAAAATACTAACCCAAAATTTAGAAGCAGGAAAATGGAAGTGTGTAATACACAAAGTGGTATTTTGTTATTCATAGGTAAACTGTGATCCTTAGAATGCATCTTACAAGCTCTAGAGGGACCATTACGTATTAAGCAGAGGTAGAGCTCATAAGCTAAAAATGATTATGAAAGCCATCCTAAAATAACTCAAAACATAAAACTTCAAATAAACCAAAGGACACAGGAAAGAGGAAAAAATAAAATGAGTGGAAGTCAGTGTATCCTTTAAGGAGTAGTAGACGAGAAAAGGAATAAATTTTTCTCGAGGCTGTAGGCGCCTATGTGCTTATGCACCTAGAACAAAGCTTTAGGACTGAAGCCGGGAAGTGAGAGAGCTGAAAACAGAAGCAACAACAACAAGAACAAGAAGAAGCCAGAGGAGTCCTCAGTGCTGCCTGGAAAAATTCAGCTCCTTTTTCAGCAGTTGCTGCAACTGTTAAAACAGAAAATCAGTGACGACCCAGAACCTGAACAAGGTAATTAACAAATCAGACCTAACTCACCTTGCAGGAAGTTCCACCAGGCAAGTGCAGATCAGGTATTTTCAACAGAATAGAGAAACTTCAAGATGGGCTGTATTCTGGGCCATTAAACAGTATTTAAAATTTTTAAAAATAGAAGTAACAGCTAAATGATCAGCTTGCTACATGGTTCAGCAAGAAAGGTCAAAAGATATATAGATAATTCACAAATATTTAGAAACTAAATAATATTTCATAAATACCTCACAAGTCAGTAAACACACCAAAGGGAAAGGGATAAATTATTTTAAATTGAACAAAAATGAATCAAAAGACTATCTCAAATATTTAAGTATTTCAAATAGTTAAAACAGTGCTTAGTGCAAAATTTATGCTATTAGATGAAATATTGAGGGAAAATAAGTTCTACCTTAAAGGACTAGAAAAAGAAGAGCAAATTCTCCTTGAAGTAACTTAACAGAGGGAGTCATGGTGGATGAGTTCAATAAAATAGTAAACTGTAACAGTAAAAATAGCAATGAGATAGATGCTTCTGAACAGATTAATAAAACTGATAAAAGTCTTCTGGAATAATCAGGAATAAAAAAGACACAAATTTTACTCCAATATTAGAAGTGAAATGAAGAACATGAGGGTGGGTACTGCAGACATTAACAAGCTGGTAAGAAAGCATTATGGACCATTTTATGTCAGTGAATTAAAAATCTTAGAAGGCATGAAAAATCTCTTTGAAAGACACAAACAGCTGCAGCACAGTCGGGAGGAGCCCTCCACATCCAGCAGGGACCTGAGGTGCCAACTACCAGCCTTCTCACGAGGCCGGGCCAGTCCGGGGGACATCATCAAGCACTTAGTGTTGAGAAAGGTGCAAAACACCTTCCCAGCATAGCATTACTTTGATATCAAAACAGGCAAAAACATTTAAAGGAAAGAAAAAGTGCAAACCAATATTCCTTACAAGAGTAGCAGCAAACACTAAAATGTCAGCACATCAAAACAGCAAGTATTTTAAAATGATGCTACGTAACGACAAAGTGCAGCTATTCCAGGAGCACAGGGTTAGTGGAACAACAGAATAGCAACATTATTTACAATGGTTTATAAAAGTAAAAGTTCTCAGGGAACTAGCTAGAAAATATTTTTAAAGTAACGGGGAATACTTGAAAACTCTTCAGCTAACATTTTATATAACGTTAAAAATCGATTGTTTTCTTTTCAGGATGGAGATCAAGGTGACGATTTTCATTCTCACCATTTTATTTATAGTTATATTATGTTGTGAGTCTTAGCAAATGGTATAAACCAAGAAAAATACATGAAAGACATCGATTGGAAAGGAAGACATAAAACTGCCTTTATTCACAGGGAGGATAATCATCCTTATAGAAAACAGTAAGATAGCTGCAAAAAAGCCACTAAACTGAGTTAACAAGGTTACAAAATTCAAGGTCAACAGGTAAAATCATAGTATATATTATATATATCAAATAATTTATACTAACAGCCAGAACAGGACATAGTTTTCGGTAAATGTCACCGATCTCCAGAGCCGCGACGTGTTTCAGGAGATGCGGGGGAGGTGTTTGATCCGGAAGCATCATGCCCTGTGTTTACTCACCGAGTTCCAAGAGAAACAGTTGAAAATACTTTCTTCAATTCTGTGGGTTTTTCTTTTCACTTTATTGAGTGTGTCTTTTGAAGCACAAAATATTTAATAGTAATGAAGTTTAACGTGTCTATCTTTCCTGTTAGCTTGTGCTTTTGGTGTCACGCTTTCTTCTCAGAGTTCACGGTTTTATTCTTGCATTGAGGTCTTTAATGCTTTTTGAGTTAATTTTTGTATGTAGTGCAAGTTAGAAGCCCATATATCAATATCCAGTTGTCCAGGAACATTTATTTAAAATACTGTTCTTTCTGCCATTAAATTGTCTTGGCGCTCTTACCAAAATTAAATTGAACATAGACATACAGGTTTATCCCTGGACTCTCAATTCTACTTCATTGATTTCTTTGTCCATCAATACATCAGTACATCAGCAACACCCTGTCTTGGCTACTATAGCTTTTTAGTAAGTTTTGAAACCTAGACTTCCAAATTCCCCCCCCTCCCCTCTCTGAGACCAGGTCTCGTTAAGTCCTTAAGTTGTCCAGGCTCAGCTTAAACTTGAAGTCCTCCTGCCTCAGCCTCCCAGAGTGCTGGTGCTCTTTTTCAAAGCTTGTTTTGCCTATTCTGTCTTTCCCATGTTTTCATAGGATAGTGTGGTAATGGCTAGAATACTGATGGAAAGTTATATCTGTAGATCAATTTGGTAATTATTGCTATCTTAAAAATATTTAAGTCCTCCACTTCATGAACTTAGGATATCTTCATTTATTTAAAGCTCTACAATTTTTTCAGAGACTTTTTTAGTATTTAGTACATGAGTCTTACATTGTGATTTAAACACATTGTGAACCTTTTATTCTTTTACATGCTATAGTAAATGAAATTATTTTTCTTATATTCATTTGAGGATTAATTATAAGTGTATATAACTGATTTTTATATATTAACCTTGTATCTTACAAACTTGTTAACTCATTTATTACCTGGGAAATTATTTTCTGTGCCTGTCTTGGAATTTGATATTCACAAGCCTGATCATCTGGGACGAACTAGGTAGAGGGTTATTACCTTTCCAATCTAGACATCTTTTGTTCCTGTTTTTTCTCTATTTGTCTTAGATAGAACCTCACATAGAACAGTCCCACCCAGGACCTCAGGGGCCATGCTTGCTCTCCTCGACCACGAAGAGTGACGTCAGCTGTGGGTTTTGCAGAAACATCTTTTATTGGATTGAGGAATTGCCTCACTATTCGTGTTTGTTAAGTGATTTTATAATGAAAGGTTGTTGCATTTTATGAAATGACTTTGTGCTTTTTTTTCTATTGAGAAAATCCTGTGGTGTTGGTCCTTTGTTCTACCGATGTGGTGTATTACAGCAATTAAAGTTGGTATGGTGACCACCCTTTCATCCTGAAACAGACCTCACATCCCTTTCATCCCTGAAAGAAACCTCACTTGACCACAGTTTGTAATGGCCTGATAAGCATGCTGCTGGACTTAGCTCATCATATTGGTTGAGCATTTTTACCTCTGTATTCTTAGGACATATTGGTCTGTTTCCTTTTCTAGCACCGTCTGCCTGATTTGTTAATGTCAGTTGCCAGCTTGATTAGATTGGAAAACGCCCAGGAAATTCTAAGCACACTTCGGCTGTGTCTGCCAGGGTGGCTCAGAGACGACTCACGCAGGATGGCAAGCTGATGAAGAGACCGCCGTGAGGAAGGCAGTACTGCCTGAGGGGTGGGCCCAGGCGAACAGGAGCAGGAGGAGGAGGAAGCTGGGTAGCACCTGCTCTCCCGTCTTCTCTGCTTCCAGCTGCCAGGAAGGAGCCACTCTGCCCCGCTGCACCCTGCTGTTCTGCATCCCGCATCCCCTAGTAATGGGGCCCTCAGCCCTGGACAGAACCTCTGAGACCTGAGACGAAGTAGGCCTGTAACCCTGCAAGTGCTGCCCTCAGTGCTTTGTCACAAACAGAAAGTAAACACAGTTCCCCTGGTAAAGAGGGGCCTCATAAATTGTGCTGGGCAGCTCTGCTTCCTGTCCTATGCTTTGGAAAAGTATGTGAATGGGTAGGGTTGGTTCTTAGGTAAACACTGTGTGCAAATACTAGTGAAGCCACCCAGTCCAGGACATAGGTGTGCAAGACCAGGGTGGGGAGGAAGTAATCCAGTCATCCCACATCTCACCATCCAGTAACCAGTCACCCCACATCTCACCATCCAGTAAATAATCACACCACATCTCACCATCCAGCAAACCAGTCACCCCACATCTCAACATCCAACACACCAGTCACCCCACATGTCACCATCCAGCAAACCAGTCACCCCACATCTCACCATCCAGCAAACCGGTCACCCCGCATCTCACCATCCAGCAAACCGGTCACCCCACATCTCACCATCCAGCAAACCGATCACCCCGCATCTCACCATCCAGCAAACCGATGACCCCACATCTCACCATCCAGCAAACCAGTCACCCTGCATCTCACCGTCCAGCAAACCAGTCACCCCACATCTCACCGTCCAGCTAACCAGTCACCCCACATCTCACCATCCAGCAAACCGGTCACCCCACATCTCACCATCCAGCAAACCAGTCACCCCACATCTCACCATCCAGCAAACCGATCACCCCGCATCTCACCATCCAGCAAACCAGTCACCCCACATCTCACCATCCAGCCAACCAGTCACCCTGCATCTCACCATCCAGCCAACCAGTCACCCTGCATCTCACCATCCAGCAAACCAGTCACCACACATCTCACCATCCAGCAAACCAGTCACCCTGCATCTCACCGTCCAGCAAACCAGTCACCCCACATCTCACCGTCCAGCTAACCAGTCACCCCACATCTCACCATCCAGCAAACCGGTCACCCCACATCTCACCATCCAGCAAACCAGTCACCCCACATCTCACCATCCAGCAAACCGATCACCCCGCATCTCACCATCCAGCAAACCAGTCACCCCACATCTCACCATCCAGCCAACCAGTCACCCTGCATCTCACCATCCAGCCAACCAGTCACCCTGCATCTCACCATCCAGCAAACCAGTCACCACACATCTCACCATCCAGCAAACCAGTCACCCCACATCTCACCATCCAGCAAACCAGTCACCCCGCATCTCAATGTCCAGCAAACCAGTCACCCCACATCTCACCATCCAGCAAACCGATCACCCCGCATCTCACCATCCAGCAAACCAGTCACCCCACATCTCAACATCCAGCCAACCAGTCACCCTGCATCTCACCATCCAGCCAACCAGTCACCCTGCATCTCACCATCCAGCAAACCAATCACCACACATCTCAACATCCAGCCAACGAGTCACCCTGCATCTCACCATCCAGCAAACCAGTCACCACACATCTCAACATCCAGCAAACCAGTCACCCCACATCTCACCATCCAGCAAACCAGTCACCCTGCATCTCACCATCCAGCAAACCAGTCACCCCACATCTCACCGTCCAGCTAACCAGTCACCCCACATCTCACCGCCCAGCAAACCAGTCACCCCACATCTCACCATCCAGCAAACCGATCACCCCGCATCTCACCATCCAGCAAACCAGTCACCCCACATCTCACCGTCCAGCTAACCAGTCACCCCACATCTCACCGTCCAGCTAACCAGTCACCCCACATCTCACCGTCCAGCAAGCCAGTCACCCCGCATCTCACCGTCCAGCAAACCAATCTCCCCGCATCTCACTGTCCAGCAAACCAGTCACCCCGCATCTCACCGTCCAGCAAACCAGTCACCCCACATCTCACCATCCAGCAAACCAGTCACCCCACATCTCACCATCCAGCAAACCGATCACCCCGCATCTCACCATCCAGCAAACCAGTCACCCCACATCTCACCATCCAGCCAACCAGTCACCCTGCATCTCACCATCCAGCCAACCAGTCACCCTGCATCTCACCATCCAGCAAACCAGTCACCACACATCTCACCATCCAGCAAACCAGTCACCCTGCATCTCACCGTCCAGCAAACCAGTCACCCCACATCTCACCGTCCAGCTAACCAGTCACCCCACATCTCACCATCCAGCAAACCGGTCACCCCACATCTCACCATCCAGCAAACCAGTCACCCCACATCTCACCATCCAGCAAACCGATCACCCCGCATCTCACCATCCAGCAAACCAGTCACCCCACATCTCACCATCCAGCCAACCAGTCACCCTGCATCTCACCATCCAGCCAACCAGTCACCCTGCATCTCACCATCCAGCAAACCAGTCACCACACATCTCAACATCCAGCAAACCAGTCACCCCACATCTCACCATCCAGCAAACCAGTCACCCCGCATCTCAATGTCCAGCAAACCAGTCACCCCACATCTCACCATCCAGCAAACCGATCACCCCGCATCTCACCATCCAGCAAACCAGTCACCCCACATCTCAACATCCAGCCAACCAGTCACCCTGCATCTCACCATCCAGCCAACCAGTCACCCTGCATCTCACCATCCAGCAAACCAATCACCACACATCTCAACATCCAGCCAACGAGTCACCCTGCATCTCACCATCCAGCAAACCAGTCACCACACATCTCAACATCCAGCAAACCAGTCACCCCACATCTCACCGTCCAGCTAACCAGTCACCCCACATCTCACCGCCCAGCAAACCGGTCACCCCACATCTCACCATCCAGCAAACCGATCACCCCGCATCTCACCATCCAGCAAACCAGTCACCCCACATCTCACCGTCCAGCTAACCAGTCACCCCACATCTCACCGTCCAGCAAGCCAGTCACCCCGCATCTCACCGTCCAGCAAACCAATCTCCCCGCATCTCACTGTCCAGCAAACCAGTCACCCCGCATCTCACCATCCAGTAAACCATTCACCCCACATCTCACCATCCAGTAACCAATCACCCCGCATCTCACCATCCAGTAACCAATCACCCCGCATGTCACCATCCAGCAAACCAATTACCCCACATCTCACAGTCCAGTAACCAATCACCCCACATCTCACAATCCAGTAACCAATCACCCCACATCTCACCATCCAGCAAATCAGTCACTTCACATTTTATCGTTCAGTAAATCATTCTATTGACCTAGAGATTTTTGATGTCTTTAGGAGTCAGGTTTATAGTTTGTGGAATTTGTCCTTTTCATTGACATTGTCTTATTTATTAGCATACAGTTAGTCATAGTATTCCCTTACAATCTTTTGTTCTGTTTTATAAAATCAGTATTAATGTTTCCTTCTTCATTCCTGATTCAAGTAATTTGCATCTTTTGTTTTCCTTGGTCAATTTTGCTACATTTTTTTCTATTGTGTTTGTCTTTTTGGAGAAACAGCTAAGTTTTTCACTGACTCTTCTACTTTTTCGTATCATCTACTTAACTTATTTACATTCTTTTTGCTATTTTTTTCCTTCATCTTGTTTTGGATTTACACTTCTTTTTCTCATGTTTTATGTATGTGATTAGGCTATGATTTAAGATCTGTCTTGATTTTTAGTATTGGTGTTTAAAGCTATGACTTTCCTTCCAGTGCTGCCTTAGGCACATCCCATAAATCTTTGTATGATGTATTTTTTTATTTAATGCTTCTCAAGTATATTTTAGTAGCCCTTCTAATTTATTATTTGGTTATTTATTAGTGTGTTAATTTCTACATATTCATGACTTTTCCCAATTACCTTCTTTATGAATTTCTAATCTTAGGCCTTTGTGATCTGTCAGAAAACATCTTTTCATAATTTCAATCATTTTAAATTTAATGATGCTTGTTTTTTTTTTTTTTTTTTTTTTTTTTTTTTTTGTGGGTACCGGGGGGTCGACCTCAGGACCTCGCGCACCAGCAGGCGCCCGTGCCGCTGAGCGATATCACCGGCCCCTTTTTCGTATGTGGGATCCGGGAGTCGAACTCGGGCCCTTGCGCTTGCCGGGCAGGCGCTTAAGCCGCTGAGCCATCTCACCGGCCCCTTGTTTTTTGACTTAGTACATGGTTAATCTTGAGGTATGTTCCTTGTATCTTTGTAAAGAATTTCTTATCTATAGTTATATATATTGTTGTTCATCTTATCTGTTAGGTTTGTGCTGCTAATGTGTCTGTTTCTCTCTTCATGTGTGTGGCTATTCCATCTATAATTGAAAGCTACTTTTGAACTGTCTGTTTCTCTATCTCAATTATTATTTTCTGTGTCATGTGTGTTGGGCTCTGTTGTTAGGAGCACTTAGGCTGATGACTGTTCTCAGACTGTATCCTCTAAATGGATCTGTCTTGGAGCTTGCTAATTATCTCTTCTGCCTGCTTCAAATGGCTGTTGAGTCCCTCTAGTGAATTTTTCTTTTCAGTTATTTGACTTTTCAACTTGAGGATTTCCACTTCATTTTCTTTTATAATTTGTATCTCTTTATTCGTGGTCTCTACTTGGCAAGATGGTATTCTCATACTTTAATTCTTGAGACTTAGTTTCTTGAGCTGTGGTCTCCCCTGACCATGCAGTGTTGGGGTTCAAGGACCCCTGAACCTAGAGAGAGGGTTGGGAACAGCCTAAGATCTGATGCTGCAAACTTGCTGATTTTACTGAGATTTAGTTATTTTTCTCAAATGCATGCTTCCAGGATCATTAAAAGCATTTACTTAATTCCCAGAGTTCTGAAAAAGTTGGTTTTCATTATTTTAGGTAGGTTCTCTGTACTTTTTTTAGAAGAAAGAAATTTACAGTTTCATAATCTGCTATTGTTGAGGACATCACTGGAAACCTTTTCAATATGGAGTAGATAAATATTGATTAAATAGGACACAAGAAGTAATATGTACAAAAGGGAAAAATGATAAAGTAGACATAATCGTATTTTTTAAATTGCTCATTTATATTCATGCTTAAGAAAAATAATAGTGAAGCCTCAGGGTTGAAGTTTGGACAGACAGGCCTATCAATAACCAAAACAAACAAACAAACAAAATAAACAAAAAAAAAACACAGTCTGATTAAGAAAGAGCACTGATGTGAACAGATCACAAAGGAAGACATGCAAATTGCTAAAAAACATCAATTCTTGTTTTCTGACTAAATATTGTTTTCCATGGAAAGGAAAGGGGGCTCCTTAGACAGATGGCTGGTGTCATGGCTGCAGCAGGGACCCCCACAATGATGCCGGGAGCCTTTCTCGGAGGACACTGGGTGCTGTCACAGGATGCTGGAGCCAACAAGAGAGCTCTGTGCTGGCCGGTCTGGGGCAACCCGAGTAAGCAAATAGCCATCATCGTGATGGCCAGCCACCCACTGAAGAACTTAAAAACACGTTGATGTATTATGCTGTAAAGAAACAAAACAAATGAACATAAGTAACGAGGAATGGCCAGCTCTTCCCAACATTGGAGCATCACTAATCAGTATGAAAAGGACAGTGGGGTGAAGAGCCTCCCACTGTGTCTCAATCTTTAGGTAAAACTTGAATGGGCATGGGTTATTATATGTATCAAGTTATCTGCACAAACTACTGATGAGTAAAAATAATGGAATAATAAGGAAACTTGGCAAACACCGTCTGAGCCAAATTCTTGAACATTTCACCAACCTGGGGGAAACTGACACCACGTGCATCCTGATGAGGTCCCCTGAGAAGAACGTGACCTCACCCCCATGCTAACCCCACCAAAGCTGCAGGCTCTCATCAAAAAGGAGGCAAAGTCTAAAATATAACTGGTCTGTACTTCAGTAAAATATCAAAGTCAGGGAAGAAGTGAAAGGCAGAAGCTTTTTAAATTAGAAGGGACTAAGGAACACGATAACTGATTCTAATGGATGACCGTGAAGTGCATCTGGGCTAGGAAAACAATGACTATAAGAGATATCGTGGGGAACACCGACTAACATTTCATGGGAAGATGGATCAGACCATTATTGATTAGTCTTTGATTTGTCAGTTTTCTAAAGAATGCAGGACATTACCCAACCTGTGCTTGCGATTCAGCTGAAAGCCTTTGAACCTTCAAATATCGCATCAGCATGGGGTGCATGAATCCCCTTCAGTCTTCCTAATAGCAGCTATCTCTGAGGCTGCTCAGAGGCGAATCAGCAGGTTTTCTCCACCCTGATCTGCCTTTCATGCTTCTGCCTCTTGGCAGAAATTCTGGCTTGAAGGTCACAGTCATCTTGATTCTGTAGTGGCGATCTTGCTAAATAAATTGTAACTTTGATTTCTTTGGATTTTCTTTTGTTAGCTTTCCAAGCAGAGCGAGGTTGAAATGATCATACCAGTGGGTTCTGTGATGCAGCCGTTGTTACAGGAAATGAACACATGAATATGTGTAAGCGTGCATGCGGTTTGTTGAAAAGACACCCAGCCCCGCTCCCGGGGCTCGCCAGGGTCACTGAAGCTGTCTATATGGAAATCCAGGATCTCACACCACCCTCCCTGCATGTGCCGCACCCTGTCAGTTGACCTAATCCAAGCTACACTGACAGAAGAAATACAAGAAAGCCAAAAGTGTGTAAACAGAGAGCAGTGCTGCAGAGCAGGTCAGAAAAACACAGCTTTTTAGTAATTAGTGCTAAATTACCCGAGGCACAGTCACATGCAGATGCTCAGCTGATGGCCGCTCCAAGCTAATTGAACAGGGTTTTTTTCTCTAATCACGATTCCCCCTCTTCTGAGCTCCTGCAGCTCTGCTGCTGTTTCTTCACGACCCTTTACTTCAGAGGGATCATCTTCCCTGGGCTGCGCAGGGCGCCTGACTCCGGGGCCTTCAACGTGTGCTTGCTCCCACTTGCAGCTTGTGCCTGGGCAGCCTGGGTGCCAGGTGTGCACAGACGAGGTGGCCGCTGTGAATCACGGAGACTGTGCAGTTGGCTCAGAGCCGAAATGAAACGTAGTCTCACCAGGGACAGTCTGATGTCTTTTTGTCTACTGCCTGCTTTCCTGGCTCTCTACTTCCTGATTCCTGGGGCCCAGGAGCTGCAGCGCAGGACAGCTGGTGCGTTCATTCCTTCCTGCAGCATCCTGGACCAGTGGCACCCTGAGCTCCTGTCTCCTACAGGCCTGATGTCAGGTTGCACCGGGCTGCTGACTTTGTCTCTTCTGCTCACTCCGACAGGAAAATGTGTTCTTCCCGAACACGAACAGTGCCTTTGGTGAACAGCCCTGGAGCAGCTAGCACAGTTTCCTTGATTAAGATCTGCAATGTCCAGCAGAGCGGGCGGAGTGTGGCGCCTGCTGGCAGCAGCAATCAATGAAAGTCAGAAGGCAGAATCCTGCTGGAAATGGGCATAATGAGCCTGCCTGACCTGAGGCGAACACGCCAGTTATTTGCAGGCAAATTGGCACCCTGCTGTGGGTCCTTCTTTCAGACTGGTTTTGGGGAGATGTCTGGTTCATGTCATGCACAATCGCTGGAGCCACAGGATCCATCAGAGTGGGAATCAAGAGGAAATGGAAATATGGGCAGAAGAATGAAAGGAAGGAGCCCCACTCTGAGGGTGTGATGGGGAGGAAGTGCTGTTGCAGGGAGGGAGCGATGCTCGATACTCCCAATCATTCTCAGGGCAGTGTCTTCTGGGACAGAGGCAGCAAGGGATCCAAGGGAAACTGGCACTCATTTATGCAGGGCAGGCTCCTCCCCACATGGACAGGTGGGCACTCTCATGAGCACACTCAGTTCCAGGTCACACTTCCTCAGACGTCACGTGCTCAAACGTGACCACGAGAACACTGCTGGCTGGAGAATTTGGTGCTGAAATGAGCGAAGTTGGCTCCAGGTCACCTGGAAAGGGTGGGTTGGAAAGACTGTGATGCAGGCTGGTCCTTTCTAAGTGTTTCTGGATGGCCTGATCGGAAACAAACAAGCCTGAAGGTTGGCGCAGTCATGGAGAGGGGCAGCACCCCCAGCACAGGTGACCACCACGAGGTAAAGAACGAGAGGACCAGGATGGTTGAGTGCAGCAGAGTCTGCAGAGAGATGGTTCACAGAGCAGGGGGACACGGTCAGGTTCCCTCTTGGACCAAAGCAAGGAATGTGGTTTTGACACCACATGCAGGGATGGCCAAGGAGAAATGGCAAATTGGTATGGGGCAGACTCTGAGAACTTGAAGTATGATCCTGGCTGTTGTGTGGAGCAAGAGGAGAAGGGGAAGGAGCAGGTGGTGTCGCCTTGCATTAGGGCAGAGTGTGGAGACGGCAGGTAGGAGGTGTGTTTTGGGGCTGGCCTGGTTGGTGTGTAGGGTGGAGGATAATGGAAGGTGGAGGAGCACATCAGCTTCAGGATTTCTGGACCGAGCAACGGAAGGGCGGCAGGGCCATAGACAGTGGGGAGGAGTGGCGGGGTCAGTGTAAAATCAAGTTATGTGTTGGCCATTCAGAGGGAGAGCTCAAGTAGGCAAATTAGATGGGTGAGTTGGAGGTTCCTTTTAAGGCTGGAAATAGAAATATGGGAGCCATTAACAAATACTTAAATTTTCAAAAATCTGAAGTACTTAAAAAGAATCAGAAATAAAAGGAGGGATGAGAAGAGTGAGCCTTCCTGATGGTAACCTTCAGAGATGCGACCAGAAAGCACCGGCTGAGCGGCAGAGGAGTCACTCCTGTGTGCTGTCACAGGAGTGAGAAAAGGCGTCACCTGGGCTGAGGGACATAGCCGGGTGGGTCTGAGCCCCACCCAGACTCAGGGTGACAATGGAGAGGGAGGGAGCGGGGTCTACAGCTGCAGAGCACAAGTTCAAGTCTGTGAAGTGGAACCGAGGGCTGGGCAGTGTCTGCGGAACGCGGTCGTGGGGAGGGTGCTGGACGGTGGGAGGGGCTGGCTCCCCACAGGAAGAACCGCTTTGGAGCAACCGATCCCATAAAAGGCAAGAACGGAAGTGGTGCTCAACACTGGAGCCAGAGCCACACGAAAGCAAGAGCCGATGGCTCCTCCAGGGCAGCGAGTAGTGACAGGCATGCGGATCCTTTTTCCCAGGTATTGGGGGAAGAAGATGCAGCAGGCTCCGCGGATCGAGGGAGAGGAAGAGAATGGAGCTCCCCTCTAGGCTGCTTCTCATTTTATTGGTGAAGGCAGAATAGTCATCAAAGAGGGACCGTGCCATGTGTATGGAGAGAGGAGAAGTCTTGCGCGGTTTGCCTTCACTGGGGTGAGGGCAACTGAGTTGCAGCAGTCTGCTGCGGAAGCTCGAAGCGTGGCGAGGCTGCAGGGGCCTCTCTGTCCTTCAGCAATAGCCCTGCCCGCCTCCTTTGCCTCTCCCATCTCTGGCCTTGTTGTGCTTCTGTTCCGCACCGTGGCTCCAACTCCAAGGAAGCACAGACACAGCAGGAAGGAGAAGAGTGGAAGGAAAAGCGTAACCGGTGGACACGTTGTATGTGCTAAGATGCACTAACTATTCCAAAAGCACTGGCAGAGCACAGCATAGCTGACGCCACTCCACTACTCCTGCTTGGCTCCAACGGCACTAAACCAGATGCAGCGCACACATCTGGCATCTTCCAAAGATGTCTGCAGAGTTTGGTCTGCCCGTTTCTCCCCTTGGTCAACACCATTTTTCAACAGCCTAGGATGGTCATGGCACGCGTGTAAAACGGTCTCTAAAGCACTTGTGTCAGGAAGGATGGTTGTGAATTTGCTGCCTGTTGGCCTTGTCCCTTCACACACACCTTCACTGACTGCTCTGTGCCACCATGGTGCTGGTCACAGTGTCACGCAGAGGAGTTGGCGTCTGCTTTCCCAGGGTCGGAAGGGCAAGGGCACGGGCAGTGTCAGAGCCTGGGAGAGCAGTGTCATCATGAAGGAGAGGGCAGCAGGTGGAGAAGAGCAGGGCATGGAACCCGCTTTGTGGAGAGGAAGTGGGCACTGACCCCTGTGTGGGCTGAGAGACAGCAGCGCCGGCCAGGTGGGGTGGGAGGGGCTCTCTGGGAGTGCGGGAGCAGGGCAGGAAGCCGGAGTCCAGCAGACACCCCATGCTCTGACTGCACCATGGGGCGTGGCAGCTTTGGAGCTGGGGACGGACTGTGAGGTTTTCCATTCCAAGTTGTCCAGTGTGATATCCGGCGCCCTGTGTAGACCTCACTTAGAAACCTGAAATGGAGCAGACCAGTGTCACAGTGGGCCTGCTGCATGCTGCAGTTACCCGGGGGTGTGAACCAGCGGCACACAAGCCATCGGGCCCAGGTGTGATTGTGGCTGCCACCCAGTGTAGCCTGGTTTAATCCAGTGAGCCTGCATCTTAGCTGTTTCCTATCACCGCCCACAGCCCTGCATGCATGCGTGCACATACGTATGCACACACACACACGCACACACATGCACCTACATGCCTGCTGCCCGCCAGTGCACACTGACCCCGTGCTCTGTCCTCTAAGGGAGGCCATCACTACCACCTCACCTGGAGGTCCTCACACCTTTGCCTGTCTCCTGCTGTCTGAGAGTCCCTGCTCTCTCATTGTCCATCAGTGGGGTCTCCGGTTTCATGGACAGCATTTTCCCTTGTGTTCAGGTCTACAGTACAGATGGATTTTATTTTTTGAGGAAATCTACTGCTGCACAAGTGCTGCAGCTTGTTGAGGAAGAAAACAAAAGCTACTTTGGAGAAAATTTGGATAATGACTTTAATGCACAGTGTTATGGTTCGTGTCTCGATGTCCCCCCAAAGCCTCATGCACTTTTAGATGGGGCTTTTTCAGAGGTGGCTGAATCTAGAGTTTGTAAATGATTCAATGCTGGGATTATGGGAGGGTGGGTGATTGCTGGATCAGTCCACTGATTGGATTGGCACCGCCCTAATCCCGTAGACTGGATGCAATGTAAGGGACATTGTCTCCTCTCTCATTGTTTTTGCTGTCGTCCACCACCATGAACTGTTGCCCCTCTGTCATGTGCCACCCTGCCTTGGAGCCAGCCGATTATGAACTGAAACCTATACAGACCCTGAGCTAAATAAACCTTTCCCCCTTTAACTCTGAGTGTCGGGTATTTTGTCTCAGCAAGGAGAAAAGTAACTAAGACAGCAACAAACAGTATGTGTACAATTTCTGGGAGGAATTCTGCACTTCCATTTGAGCTCGCACTGCTCAATTATTTCAAGTCTGCACTAGGACCTCTAAATGTGTTACCCGGTGACTCAGGGACACTAGTGCCCTGCAGTGCAGCCATAGAGAAGAGAAGGAGGGCACCGTTACCCAGAGCCACTGTCTGAGGCTCACCCTGGGTTAATGGCTTTCTCCTGTGAATCTTTTTCCTGTCACCTGTGAAATGATGTGACAGTGCCCTGCTACCTGAACTACTTTTACTCTCAAAATTTCTCCCACCAAATGTATAGGATTTTCCCATCAGCCAGTTCACCATCTCTCTGGACACCAGCAGAGCATCCTATGGCACAGTTCTGTGTTGACCTGAGTGCCCAGAGCTAGTGCAGCCCCAAGTGAGGGCTCGGTTCTTCAACCCTGCCCCCTCAGATGTCACCCCAAGTCCCAGCTTGTTGTCACCTGTGTCTCTACCAGCTATTATAGAGTGATGGTTTTCAGGACCCTTCCCTGTGGTCCATAGTTTGTGGGCTGGCTCACGGAACTCAAGGAAACAGTGTGCTCGGTTATGGGACAATCACAGCAGGACCACTGCGCACCTGCTGCACCTCAGGCTCCACTGAGAGCTGAGCAGCCGGGCATTCTGCCAGATGTTCCACTACTGAGCACACAGCAGGCGTTTCTGTTTGTTTATTTGTTTGTTTGTTTGCTTGATGTGTGCAGTGGCTGCTACACAGGTCTACAACACGTTGGGATGCCAGTAGAAGCCATTTCCTTCCAGTCTCATCGCCAAGTTCTCAGCATCTTCTGCCATTGCTTCTCCTTGGTCTTTTGCCTTTTACTGAATCAGCTTTCTTTGGGTGGCTTTGTTTAAACTGCGCATCACAGCTGAGGACACAGCGGGGGGCAGAGCTCAGTGCAGCAGAGCTGTCCCCACCTGAAGATGCAGCTGCTCGCTCAGCTGGCCAGGGGGACTGTGCTGGTCCCGTGGAGTCACTCTGGTCCTCCACCTGCAGGGGCATCTGAGAGCACTGACTTGGCGGTGCAGCTCCCATTTGCTGCAAACACCACGTGCATTTGCATTTGTTCTGTTCCTTGAGGTCACTGTGCAGCCCGAAGGGGTCGGGGCAGCCTGGACTCCACCTTCTCTTCCTCCCTGAGGCCTTGGCCTCAGGAAAGATGCTCACAGTCTGACTCATCTGTCTCCCCCTGCCCATGCCTGTCTTCCTTTTCTCTGAGTCCTTTACTGGAAAAAGTTCCTTTTTTTAGTAAATTTATGTTTTCACTAACTTTCCATGGAAATGAGCAGTCCCTCCTGGAGATCTGGCCCCTCCTGGCTCTGGATTTCTCTTCATGAGAAAGCCCTGGAACCCGATTCCTCTGACCTTGTGCAGACCCCCATCTACCATGACCTGGGGAGCCGAGCGAACTTATGGGGCAAGAGCGGGAGCCAGACAGCCTCTGTGACCTGGTTGCTTCTGCACGGTGGTGGCCCTGTGACTTCACTATCCTGCTTGGTCCTGTGTCAACTCAGTTTGGAATGAAAGCTGGGTTCCAAGGATCTGCCAGATTCCTCCTCCTCGGACTCCCCTCCTTGGAGACTGCGATCCAGAGGAGGCTCCCGAGGCCCCGCTGAGATCCTGGCTGGGCTCTGGCTCCGCCTGTCACAGAAGGCCACAAAGGGTCTGAGCTTCAGCGTCTGAACCAGCTTAGCCCAGACCCGTTCTGGTTTCGGAGACCGACGGCTGTCGATGGAGAGGAGCCGTTCTGTAGCCCACGGCACTGCCAGACCCACCCTGGGGCAGACCTGGCGGAACTTCACCCAATGGCGGACGGGAGACCAACACGGTGCACCGCCCCCAAATGCACAGTAGATGAAAATCTGTCCCCCCACGAGTAACTGGGTTCTACATTTTAAACCAGAAGAAGTCAGAGATTTTAAATGGTATACTCCTTAATTCCAGAGGCGACGTTGGATATTAGAAGGGTCTCACTTATTAACGATGACAATAGCAAGTTTGGGAAAATAATTTTCTCAAGGAATTTCAAGTAATTTACAAATGTTAGATCTATTTTTGAAGAGAAGACGTCCTTTTTGAAATTAGGCTTTGAACTACACCGCCCCCGAACTTCCCACCCTCACGTCTGTGTTTCCTCTCAGACACAGGCAACTAACTCAGGTTCTCTGGCCCCCGGTTGTTTGGGAACCCGACCTACTGAGCCTCCAGTTGCAAAGTTAGTTCTAAAACAAACCACTCTCACAGTCCAGGCGTCCACACGTCCTGTGTGCGGACTCGTCGGTAAGGAACCGGGTCTTGGGAGTTGGCTGTGGACGTTGCTCACCGCAAGGGTGGCTGAGGCAGTTTTCAGTGATAATCGATAACCAAAGAGTGTTCAAGAAGGCTCAACCCAGCCTTTGTCTGATCGGTGTTCTCAGGGTGGACAATTTTGAGCTCCGGGGACACTGACATCCCCTGGAGACAGCTGGCCGTGGATGGGTAGTGTCCTGGCCTGCAGAAGGCAGGGGTCAGACACCCTGCACCAATAGGACTCGTGGTCCCAGTGTCTGTAGTGACGCTGCTGGGAAATCCTTTCCACACCACTGCTCACAGCAGACGGCAGGTTTCAGACACCAGGAGGGGACTGGAGTCTGATAGAGGACCTGCGTGATGTGGCAATGTCTGTGGTGTCCGGGTGGGAGGGTGAATGCCCTCTCGGAGGTGCACACGTATTCGTTATGTTTCTTTTCGCCTTTTCTTTTCTTTTTTTTTTTTTTTTGTGGGTACCAGGGGGTCGACCTCAGGACCTCGTGCACCAGCAGGCGCCCGAGCCGCTGAGCGATATCACCGGCCCCTTTTTCGTATGTGGGATCCGGGAGTTGAACTCGGGCCCTCGCGCTTGCCAGGCAGGCGCTTAAGCCGCTGAGCCATCTCACCGGCCCTCTTTTCGCCTTTTCCTGATGAAACCCCGTGGTAATTCTCTCACACACAGGATTCAAGAGCAAAAGCCAGCACAAGAAATCCATGAGCAAAAGACTTAGGTAGGAACTTAAACGGCAGGCAGCGCAGTGCTCGGAGAGAACCCGCGCCCGCCCGCATTGCTGCAATTGAAGGCTGCTGAGTCAGCAGCCGATGAGCTGTGGGACGATTCCACGCTCACACGCTGCTGGCTTGCTGGGAAATGGGAAAAACGCTCAGAAAGCTGCTGGCAATGCCAGTAAGTGACTGTGAGCATCCCTGTGACCCGGCGATCCCATCCCCAGACAGCAGCGTGCGCACACCTGTGGCGGCCCAGTACCAGTAGTGTCCGAAAGGACATCAACAGTGACACACTCTGCACACGGTGGTGTAGGGAAAGATGGGATACCGTGTGACAGGAGAGAGACCGGGCACCCCCAGAGACCCACACAGACGAATCTCGCTCAATCATAATACCGAGTGAAAGAAGCCAGAAACAAAACAGTTTCCACCTGTGACACCGTTGTCATAAATTACAGACGCTGACAAAATTAAGCACATTCCAAGAAGTGGAGATTGGGGCCAACTTTGGGGTGATGTGGGCATCTTGGGAGGTGCTGGGTCCAGGAGGGGCTGGCGTGGTTCCTCCTCTGATGACACAGATCCACTGAGTCTGTATCTAACGACGGGTACTACGTAATAAAGGGTAAATTCAAATGCTACTATTAAGTGGTCTTATTTTCTTTTATTTTTGACAAGTGTTTTCTCCTTATATTTAATTTAGCTTGGACAATAAAATTGAATCAATCACTTTGCTCAACAAACGTTTCCACAGTGGTGATTGCAGAGAGGTTTGCTGAAAACACTTCAGAAGAAAACTGACTTTGTTTTAAAAATAATTTTTAAAAATAAGTTACTCTGCTTCATCCCTTATTGAATGAATGGTTAGTTTTGGTAAAATAACCTCCTAGGTAAGATAACACAAAAGACAAATAAAGAAGAAACAGAAGAAAAAATGTGAATGACAAAGAAGAGTTGAGGGGCCGGGGATGTAGCTCAGAGGCACGGCGCCTGCCTGGCAAGTGCAAGGCCCTGAGTTCGATTTCTAGCATCAAAGAAAAAAAGAGCAGAAGAGAAGAAAAGAAAGAACCAGGGGACCAGCCCTGCTCTCTCCACTCACTTTAATTGATGAAATTAAACTAAATTTATATTCTGTCTCTAAATATTGAATATCAATTTGACTTGGTATTTCTGTATATTTGCAAAGTTGATGCCTGCTTTGAAATTAGAAAGCAAATAAGACTTAAGTGCTCTATGGCCCCGTTCATGTTATCTTCCCATCCTTCAAGGAGTAGAGGCCCCTTCCCGCTAAGCTTATCTTATTAGCAGGTTACTTATCTTTCTATTTTTCACTAAATCCAATTTATAGCTATGGTAATCTAACAAATATTTAAATAGCCCCATTGTTGGAAATCACACTATGGAAAAGTTATTTAACTCTGGTAGGTGTAGCTTTTCCCAATAGTTTTTCCTAAGCTATTCCCAAACAATTTAATGTATTTCAAACAGAGAAGAGAGAAAATTCAGCTTTCTCTCTTCCATAATCTCTTTAATGTCTAAAGGCCTTAAAAACATAATGGAAATTACACTGAGGGATTTTCAAAGACTTTCACAAGAAAGAGCTAAGTCATCCGTGATCGGTCAAAGAGGAAAGTGGATTCTTTCCATTTAGTCTTGAAAGAGAAAAGCTTCAAACCCACTGCTGAAGATTTTCTGAAGGACCCGCTCCCCGTTTTCCTGTGAGAACAGGGACGGAGCCTGCGTTAGCGCAGCGCGTGCTCCGTTACGTGAGGGAGCAGAGCTCTTCGCAAGCTCTGCGTCGATGCGGAAATTCCGTGACACTCTAGTTCTTGTGTCTGTAGTGCCCGATCGAACTGTCAGTAACAGGATGAGCTCTACGAGATGACACAGCCTGGTTTATAATATTCGTCAAAGTCAGTAAGTGAAGATCTGCTTCACCTCAACTCGTAGACGGCATCACAACCCATTAACTCATCCAAAACTGCCTTCCATGAGGTTTCGCCACTTCCTTTTTTCATTTCTTTCTAAATTTATAAATTTTTCTGAGTGCAAGTTTGTGGTACGGGTACGTAGCGATCACATTCCTTGTGGGGAGCTGGTACGCGGGAGACACCTCTTCCTTCTTCCTGCATCTCCTACCCGCCTTCCTCCCCTCCCCTCCTCTCCCCTCCCAGCCTCCATGGTGTGATCCCCTCCACTTTGCCACGAATCTCCCCCTGCAGCAGCAGTTCCCTCGCGTGCTGCGAACCTCTTTCAAGGCCTGCAACAAGCAAGCTGCACGTTCCTCGTCTGACATATTTGCACTTTGCCAACTTCCACTCCTACCTGTCTGACAGTCGAATTCTGAATACAGCTGAAGAGTTTTTGGTTTTGCATTTACTTAAAGTATTATATTTAGTTACGAAGACAGAAATACAATTGTATGCATAAAAGTTAGCTGAAAATATTCTTAGTAGATACTTCATGAAATGTAAGCATAGTGATACCGCGGTTCACCAACACCTTTGTTTGGAAACAGTTTGGTTTGCAAACAGAAGTGTTTGACAAAATTTTGTTTTTGTATTCCAGCTCTGCGTCAGGAGGCAAACACGAATGTGGCCATCTTCTCCAGAACCGAGAAATGAATCAGGTTCCTGAACTGGGGCTTCTCTGTATTGAAACCTGATTAGTGTGTAACTCGGAAAGGTCACTGCTGGGGCTGGAGGAGCAGCTCAGTGACCGAGACTTGCCTAGCACGTGGGAGGCCCCAGATCTCATCTATCCCCGGTCATTCCCCCCAAAAAGGAAGAAAGAAAGCACTGGAGGCGTTCTGAGGGGTGCGCCGGCGTCTTTGGAGAGCTCCCTCGTCGAGGTCAGCGAGCGGCCTCGTTCGTCGCTCTGTTGGCAGTTCTGTGAGGCCTGATCCGGTGTCCTGCAGGAGTAAGAGCAGTTCTCCTAGTGATCCAACCCGCGGAGCCGGCTTCGCAGCGCGGCTTTCGACCTCTCGGCCCGCAGTGTCCGCAGTCACCGCGCGGTCGCCTCCCGTCCGCCCCGGCGCCCGCCCGCCGCGCTCGCTCGATGTTCATCGCCAGCAGAATGGCGCACACCGTCCTTCCGCGTCTGCTCCTTCGCTCAGTGCGGAGCTGCGGGCGGACCGAGCCCCCTCGGCCCTTTGCTCCGCTTTACTGCGGGGCCACAGATCCGCCCAGCTGTGTTCTCCGAGGGCCTGATGGTGTCTCGGGCGCCGCCAGGCTGGGACCGGCAGAAGTTCCCGCAAACAAAACCGCTGCTTGAAGCCCTGTGCGCGGTCTCTGCGCACACGCGTGTGCTCCTTTCCCTGGCGCAGTAGCCAGCAGCGTCACGCAGGTGACACAGTGAGCGGCGCTCAGTCTGCTACGAAAGAGCCAGCGCGGCCACGCCAGCCCGCGGCCACGCCTCGTGGCCCCTCTCCAGCCCTGACCGCGGCGCCAGCCCCGGACGCGGCCTCCTGCGGGACGGCGCTGCCACTGGCCCGACGCGTGTTTCCCTGGCCTCGGCGACCTCGAGCAACTTCCCTCAGCGCTCAGCGTCTCGCGTGCTTTCCTTGGGGAAAACAGAGGTTATTCCGCCCACTTTTGGGGGGTTGCCAGTCTATTACGAGCGCCGGCGTTGTTGATTCAAGTTGTATTTTGTTCTGGACGCAAGTCTGTTACCTGTTACAGCCTCTGAAAACACCGTCTTTTTATTTTTGACTAACACATTCTGAAGTAAGCAGCTTAGATTTTTTTTTTTTTTTTTTTTTTTTTTTTTTTGTGGGTACCGGGGGGACGACCTCAGGACCTCGCGCACCAACAGGCACCCGTGCCGCTGAGCGATATCACCGGCCCCTTTTTCGTATGTGGGTTCCGGGAGTCGAACTCGGGCCTTCGCGCTTGCAAGGCAGGCGCTTAAGCCGCTGAGCCGTCTCACCGGCCCAGCAGCTTAGATTTTGAAGCACAGTTGACCAGCATTTTCTTTGGGTCACATCTAAGATGCTGGCCTCCCAAGGGCTCCCGGCTTTCCTCCCATGCTGCCTTCTGGAAGTGCCGCAGCCGGATCGCTCACGCGGTTCCGTGGTCCGGGGTTGATTTTGAGTGTGACGGGTAAGTGTCCACACTCATTATTTTGCATGGGCGTATGCCAGTGTCCGAGCTGAAACTCTGCTGAACCGATTCCTTTTCCCTACTGAATTTCTTTTACATCGTGAAAAATCATTCAGACATAAATGCAAGGTTTTATCTCTGAACTTTCTTCTCTTCTGTTGTTTGGTAGACTATTCTTATTTTCATCAGTATCAACTATATTGTTAACTATAAAAAGGTTTGAAACTGAGTAGTATAAGTTACCCCATTTGCTCTTTGTTTTCAAAATTGTTGTAACTATCCTAATTCCATTTCTACATAAATTTTAGGACCAGATTGTCAGTTTACTGTTTTTTTCCAGTTCTTTCCTCCTGCAAATAATGATTTGGGAATAATTTGCAAATATGTAAATTTTTTATAAATGAAATTTTCCTCAAAGGAAATGTTAAGTCAAGGAATATGAGCATTTTTAATTTTAGGAGATATTGCCATATTGTTCATTATGTGCTATGTACCAGTTTGTACTATGACCAGCAATATTTCAAAGTAATAATTTCTTTTCAGACCAATTTAGTATATTTGCAAACTTCTGATTTTTTAATCCAACAGAGCAAATATACCTGAATGACATATTAACCTATGTTTTTCTCAGGTTGACCACAATTTTATATATTTAAAGGTTAATTTTGCTTGTCTATGAACTATCTTTTCATCTTTTATCCACTGTCTATTAGTTATTGCTTTCTTCTTGATGCCTTATGACTCAGGGAATTTCGTCTTTGTGAAATAAGTTACAATTAATGCCATTCGTCTTTGTCTTCTGAATCTACTTATGACACTACATCTCATAAATATTACAAATTTAACTGAATGTATCAATCTTGCATTTATCCGCTTCTGGGGTTTGGAATTACAGAGATTTTCTTGCTGTAATACAATAAAATCATTCTCCCATTGTTTCCACTGCTACTTCTATGGTTTCATGGTTTCCAGCTGCAATTCCTGATCCATTTGGAGTTCATCCTTGTCTAAGTTACCAGGTAAGGACACAAATTTAAATTCTTCCTGACTGCCTGTCTCATCTCACTCCGTTAATCCTTCATTTTCCCACTGAGTTAAGATGTGAACTTTATTACACATTAAAGTTTCTTATGTCTTTTTCCCACAGTTGGGAGTTTCTGTTCTGTTCCATTGATTTCACAGCCAGTTAAAGACCAGTGCAACGCTGTTTGATGATCATGGCTTTATAAAATGGTATTCTAATTTGAGTAAGGCTGACCTCTCTTTGTTACTGAAATTCTTTCAGAATTTTCCAGATTATTCATCCCAGTTTTGTACATGAACTAAGGTCAGCTGGCTGAGACAAACAGGCAGAAAACAAAAACCAAAAAACCCACCGATGTTTTCTTGGGATCATGTGGAATCTAGAGATTAATTTAGCAATCAGGAATCGTCTTCCCTACAGGCACATGGCGCCCGCCCACGGGTTCATGGTCCAGAGTCACATGAATGTTTCTTAGCACAAGATGCAGTCATGCCGCATGGGCCACCTGACTTTTCCGACCACCACAGACTCAGGTGCGTCGTCCCATGAGCCCGGGCCACTTTGCGGTGTCGTGGCATCTTAATGTGAGTGAGGACACTCTGTGACATCCACACAAGGACGCAGTCACCCAGTGACACACTCGTCAGCGACACACTCGTCAGTGTCAGCAGCGGTTAAGTGAAGCACAGCTGTAGGTATACCTCTCTGTAGCAATATTTATTATTATTTTCTGGTTTTTTTTTAAGTTTTAAGAAATGAACCTTTATTTTAGCATAGTTGTAGATTTACTGAAAAAAAACTGCCAAGATTCTGTAGAGACTTCCCATCTATCCCATTTCCCCTATTATTAACAACTTACATTTGTACAGTTAAAATTAATGAAACTAATATTAATACTTTATTGTTACCTATATTATTTATTCAGATTTCCTTTGTTTTTACCCAGTCCCCATCTGCAATGATACTAAATATAGTCCCCCCCATACAGCTTGTTTTGTTTCTTTTTATTCATGAAGATAGGGGGTTCTGTGAATTGCTTTTGTACTAATATTCTCCAAAAATTAGTGCATAGAATCGTGTATTGACCAGTGTTCTAAGAAATGAGATGCTGAGTGAGTGTGTCACTGTGCGAACCCCGCAGAGCGCATGTGCACAGCCAGGGATGGCTTAGGTGACCCTGCGATAGTTAGTCACCAGAGAGACCGTAAACACGAGCACCACAAGGCTGCCAGTGCTGTAACACGGCACACTGCTGTAAGAGAGATTTTGTTAATAGGTAGAAGTATAGCCTCACACAATAGTAAAAGTGTGCATAAATGAACAAACCTGGGACCCAGTAATTCCTCACCCTCGTCAAGCATCACGGTGGCGCGCACTGCATTTCCACAACCAGGTGGAAATGGTTTACACAGCATCGGCACAAACCTCAAGGGCCATGTGGGCCACAGAGCTGGACAGCTGCGAAGTCTTTCCCAGCTCTCTCTGGGATATGCAGGCTGCGTCTGTCTGAAACGTTGACGTGGCCCGTGACTAGTTAATAACGGGTTTAACTGTTTGTGTATTACAGAAATTGCATCGTCTACAATGATCGCTGCTTTCAAAACTGGTGCCCAGGAGGCTTTGTCTCACCTAACCAGGCCCCAGAAAATGTTAACAACAGTAGCACTAGCGGGCAGCACTGGCTTTTGTTTTTAATTAAAGAGGATTCTCTCTAGTGTTTCTTATTAACAGTGGTGCAGCACGTGAGAATATTTCATCACATTATGAAATTACCAATTTAATATTTCTAAGATTGTTTCTCTTAAGAATGAATGTTTAGTGTTTTCAAATGAGTTTCATCTTCTGTACTGATACCTGATTTCTTTCATCAGGATATACTCATGAGTTTTCTTGCTATTTTTCTGAATATTTCACATTCTTGATGCCTAGAATAAACTATTGATAATGATCTATTTAATGAATGGCTTGCTATTTTTCTACTGTTTTTAACATCTTTATATTGATATTCATAACTAAAATCATCTATTTCTGTAATCTTACTTGAATATTGCTATTTGTGTTGTTCTCAATTCCTAAAATGAATTCAGGAGATTTCCTTTTTTGAAAAATCCAGAACTGGAATAGCATTTAAATTATCCTTTTTTTTTTTTTTTTTTTTTTTAACATTTTTAAAGAGAGGAGAGGAATGGGAAAAAAAAGAAGAATCAAGATACATCATGTAGAGGTACAAATTTCCCGTGACGAATGTGATTATTATGTATACCTAAAATGTCTCAATAAACTTAATTAAATAAAGGACTTCCCCCACAATACAACACGTGCCTGGTGCTATTTCTTCTAAGGCGCATTGTTCATGTCTTTTGGGGAATACCTGTGCATCTGTTAGAATGGTTCAAATGTACGGAGTCAGAGAGTGTTGGGCAGTGGTCATGCGTGTGCCCTGGTATGGGCAGAACTGCTTCCCTCCAAGACTCAGAGTTTGCAGCCTGACTGCTACTTGAGACTCTGTATGTGGCAACAGGGCCTGTAATGTGGTCAGAGGAAAAACCAGGCCATTGGGACCCACCCCAATCTGCTGACTCGAGTCCTGATTTGAAGAGGCGATCTGGGTGCAAGTGTGTGCACACACAGGCCAGCTGTGTGCAGACGCGGGGAGAAAGGAACTGTCCCTCACCTAGGATAGAGGCCTTAGAGTATGCACACTTAGGGAACCTTTCCTCTTGGACTCGCAGCCCCAGAACTGTGCGAAATACACTTCTGTGTTTTAGCCCTCAGGCTGCTGCTGTACCATGGTGGCCCCCGGAAATGAACGCACCCCCAATACCAGCACGCAGATCCCCCAGAGCTAACGCCTAGTACTTGTGAGCCCATCTTTACAGTACTAACCGTTAGGAATACATAGAGTTGAAGTTCACAGTTTGCACTGTTTCCATTTTTGTGGTGCATAAACCTGTGAGTTTTTACAAATTTATAATGTGCTGTGTTCACCATCACAGTGTCAAACAGGACAGTGTCACTTACCTTGGAAATCTAGTCTTCATCTATTCATCCTCCAGCCACCACTTTCCAGATCCCTAGCAACCGCGGAGTTTTTTTGCTATTTTCACAGTTTTGCTTTTTCTGGGACATCTTGCAGCTGGACTCGCACAGGGCACAGTCTTTTCAGTGGCTTCTTTAACTTAGCACTATGCATGATGCTTCTTTTGTCTTTTCATGGCCAGATAGTTCATTTCTTTTTATTGCTAAAAGCCCATTAAATAACCGTACTTCAGTTTTCTATCTATTGCTCTGTCGCAAAACATCTTGGTAGTTCCTACTATTGGATGATTATATACAAAAATTGCTATGAATGCTTAGGTGTGAATTTCTGCACTGATGTGCTTTCAGCGTGTTGTCAGGGTAAACACCAAGATGTTTGGTTGCTGTATAAAGTCCCGGGACTCTTTTAGCTTGCAGGTCGCTGCCAAGCCAGCTTCTCAAGTGGCTGTACCATTGCGCTTTCCTACCAGCATTCTCACCAAGATTTGCTTTGTTGTTTTTTTAATTCTAGCCACTCTGGTTCCCCAGAGAATCTCGCCCTCCTCTCAGTTTGTATTCGCCTCCTGTCATATAGCAGTTTGTATCTCTTCATATGCTGAAGTGCCATCTGCATATCTTCTTTGGACAGGCGTGTCTTCGGCTTTTTCGCCCATATTTGTTTCTGGTGGGTTTTGTTTTTACTCTTGTTTACTTGTGTTGAGTTTGCATATTTTGGACACCAGTGCGTTTTGAGATGCCTTGTGTAATTCCGTTCCAGACTGTGGTTTGCCTTTGCCTTCTCTCAGCTCTATCTTCCCAGAGCCGAAGCTTTAAATTTAATGAGGTTTTGCTCCCATAAATCATACTATTGGTGTTGTAACTAGACAAATATTGACATGTAGATTTTCTCCTTGCATCTTCAAGATGCTTTGTAGCTTCAAATTTTACAGTTAAGTCTGTGGTGAACTTTGAATTAATTTTTTGAAAGTTGTAAGGTCTGTGTTTGCTTTCTTTTTCCCCTTCCTCCTACCTTCCCTCCTTCTCCTCTCTCTCTCTCTCTCTCTCTCTCATATTCATATACTCATTATCTGGAACCATCTGTTTGCCTTACCTCTGTCAACCTCTCTCATCTTTTTTTTTTTTTTTTTTTTTTTTTTTTTATGCAGGTACCGGGAGTCGAACTCAGGACCTCACACTTGCCGGGCAGGAACTTATGCCGCTGAGCTATATCCCCAGCCCGACCTCTCTCATCTTTGTCAGAAGGATGAGAAGAGGGAATTGGGCTGTATCCTGTGCTCGCATCAACTCCACACAAGGAGTGTAAACGTCATGTGCAGCAAACATGGACTAATACACTAAAAAAAAAAAATGCTCAATTAACCGTATACTTCTGGGTCGATTTCTGGGCTCTCTGTTCTCTTCCACTAATATATTTGCCTGTTAGTCCACAAACAACTGCATGTCTGTCTTGATTATTGAAAGTATTCACTGTTAAAACTTGGTGGAATTTCTGAGAGGATATATTAAAATGTGGGTATTTTCCCTAAAACCAGGTCCCCAGCAGTTCTTAGCTATTGAATTGACAGCCCTCAGCCTCCAGAAATCATCAGAATTTTCACACATTTTTGTTGAAGCTCCTCCACTCACTGTCTTGTTTCTGAAGCACTAATCTACAGTTTGTCTTCAGTTTTTTTTTTTTTTTTCTGTCTCTGAGATCTCAATTCTCTGCTGAATCTAAGAAAAGGCATTGAGTTTCAGCTTTAAGATTATTTTTCTTATTGTAGGGACAGGAAAGACTTATAAGTTCTTTGTATGTTGGAGCTAAGCTGTCTCTTAGAGTTAATCCAAAGTCAATTTTGGTAAACTATATTTTCTTTGAAAATTATTCATGTCATGTAAATGTCTCATATCAAAGTAGACGAGTATTTTTAAAATTTCTATTTGTAGTTATTACCATATAATTTCTTATTTTGAGTCAGTTGTTTCTTTTGACTGAATTAGTGGTTGTACGTAGTTCATTGATTTTTTTGTGTGTGTGTGGGTACTGGGGGGTCGACCTCAGGACCTCGTGTGCCAGCAGGCACCCGTGCCGCTGAGCGATATCACCGGCCCTTCGTTGATATTTTTGAGAAACAATTTTTGATTCATTTATGTGTGCTTCTTTAATTCATTTTTATGTTTACCTTAAAATCACTCAATTGGTTTTCTAACATTTTAAGTGGGTTGCTTATTTCCTTTAATTTCACTCCCTTATCTTTAATGTGAATATTTAAGGAATGATTTTTCCTCTGTCCTAGCTGAAGCATCGCACTGTTCTCATTAATTACCCAATTACCTTCTAGGTAGGGCACCATTGCACTTTCTGTTGTTGTTTTTAAAGGGATTCTTAAAGCATCTCTTCTTGTTAGGGGCCTCTTGCTCCCCTCTCCTTCCCCCACACCCTTCCTTCTTTGCCGTAGTACAGTCTCGTGTTGGTTAACGAGAGGAACACGAGAGGAAATGTGTGCAAAGATTACAGAGTGCACTTAGCACACCCAGATGGCCTGACCGGCCACACCTAGGCTGCACTATGAACTGATGGGGCCACCGCTGCATGTGTAGTCTGTCACTGGCAGAAACCTCATTACGCTAAGCATGGCTGTGTTTGTTATCCATTTTATTGACCGTTTTCTGCATGAGAGCATGAGGCATTAGGTGTATGTCAGAACCAAGTTGTTTTCCATACTCTGATTGGACATTGTTTTACAGTGGACATCATATCTACCCTAAATCATGGCACTCACCTTTCACAGGCCCTTTTACACGACCTGGACAAGGCGGACTGTGTTTCTGTGCTCTGCTCCTTACCTATGCTGCAGTCGTAGGGTTTGCAGCCTAAAGTACTGTTAAACGGAAGGTGAGATTGTTCATAAAAATAATTCACTGTCTAAACAAGGAGTGTAAACCCTAAGTAATTAACCACATTTCTAATTCTAATAGGCCGCTCTTCTTCAAGAATGACCCAGCAGTGTAAGACTGTTGCAAAGACTACATTCTGTTACATGCATGGTCAAACCCGTTGAGTGGTCACCTCTACTGTCCACCTGGTATCAACAAGACAAAGCCAGTCATGTCATAGTTGTTACACTCAGCCCTGCTGTCCACGAGGCGTTAATCCATTCCTGCCATCGAGTCGAATCGGTCAGAAGTGGGGACCCAGGTGGGGAGTTCATTGTCATCCAGTGACCTGCCTACTGCCATTTATACCACATGGGCCCAAGGCTGGGAGAAGCTGAGGAAGAGCCCTGGAGCTGCAGGAAAGTCCAATAGGTCACCCGGGGACCAACTCTGTGGGGACCGAGTGCCCCAGCATCTGCTCGGGAGGTGGAGAGAACAGGGCAGAGGCACAAAGAGAAACTGAGGCAAGAAAGAGCATGCCAGTCAGAGAGCCCAGCACAGTGAGAGAGAAGGAAGAACCCAGAGCCAAGGGTCAGCGAGCAGAGCCTCGGAGCCCAGCGGGACGACCCTGCAGCTCAGCTGTCTCCAAGCGTCGCAGCAGCTCTGCATGCGTGGCCTGTGGCTCAGTGCCTTGTTTCTTGAGCAGCCTCAAATGCACTCACTGCTCTTGCAAGCACCATCTCATTTCTCACCCAGCAGATGCTCAGGAAGCATCCAGCATATGTCACCAAATAAAGGGGATGCCAACTTCCAGAGTGTTCATGCTGTTCTGTATACAAAATTGTCAGTCTGCACACCTAACGTTAAAGCTGGCTTCTGGGACAGGGCATGCTTCTGTCCTGCGGGCAGCTCTGTTCCATGTGCCCAGCTCCACCAGCAGGCAGGCGGAGCTGGGCTCCTCCGCTGTCCCTGAGTCACTTCCAAGGACAATCAGGTTACCGTTATCCCAGTCATCTGGCTGGGGCAGGCCCATGGCTCTTTCCAGTGGAGAGAACTCGGACATGTGACCATGTTCAGCAGCCAGGGAGGCGAGGTGTGGCTGGTCCCTGGGTGGAAGTCCGGGGGACAGATTTGGGTGGACGGGGAGAAGCCCCTACCACAGTGTCTCCGTCACCTTGGGCACCGAGAACACTGGCTTTCAGGTTTCGTGTGGCCCAGTGGTGAGTGGGATGCTGGGGTTCTGTTTACAGAACACAGAGTGAAGGAGGAGGAAGCGGTGGAGGAGGAGGAGGAGGAGGAAGAGGAAGAAGAGGTGGGAAATGAGGAAGAAGAGGAAGAGAAGGAGAAAGAAGAAGGAGATGAGGAAGGGGGAAGAGGAAGAGGAAGAAGAGGGAGATGAGGAGGAAGAGGAGAAAGAAGAGGAGGAAAAGGAAGAGGAAGAAGAGGGAGATGAGGATGAGGAAGAGGAAAAAGAGGAAGAAGAGGAGGAAGAAGAGGAAGAAGAGGAAAAGGAGGAGGAACAAGAGGGAGATGAGGAAGAAGAAGAGGAGGGAGATGAAGAGGAAGAAAAGGAGGCAGATGAGGAGGGGGAAGAGGAAGAGGAAGAAGAGGAGGGAGATGAGGAGGAGGAGGAAAAGGAGGAGGGAGACAGGGAGAAGAGGGGAAGGGCATGGTTTTTGGGTGGAAATGTCAGGTAAGCTGTCAGCTTCTCCACCCACTGGGTGCACGCCTTAAACAAGGAACGCCATCCCTCCGAATCCGCTTCTCCTTTCAAGTGGAAATTCGTGTTCCCTACTGGACCAGTTACTGATTTGTCGCCACTTACCTGAGGACCACGCTTCAGCACTGCTCTGCTCTGCTCTGAGGGGCTGGACACAGACATTTGTCTTTTGTAGTAGGTGACGTGGAACCTTGAGGATGGCTGGAGGGACACTGTGGAGGGAGGGGCTTTGCTTCCTGTTCCTTTCTGTGCTTCCTGCCCTGTCGCCACTGGTGCCTGGGGACACCACACATTCAGGAAGCATGCGGTCCTTGGTGACCCGGCAGCCCCGACCGGGTCTGATCCTCATTTCCTCTCAGCTGGTGGCAGTGGGCCCTGGTGCTGTCCCCTCTGCCCTGGCAGCCGCCCTTGTCCCCTGCACCCTTGCCATCCACCTCTGTCCCCTGGCCCTGGAGAGGCTTTCCACCATCCTCCGAGGTGGGCAGGGCACCCACAGCTCCCACGCAGTGCTGCCCTGACGGGAAGTGGGTTGTCTGTGGGACGCACACCCTGTGCCTGGGCAGCGCTTCATCCTGACCAGGGCCTGGGGCCCAGCTCTGCCTGCGGGCTGGGGCTGCAGCCTTGCTCTGTCAAACAAGGGCTCCTTGGGGAAGGCGCCTGCTTGTGTCTGTTACCGTTGCTATTAGGAAAACCCTGAGGCAGGCTGACTTGATGAAGAACAGAGGCTCGTTGAGCTTACACTGTTGGAGAATAAGGTATGGAGGGCCCAGCCCTAGCCTGGGCCCATACTGGGGGCAGCAGTGTTGGGGAAGAGGCCACGTCTGCCCACAGGAAGCCAGAAAGGAATCAGGGCTAGAGGTGCAGCGGTAGCGCCTCGCTCTGGGTGACGTCCCTCCAGGAGACCCCGCCCCATGGCCTCAGGACATCTCACAGGGATCCCTCCGTGAAGGCCACTACCTTTTAATACCCACTGCCACTCAGGGACCAAGCCTCCAACATGGGGTCCCTCGCGAGCCACAGCAGCAGGCTCCTGGAGTTTCCTTCCTTAGGAGCCCCCACCCTCGGTTCCCTTGTGCTCCCCTCTAGCTTCGCCTTTCTACGGAGACTTCATGATTCTTCACGTTCAGCTTCCTCCGTCGCGAAGACCGCGTGGTTTCCGTCTCCTGACTGGACTCTGACTGATGGGCGCCCTGCCTTCCACCGACTCCTGCGGACGGGACGCCTGCATCCGTCTAAGCACACCACCGTCCCTAACCTGCGGCCCGGCGTTCCCGATGGGTGACGCCACTGTGGTCACCACCATCCCCATCGTGATGCAGAGTGGCAGAACTGGCTCCTGTTCCCTTCCTCGGAGATTTGCTCCTATTATTAGAAAGGAAGCGTTTGTCGAGAGCTGTCTAGCTAGTGAGCCCTGGTTTTCCTGTACCAGTTCTCTACCTGCCCCACCGTCCCCGCTGACACTGAAAACCACCTCCAACCCACTGTCAGAGGAATTTATTCCCAGTAACCTACGTGATCAAGGCAAGTCAGAGCCCTGCACCTCGATGTCTTCTTTTTTAAAGGAATAAATCCTGCTCTGTGTACTGGCAATAAAACGAGTTAATTTTACCTAAGATAAAGCGAACCGAGTCTTTGTGTAACAAAACTTAGTGCATGAAATGCTGTCCCTGTAGGAGACCTTATTACTGTACTAGAATGGTCCATTTAGAAAGAAATGTGCCTTGTAGCAAAAAAAAAAAAAAAATCCTAGTCTGTCTGCCTTTTGATTAAAAATCAGCATAATGAACTTCAGTGGATTCAATATTGAATCCAAATCAGCTGTACCAGGTATCTCTTTTTCTTGAAAATTTTATCTTGTCCTTCCATATATGAAAAACTCATTAAAATGAAGTAAAAGGAGAGAAGATTCAGTGTGGTATGATCTGCGGTGCTGGAGCTCCTGTAAGTTCCACAGGGGATTAGCAGCTAGGACAATGACAAGTCCTCTTCATTAGCATACAGATGGCAAGGTTCTCCCCACCCTGACAGGCTGGGGACCGCAGCACCTGACCAGGGTGGTGGAAGCCAGGTGCTCAGAGGGAGAGCTCTGGTCCCCTCTGCTTGGACCTGCAGAACCCACTGTTGTCCCCTCATTTGGTCCTCGGTGAGCACAGCTCGCTCTCGGGGAGGGCTTCATGCACCACTCAGTCCTAGCCAGTCTCTCGCGTGCTGTGTGCTGAGAAGAGCATTAAATAATGTCTAGGACATTACCATCCACAAACACTTATTGGTCACTTACTGTATGCTTATTGCCTTTTCCTTGCTCCAAGAACCCGAATGTACAGGCTGGGAAAGGAGACCAGTCACCCCATCGATGTCACCCCAGGGCACAGGCAGGTGCACAGAGTCACAGGCGGGAGAAGAGAGGATCCACGCCCGCCCGGAAGGTGAGCACAAGCGTCGTGTGGAAGAGGACACTGGAGTTAGTCCCTGCCTGCCGCAAAAAGAAGTCGCAGCTTGCTCAACAGAGGCTGCTGAGCAGCAAACGTTTCAGTAAGTTCAACACGTAACAAAAAGCCCGGGCGTAAATCTGAGACAACAGCAGAAGGGAAGTGAACTGATGATCATGTTGTTCACGAGTTAGGATGTGCTGGGGCTGATTCGGGTCAGAATGAAAGGAGAAATGGGAAAGAAGGAAAGCGAGTCCAGGGATCCCAGAGGCCGAGGCTCCTGGAATGTGGTACCATCAACGGAGAGAAAGCCTCTGACAGTGCATAGCCATCCCGCCAGTTTGCTTTTCTTTTTTTATCTGAATAGCTACAAACTGAGGAATTTTGGTTTACTTAGGTCTCAATTGATTCAGTGAGTCTTAGGGGAAAAAAAGACAGAGAGAGAGTATACACCAGAGAAGAACACGACTCAAAATCTGCGTATTTTTGGTTCTTACGAAATGTCCATAAAATTGGCAGAAACCATACAGGCTAGAATGAATGTGTGATTTGTGAAAAGTGCTGAAGGAAAAAAGAAAACTGTCGACCGGAGGTCTATATCCAGCAAAGCCATCCTACAAAAGTAAAGAAGAGATTTTAAAATTCTGAGAGGAACAGCACGGGAGTAGCCCTGAGCAGATCTGTCCTACGGGGAATATGAACAGGAGCCCTGCAGGAGGAGGCGGGGGAGCATGAGCCAGGAATTTGAAGCCACACGTGGAAATAAAGTCAGGGCCACCACATGGGTAAATATGGGTGAAAGTCAGTGCAGATGGGTTTTCTGTCTGTAACTCAGATGTTCCTGTCTGATTTAAAAACGATGCATCATGCAATAAATCTGGGCGGATGGAAGCTGTGTGAAGCTGCATTTCCCGACAATGAGTAGGGAAGAGAGTCAACAACACAACTGCAGTTTCTCCCAGCACTTCAATTAAATCAGTAGCTACCCAAACACTGGTAAAAATTAAGACATTAACAGCAACCCTCAAAGGAACCACTAAGAATATAACTCAGAAATATGTAAAGACGTGGGCAGGGAACAAAGATGTTTCATTATAAAATATCTATTTAACAAAAAAGGAATGAGTAATGAAGAGATTGAGGGAGTAAAAAAGACGTAAGATATATGGTGTATGGGTTAGTATTCTCTTGAGGAGCAGAATAATAGAATGTATATTACACACACTCACACACACACACACACACACACACGGAAGGAAGTTACCAGATACAAGGCCAGAGGCTGGAAAGTCAAGCGTGGCCATTTGCAGGCTGGAGAGCATCCAGCAGCTATGCAGTTCAGGCAGCTGGAAGTAACAAAAAGGAGGGGTCAAGGGTGCAGGGCAGGTGTGAGAGCCGAGGCCCGGAGCTCCTGGAGAGGCTGGTGTGCATCTGCACTGGAGGCGGAAAAGCTGGAGGCTGAGGCCACAGGTGATGCAGCAGCGATAGATGCAGAGTGCAGCTTCCCAGCTGCAGGTCAGCTTCCTCCTCTTCCCCTCCTCTAACCTCCAGGCTACGAGCAATCAGGTGGATCTGCACCCTCAGCTCGCTGGCTTAGGCGACAGCTGGCTGTGGAGACACCCTGTGGACACACCCAGACTCCTGCTTTGCTACTCTGCTGCCTCTCCTGGTCCAGACAAGTTGGCCGTCACACTTAACTGTCACAAAGGGTAATGAGTGGCACATCCTAACTTACCAGCCATTACATTAAAATTATAATGTAAATAAATTAAATGCTCCAATTAAGACACAGATTGGCAGAATGGATGAGAGGCAAGATCCAACTCTGCATATATGGAGGAGACCCACTGGGTTCAAGGACACAAACAGGGTGGCAGTAGAAAGTAGACAAAGGTGCACACAGCACGAGTGAGCGTGGTCTTCCCTGTGGTGCAGAAACTGTTCGGCAATTAGACAGTGGCAATGTTGCAGGACCCCACGACCACACTAAACACTGCTCGATTTGATACTTAAAAAATTGTGAACTAGATGCTATTAGAATTTTCTCAATAAAGAAAGTCCTGATTCTTGTTGCCAGCTGCACTGACTGCCTCGAGTTTCAAAGCTGCCCATGCATCTGTTCATAGGTTTCCTTTTTGCATCAAAGACCTTGAAAAATTCTCTTCCTTATGACCCAATAATTTTTAATTAAAAGAGAAGTCACAGGACATAAATTTAGGGCAGTTGGAGCCAAGAGGCTGGGATCTCAGTACTGTGACCTACATCCCTGTGTGCAGCGTTACCCCGAGGAGGTCCCATGGTCCCAGCACAGCCTCACAGGAGGATTAACGGGGCCCTGAGTGGCATGGACTTGAGGGGCGCCTCTCCCACCCTTAGATAGCACAAGAAGCTCTTCGTCAAGCACTTTATTTCCACAGCTGCCATATGGAATTTTTCATCTGGAATAATCTCCAGAGATCTTAGTACGAATGACAGCACTGTCTACTTGTTTTGATAAAAGAAAATTCTCCTCTTTTGTCAAATGTTTTTTGCCTGATGGGAAATTATGTCAGAAAATCATAGCATCAAACGTTTCCAAGCAGGAAGAAAAGCTTTGGCTCAGGCTTCCGATTTATAGATAACGAAAGTGAGGTGGGGGTGTTAAATTACTCTTTCAAGGTCATAAAATGAATTAATTCTTTAAGATTTGCCTCTGAACAAAAAACCTTTATTAGACAGTTGACATGTACATCCTCCACTTACTTCTATTTCCTCCCTTATTTCATCGTTCAGTGATTCTGGATATTTATTCTTTGTTATCTTTAAGATGTTCATATTTTCTTTTTGCATCTTCAATACCTATATATTTTTCTCTCAAAGATTGTAATCTTTTATGTCTGACACCATACTTTTTACTCAATTGTTTTCTATTCTTTACATTGTCTAAAATATCACGATGGTGTGACGCACACAGCTGGCTGAAATAGTGACGGGGTGGAAGAACGCTCTTCCTAGTCACTGTGTGGGAATCCAGAGGGGTAGCGTTCAAGCCTAGATCAATCCCTCAGTTTCTGGAAAGGTCTCACACAGATGTTGCCTTGGGAGAGGGATTGCAGAGTCTGGTGACATAGGTGGTAAAATAATTTACCAAGAGCAGAGTAGCAAAAAGACAAGAGTTATGTGTGTCGGAGTGCACTGTCCAGAGGAATGGGGCGAGACCAAGAGAGCACGTGTGTCGGGGCAGGGGCAGTGCTGTTTTTAAAGGGACAAGTGTGGGATGGAGGGAGGGAGCGGCTTGGACCCAGGACATGGAAGCAGTGCTGGGGAAGACAGGACGGAGCATTTCCTGTCTCCCTAGGCTGAGGACATGTGTCGCCCCTGCACAGCATGGGCTGGGGAGCCAGCAATGCAGAGGTCACACTGGGTACAGGAAGTGCTGTCCTGGCTGTGTGATTTTAAGCTTCTGATTCAGCCCCTTTGGAAGCTGAATAAGTGACTCTGGTTTGGGCTGCATGGAGGCCACAGCGACCTCTCCCTGGTTACTTAGCTAGCACTCCTCAGGTGTCACATGGGTGACAGAAACGCAGGAAACGCCAGAGAAGGTGCCGCGTCTCCAAGCTCCTAGTCTCGTCGTGGCTCTAAAGGTTAAAGCACACAGTGGCATTTGTCTGAACAAAGCTAATCGGGTCTCCTTCTGGGCACAGCAAGTCACATGGAGCTCAGCACACCCAGGAGTCTCCAAGGTTGGGGACTGAACCGGGCTGTGTTCCCTAGCACCCCCGGGAAGCGGTGCCCGTGCATCGGACTTCCAGAAGTGCGCGTCCCCTCTAACTTGTTTCTCCTCCCCTTTTCTGATTCTCAGTGCTATGGCTGTGTCTCGATGCCCCCCAGAGCTGCACAGTCCTAGGAGGGGCTTTCTCAGAGGTGGCTGGATCTACAGTGTGTGACCGATTCACGGCTGGGATGAAGGGTGGGCGACTGCCGGATCAGTCCACCGATTGACTTGGCATTGCCCTAATCCTGGTAGCCGGGATACAATATAAGGGACAGAAAGAGGCTTGTCTTGTCCCTTGCTTGCTTCCTTTTGTGGTTTTTTTTGCCTGCAATGAACTGCTTCTCTTCTGTGATGCCACCCTGCCATGTGCCACCCTGCCTTGGAGCCAGCTGACTACGGACAGAAACCTCTACCAAATAAACCTTTCTTCCCTTGGGCTGTTTGCGAGACAGCTTTCATCTTTCTACAAAGAACTTATATAACAAATTAGAAAAACATACCGCGCTTCTCATAAAGCTAAAATCATTTAAAAATTCTTATTCTGAGATCATGTTTACTTTATAAGTGGATGATAAGAATTCATGGGAGGATTTTTTGTTTGGTCGGCATTTGGTTGATTTTGTTTGTTTTTGTTTACTTAGTAAAACACGAAGTCGGTAACCTGATACTTGGGAAAGTTTTTTTTCAAGGTGTTCCTGACCCAGGGCTGCAGGCAACCACTGTGGTGACTCAGCAGGAAAATTCAAACTCCATTTCCCCTCTCAGCCTTCAGTCTTTTAAAACTTTTCGTGGTAGTAAAGCTTCCAGGGAAAGGTTTTCCGTTCAGCTCTCAGTGAGTTCCTCGAAGCGCACTCCTTGATGTGCTCCGGGGCAGCTGAGGCAGCGGCCCCGGGCTCACCTCTGGGTAGCAACCACGTCCTCTCATTACCATTTCGTGTGCTGGCGATTCCCGAGTGGTTCACAGCAGTCAGTGACACTACTCAAAGAAAACCTTTACTTTTAAGAGAACCTATCTAAGTAAACTTGTTCTCTGTTTAACAAAACCACTTTATTGTACTTCAGAGCCATTCAGAATCCGTAATACTAAACTTTATGGAGAGGAAGACAACAAAATGTCAATGGAGGGAAAACTGCAATGTTATGGCTCGACGCACGTCCCTGGCATATTAACGGTGAGAACGGTTGGTAAGGGTGTTACTTCCCTGGCACGCTCCCGTAGGTGACGAGAGACATCCAGGCACTGTGGAGAAGCAGTGAGAGGGCATCTGGGAGCCGCACCTCCGGAGACACTGAGGGTCCCCACGGGAACGAGTGCTGGCTCCATGGCTCTCATCACAGTGACCCTTAGCCTTTTTAAAAGGCTTGGAATTCAAGTCAGATTTAGTCGGTTCACACATTACCGTGCGAATTTTACTCAAGGGTCATCAACAGGAGTTGGAGAGAACCTGGAACAGGGGAAAGCCATCACGCACCTGCTGGTGTCAGCAAGATGTACACAGATTTTGCCAACTGCAGGCCAGTGAGGTTGGTTACAGACTCGAGAAAGAAACTGCATTTTTTGTGAGAATCTAGATGTGAGGTCACTAGAACAAAAGGCCTATTCCTTAAGAACAAGTCAGGGAAGGAAGCGGAGATTTCGTTTATGCTACATTACTCCACTGGTGCTGTAAGACCCGAAGATGTCCTAGCTAGACCTGCGCTCCTGTCTGTACGGTGGCCTCCTGGAGACACCGAGGGTGATTAGGGAGCCTCCACAGGTGCCAGTGGACTTTTCTGTGCCACCGCAAGAACTTGTCCCAGCGCTTCCTGGCATCTTCACCCTGTGCTCCACACCTCACCCTCCGCAGCATGCCGGTCCTTCTCCTAGGCTCCACGATGCACTTCCCATTGCTTCCATCTTGAGTGGTCTGCTTTGTTCCTGGCGAGCACTGAAATGTGACGCCAGCATTGAGGCTACTTAACAAGTCCTTAGCTCTGCTGGGAGAGAATCGTGCTGGAAGATGCTTTAGACCTCACCCAGCTGTCCCTCATGTTTCCAGGGCAGCGTCTCGTGAGCACCGTCAGAGAGAACCACATCCTTAGTCCTGCTTGTCACCATGTTTGTCATCTCCCACGTTCCCCCACCTGGCATTCCTCGGCTCTGCACTGGCGGTGGCAGTGAATGATGGTGCCCTGTGGAGAGGAGTGCTCCACGGGGACGAAGTGTGCTGGAAGAGGGTGCAGATGGCAGTGGGCTGAGCACAACACTGTCCTGTGGGGCGGAGGGTCAGGCGGTCTCAGTCCCGTACAGTGCACGGTCTATACAAGCCTGCCTTTGAGTGTGCAGATTCGCCGGTGCTAGGATGGCTTGACTCTCAGATTAAGACCATGAAATCCAAGCTTTTGGATGTTAGAATGAGCCAGTCATTGAGATTAGTGTCTCTGTGTTTAACCCTCTAACTCCCCATGCACACATACGCACACACGCATGCACACACATGCACTGGCTAAGCTTTGAGAATTTTACTGGTGATTTTGACCCTCATTATTTAACTCATGCACCTAGCAGTCCTCCCCAACATTAGGGCCTAATATGACAAAATTACCATCTGCCAGTATTTGCCTATACATGCTATTGAACACGGGAAGAGCTATCTTAACATGCAGACGGAGGGAGGGATATTCGGCCTGTTAAAAGAACTCGTTTGTGTTCCCCTGTGGTTCAGAAGGCAGGTGCTTTACTGAGAATCCCAGCCTGCCCTTGGCGTTGCCATCTCACTTCTACTGTATTTCCCTGTGGTCTCATGAATACACTCAGTGGACTCTGAACAGAGCAGAAAGAACCCGAGGGTGGCCAGGCCACTCAGAAGGCCCAGGAGCCTCAGCCCGGGCATGGCGGCTGCCCCTGCTCAGCTGTCACGGGGCACGAAGACTTTCCTGACTCATAGTCACCCCACAGTCACGGGCGGGGGTCTCCCCACCAATGCCCCCACACCTCAACTCCATGTCGAAAACAAAGGGAAAAATTATGTCATTTGTTGCTTTCATTTTCTTTATTGTAAATTTTAAAAACTTTTTGTTAAATAATATAAGTATGTAGTTATAAGTATTTGACAAATAGCACCAAAATGTTTATACCAAAATTAGTAATTTTCTTTCCCAGACCCCCACTCTCAAACTCCTTCCTCAAATGACCATTTCAGTCTTTCTTTCTTTCTCTCCCTTCCTTCCTGTTCCCCTTCTCCTTCTCCTTTTCCTTCCTTCCTTCCAGCATTGAGCTCCACATTTCTAAATAACATTCCTCCTTCTGCTCTTGGGTTCATGTGTTAGATACTACCGCGTTCTGCAGATGTCGCAGGGATGCTTCTGGGCAAGTGGTCTTGTGTTCTTGGGGTCCATTCATCCTGGAAGCAGGGCGGATTCCGAGCCCACACAGTTGGGAGGTTACACAGTGACCCCTCGGAGCACAGGCCTCACCTGCAGCCCCCACCCCGGCTCCCGCGCTTGTTCGTACCGTCACCATCAGAACTGCATGATTCTGGCCGGCTGATGTGTTTTACAGCAGATGAGGATGTTTGGTTCTAACCCCATCCTGGGATGTGTGGAGAATCATGGGCAACTGTCTGGGAGCTGTGCAACTTCAAGTGCTTTTAAAATAGGACAAAAATTCGTAACTTTCTGATTATATAAAAAAATATTTAACTGGGCAAATGTAAACACTCATAGTCATCTGAAAGTTTCCCATAACATCAGTGCCTTTCACCCTGGCTGAGTATGGGCTGTGCCCGTCTGAAGCCGCACCCCTCTCCCCGACTGCGGTGGATCGTTATAAATGAACAGTAACCAGGGTTCGCGTCGCATGGTATCCACGCTGACAGAGGCTGTGCTCTAGGAACATTTTGAGAATGCACTTTTCTTCTCTTTACGGTGGGTAACCTCCCAAGTTTCCCTTTGCAAGTTCTCCCCCTCCCACAGCCTTCCTCACAGCCTCCCCGAAGGGATCTGCTGAGCCCTCCTCCTCCCACCTCCTGGGGAATTTCTGTCCCAGGAGCTGTGGCACAGCTCTGTCCCCAGTGCCATCTACCCGGCCTGCATCCACATCTCCCTGCTGTGGGTCCACAGGTAACTTCCTAAGAGAGGGCACGTGGCAGTAAACCTGAAAACGTGACTGGCTCACCGTTCAGAAAAGGTTAGCCATGTCCATTTCTAGGATAAAAATAAATCCCCCTTGAAATTTACTTACTGTTTATAACATCCAGTCTTTCTGATGAAAAATCCCTGCCCAACTAATCGGCATTCCTTTGCAAATGGCATTCGTCTATGTGGGGAGCCATAAATGACCCAGCTTCACGTCTGAGCATGCGCTCCCCCCCCCCCCCCCCGCCCATCCTGATCCTACGTCACCCATTAGACCCTCCCACCGTTTCCCTCAAAGAGATATAAGCCCTGGCACTTCCGCAATAAACTCTCCCGCTCGACTTCCCTGATCTGTGTGTGTGTGTTTCTTCTTTCTCATCCCCATACCATCTCCCGGGTTCGCGTTCCTGCCCCTGGGAGGCCCCGCTGGTCGGAGTCTTCTTGGGCCACAACACAACACGTCTACAGCTCCATCCCCAGTATTCTGAAAGCTTTCGATGATCTTTTTCTTGCTCTGATTCAGTCAGCAATATTCTAGGGGAGCAGAGTGATTTGTCCCAGCAATGGGAAGGCTGATCGATACACATACATTGAGTAAAAGCTTTATTTTCTTGCATTTCTTATTCCCTTATATCACATAAGGTATGTTGACTTTATATCAGTAATTTAATTGTTGTTAATTTTACACAATACTATTTAAGCACTGTACAATAAGAGAAGAGTAAACATCAGGCAGAGACTTTGCCGGCTCTCATGGGAAGCTGTTGGTGTTTTAATCATGGCAGCATCACTCTGTGAAGTAGATGGAACCGTGACCTTGTTACTGTCTTCATGTGGAGATTAGCGTGGTTTTTGTGGATGCACAAGCACACCCCAAGCAGCCGAGGGGTGGAAAATCTCCCCTCCTTGTGGAAAACCTCACGTGTCAAGGGGACTGGGCCACGTGAGGGTGCTTGTATTAAAGACTGGCAGAGGTCAGTGGGCTGAGTGAAGAGGAAGCCCACATCAGAGGCATTGGTGTTGTCCAATCCCCCGAGAGCCCAAACAGGAGGAGCAGGCAGCGGGAGGGGGATTTTGTCTCGGTGACCGCAGACATGCATCTTCTCAGGCCACCGGACATGGGGCCTCCCGGCTCCGAGGTCCAGGCCGAGGACGCGGACTTGGCACTGGCTGCCTGTGTTCTGAGGCCTTGGATGTGGACTGAGTTATAGCAGAGACAAATCCTATCATATATTACATCACTGGCTCTATTTCTGTGGGGAACGCCAACAGGCCATCTCGACAAAGATGCCTTAGATGATGAAGTTGTCAGCTCTCCTGACTCAGGGGATGCTCACACGCAGGCCTTGGATTAGCTCTTCCTGACACCCAAGTAGTTGGTTCACATCGTGCTGTTGAGAATTTGTTGCTCTGAAGATCCTTATGGGGTTGCGATCTCTTTTGGCTTCTATACTACGGAATTGATTTCCTCCCCTCTCCTAATTTTGTTCTAAGTCTGCAGTGGTGAAAATCCTGATATCACCCATTCCCACTAATGTATTGTCTGGATGCCAGGCAGTGAAAACACTGGTTTCCGCCTCATGAACAGGGCTCCAAAGCGACAAAGTCAAAATACGGTCAGGGCAGTGGATTTGAGAGGGGCCCTGAGCGTGGGAGATCGGGCCCCCTGCAAGAGTGCAGTCCGAACCTCACTGATGGATGCATTTGTACTTCTATATGTGTTCCCAGAGATAAATTTGTAAAGGGAAGTCTATTTTTAACTTATATATAGGACATGCAGGTGCAGAAACAACAGGACAAATTTATTCTCTGTGAAGAGATTGCTAGACGGTTTTTTCTCTTAATTTCCAGTTCCCTGCATCATCTTCAAACATGAACCCTACAAAAACATGCTTAAAAAGCCAATCTCAGGGTCTGTTCTCCAACATGATTTCATTTAAAAATTTACACAACCATAGGTACAGCTAAAATCTATAGCTGATGGGTGCTTTGAGTTCTAAAAATGTAAAAGAAATTTTAAAAAAATTCAGATGTTCAAATGACCCATGTTTTCTAAGAGGTTTAGGAAATTCAATTAATGTATGTTATCAGAAGCCAGTACAAGCCCATAAAACAGTCCATTTAGAAGAGCCACTAATTCCCTGCACTTCCTTTAGACGGGTCGGTCCTGGGTGCCAGGTCACCGGTGACTCGGCGACCCTCTCGGAGGCTCTGCAGAGGTCATAGGGGGACACAGCTCAGCAGGGAGCACCAGACCCCAAAGGAGGAGACTTTCCCAGACTGCAAGAGGGGACAGCTCCGGCCAGGCTTGGAGGACAGTGAACACCGGGACAAGCTGATTTGCTTCCCCTTGACCTTGATTATGGGCTGGGGTCAATCGTTTGGCTATGAACAAGATCTTCCTGAATTAGAATAATGTAATTACGAAATTCACATGAGCAGCAAATGTTATACAGCCCAAGTATTGGGGGCTCAATTGAGTCCATGGTGAAAAATTATGGTACCGAAAGAGCACCCGTGCCGACAGAGACCCTGAGGTCAGGGATCAGCGGACGCCGAGCCACACAGCTCCACTCTGATGTTGTCCTGTCTTCAAGGGTTCAAGTGAGCTTAAGCACTGCTGCTTTTTGCTTCTATTTCTGCTTCCAAACTGGCCTTTGAGTAAACCAATCTGCCTCTGAGACTTAGGGCCCTAATTAGTGTTTCAAAATCCTATTCAGAACCAGAATGATAAGGTTCTGAATTTCCAGTTTTGCCTCTGGACAAACTCCTTGAAGTGTTTTCAGTGGTTTCTTAGTTTCTTTGCTCTCCAGTCCTCAACACTAATTCCTCCTCTTTGTCTAAATCCCTCCTGTTACTTGGGGATGTTTTCAGGGTTAAGAAAGTGCTGGCATAGACAGGACTGCATGTGCACGGCAGGGAGAAGCTCGCTGACCTTACCTTCTATTGTGCCCTCTGCATCGTCGTCTAAAGAAAAGAAGTACACCTTTCACTAATATTTAAGAAACAGAACAGCAGGCGAAGCAGTCAGAGCCCTTCCCTCCCCACGTGACAACATGGCTTCCTGTGACATGAGGACTGCCTGGGCTCTGTCCAGCCCCCATGCGAGATGACATAGCTACCGTGTCCCTGCTCTGTCTCCTGGAGGCCTGCGTCACAGTGTGTGCAGTGTCCCAGGCTCTGCTCACACCACAGTTACTTCTGAGCTGCTTTCTGCTTTCAGGTTACTCAGACACACACCCCTTGGGCACAGTTGCTTCTCTAAATCTAACGGCGACACTTCCCATGGGCATTCTTGGGTCTTCTAGCCTCTCTCCTGTGTCACCGACCTACAGGATTAGACACTAGAAACATCGAATCTATTTTAGCACAGTGCAGTCGTTTCCTGTACCTGCAGGGATGGTCCTGGAACTCTGCTTGGACACCGAACTCACAGATGCTCAGGTCCCTTCTCCATGTGTCATGTTTGCATCTATCCTACCCACACCCCTGTATACTTTGTCATCCCTAGATGGCTTGTGACGCCTAAGGCAACGTCAGCTCTGTGTCTACAGCTATTATACTGTATCACTTAGGGCACGGTAACATGAACAAGACTCCATTTCCTTTCCGAATACTTTTGCTCCCTGCTTGGTTGAATCCCACGGACACAGAGGGCTGTCGGTACTTACGCATGTGGGAGCTGTGCTTTCACGTTACTAAAACTCTGGGAAGGGGCTGAGGGCATTGCTCAGTGCAGAGTGTGTGTCTAGCATGTGTGAGCCGCTCTAAGCCCCACACCGAATAACAACCGCGTTAAGTCTCCAAATTCCCGAGACATCACAGCACGGAAACACATTCAGAAACACTCTCCAATCCCACATGCTGGCGTGAGCTGCCTCGGGGAATCTGAGACCGACAATTCCCTGCCAGCCCACTGTGTGTGGGGGCAACAGTGGCCACCAGAAATCAGAAACACCCCACAGACGTCCAGCACTGACGGAGGACCCGCACGTCTCAGTGGACGGCATCTGCTTGTTAACATCTGCCTCATTGTTTAAGGAAGCAGGATATTTGCTTATTACTTATTAATAGCAAGGATTGTTCCTTAATCATGAAGACAGCCATTACCTTCACAATGGAGAGATCTGACAGATGCCATCCCAAATGAGTCTTTGCACTGAATTTCAGCAAGCACGAGGCAGCCCACATGAGTTCCAGGTAGGGGGAGTTATCACTAAGGTGACATTCTTGCCAGAAGTATTTGATGTGAATCTAAGCTCAAAATTCAGGAAACATTCTAATAAATAATTGGCTTTCACTTCTTACAGTGCCAATGACAGGGAAAGTAGAGAAGCAGCACTGCTGCCTTGGATGAAAGGCGTCACCATACCGTATTGCGCCCTCCCTCTGGAAATCAAAATGCTGAGACATCCATCATCGGGAAGCGGGGGACGAGAACAATGATTGTGAGTCTCTTACTAATGCGCTGCATATGCTGTCAGGTTCAGATCTCCTGAGGAATGGTGGTCCCGAGGTCTCCTAGGAGTGCGTCCCGGCTCTTCAGAGACACGCCATGAATCTGCAGCGTTCGATCACAAAGAGCCACATCTGTGGTTTTCAAATGACCCAGAACGCACACACACACATGTGTGCACACACATGCACATGCATACACATGTGTACATGCATGCACACATGCATACAATGCACACGTGTGCACACTGATACATGCATGCACACATGTATACGCATACATGCACATGCATACACACGTGGGCATGCATACACACATGCACATGCATACACACAAACACGCATGCACATGCATACACACATACTCACACATACATGTACATGCAGACGTGGCTAAGTGGTAATGCCCACTGGGTAGGAACAAAGTGTATCAGGGTGTCTATTGTATTATTCCCCTTTTAGATATGAATTGATGAGCAGTAATTATTCACGTAGTACAAAGCGATGTTATGATTTGTGAGTGATTAGCATTTATGAGTTAATATTTGTGGGTAAACGTTCCACAGCGTGGAATGATTAAATTGAGTTAATTAGTATATCTATCACCTCGTATACTTGGCACTTTTATGGTGAGGGCATTGGAAATGTACTTCTTAGCAATTAGGAAACACATGATATGTTACTAACGGGTCACCATGCTGTGCAATAGATCTCAAAAACTTTGTGTGTTGTACTTTTCTGTAGGTTTGAAATTTTTCGAACTATGGAGTTGGAAGATAGTCTGCTACCACCGCAGACATAATTAAGTTGAGGAACTAATATGTGTATTACTCCACTTCCCCAGACTTGTGCGGGCCAGAATGTGCTTTGGACCAACCACAGAGACCCACAGGCAATGACAAGGAGGAAGTCATTTAATTTTTTTACATGTAAGTGTGTTCCCCCAATTTCATTATCTGAACTATGCATGCAATACACTCGAAGGACTTTCGACTATGTGAAGAGAAAATGGTTTCTACTGGAGGATATTTCACTTCTAGAATTTGTTTAACTGGATAGTAAGAGATCCTTCAAAAAAAGAAAACTCATTTTTTGTGTGTCTTAGTCACTTTGTCCTTGCTGGGACACAACACCCCACACCAGTAACTTGCAGGAGGAGAGGTTTATTGTGGCTGACAGTATGTAGAGGTTTCATTCCTTGTGTGGCCAGCAGCATGGTGGACGGGTCTTGGAAG